>VXBB01015266.1:351275-394564 GCA_013399915.1 Illadopsis cleaveri
TTTTGTAAATTAAAACACAAGAAAGAACTTCTGGCATAATGTTTTTCCTGACTTTCTGAAGGCTGCTGGTGGTAGTGCCCAGTCACCTGACTTTAGTGTTTCTTGGGATTTCTTATTGATCAGTTCATAAAGGCCATGATGTTTGCTGGTCTTAAAATCTCCATCAGTGTAAGACTGCTCTTTCTATTCATGGTCCAGCTGAAGCATTTTCCCCATTGATGATATTTGGCTAAAAAGAAATTTTCTGTCTTCATCCGACAGTAAGGACCAGTAGGGAAAATTCTACCAGGAGCATGGCTGTGTTCCCAAATCTGCCTGACCTTTTGGATGAACTAGGCATATCCCTTCTGTTTGCTTTTGATGCTTCTCTCAACCTTGTTTTGCATGATTAGGCTGCCTTAGGCAGGAACTGTTTCTTGCCATCATTTTGTGAAATACACTAGATAATGGGACCAGGATCACTATTGGAGCCATCTGGGTGACACTGAAATGCAAATAATAAATCATCCTTAAATTAAGCCTTTAAATTCCTAGTCCTCTTGAATTGCAAGTGGTCTGCTCTAACTCATGTCTTACTGAAAAGCTTGATTAGCTTACATAATCACTTGCAGGATTAGTACACACACTATCATCTATCAGTATTGACATAGTGTGCTCATAGTATTTCTATTTTTATTGATTATTATTACAGATATTCAGATTATGTGTCTTACAGAGATACCAGCATTTATAGCTTGAATAATTAATGTGTAGTTGTTAAGCTAAAAGAGAGTGACATCTGTTTTGCCTGTGCTACTCTGCATGCTCTTACTAAACAAGTCTTATGAGACTTCATTGTTTGGGTGTGTTGGTTTGAATAGTTGTTGTATTTAATGAAACATCTTGCTTTAGAATGGTTTCTTCTTCTAAAGAATACCCTTCACTTACAATATTTGAAGTAATCTATTTGCTTCTTTTGAAATACCTAATCCCAGCTGACTACATTATAAACCATTTTATTTATACCTAAAGTGAGTTCTGCAGTGAGCAGTGGGACACATTTCGTGCATTTGATTGGGAGTTTTTGTTTTTCTTTTAAACACAGTGGAATTCTACAGGTGTGCTTATAGTCATTCTTTAAACTAATCGTATCACCTGACTTCTAGAAAATGAATCAATGAAGATTAATTTAAAATGTTCCTTAATTTCAATGCTCCTTTAATAAGAACATTTCCATCACTTCAGCATAGTGTTTGCAATAACAGATTTAAAAACTGTATCAGCTGCTGTGCACTGATTCATCTCCCTGTGCTGCATTTTATATGGCTGCATTTAGAGAAAATGCTTGTTTTCTAATAGAATAAATGCTGCTGCAGTGATCCACTGCACGGATCTGATTTAGAGTTCACTTTTTAAAATAAATGTCTTTCAGAAGAGCCTTGCAGATGTATAGAAATACTTGGTTGTGTTAAGGGGGAAGCACTTTGTTTTGCACACTTGGAGGTGTAATCCTGTGTGTGCTGGGCTGTTTGCAGTTAAGGCTGATGTTGTTCCTGTCAGAGAATTCTGGTGTTGAGTAATAAATAACCACTGGCTAGTTCATGCTCTTAAAAAGGAAAATTCCAAAGTCCTAAAAAAATTCTGGAGAAAAGGTGTGCTGAATTGTTTACATTTAAATTTAAATGATTTTAAAATTAAAAGTGGCATGCAGCATAGAATAAACAGTTTCTGATTGTCTGTTCTGCTTTGATCCTGTGATCTTTCAGGATCCACAGGAAATGCCCTCTGTGAAATAACTCTACCATATTCCAGAAGGAATGGTCCATTTAGAATCTAATTCATCACTGAGTGCTTCATCCAGACAAAAACTCAATTTCTGTTACAAATTCCAGAACCATCCCTGTGTGGTTCCTGTGAATACAAACAATAGCTCAGGACCTAAAAAGCTTCTTAGCTCTGATTCCAGACCCACCATTCTGACAGTTCCCATTGTAAGGAAATTGATGGCAATGCTTTGGGACTGTTCTCCTTTCCCATGCTTGAACTGTATTAACAGAGCACAGGGAATGATGGATGCCACCTGCTATAAACATTTGCCTTGATGCATTAATATGATATGAATAAAGAGGAACAGTCTAGTTTGTGCCTTTGCCTTCAGTCACAGAATCAGAACTTCCAAAAAAGAAAAACTTCCTACTTTTTGTTTGGGTTGCTGTGTCAGTAACACTGCTGTGTGTCATAATAGAGTTACAGTGACTTCCTAGAGATGATGGCCCAAGTTCCTCTTTCCCATTGCTTACCACAGCATGGTAACACATGTGCTGATTAATCTTTTGTAGTGCATCTGCACCATTTAGATAGGTGTGATCCTCTAATTTTCTGATTTCTGTGGTCCAGAAATTTTCTGATGCCACCAGATCTTGCTCTAGAAGCAAGGTGTAGTGGCTGAATTATTTAGGCAGGTTGATAAGCCAAGCTATCTCCTGAGGTAGTTCTTTGAAACCTAATGAACCTCTTTACAGCACTGCTCTGCATCATGTAGCAGTACAAGGTTCACTCAGGATTCTGTAACTCTGTGCTGAAATAGCCTTGCTGGCTAATAAATACTAAATAGTACATTTAAGCCTACTGTTATGCTGACTTCCCTGAGACCTGTTGAAGCATAAAGAATTCTTGTCAGTGGAAGAAATATCCAGTGCAGAACTTCAGTAGAGCAAGTCTTTCATCAATTATTGAAAGAGCCAGTCTGTCAAACCTGGGGATTTTCTTAAACATCCATCACTACAGTATCTAAATATTTACAGGTAGATTAGATCTGTAAGTTCAGTTTTGTATACTTTTGGACTCCTCTGTTATATTCATTCTTCAAGAACCACTCTCACTGCTTTCTCTCTGGGCATAATTTCTGGGTGTTACATTTCTTGACAATTTTAAAAAAAGAGTCCTCAAAGGGCATAGTAACAGTCTTTAACTTACCAGTTTGTAGCTATATAACCTCCCTCAGCAGTACAGTCTCAAGCAAATCCATTGAGCATGAATCACATTCTTCACGTGTTCTTAGACTTGGAAATTTTTGTTTGTTCACCTCTTTCGGCAGATTATGAAAGGGGAAGTCCCTGGTAGCTTTACATCATTAAGGTGTTCAGGATGAGCATCACTACAACTTCATCAAGTCAACATGCAATCTTCACTTCCCTTTTTCTGTATTTCTAGTGCATAAAGGCGAAACTTTCAAACTGTCATAGAGCAGGGACCATTTTTTTTATTGATGTAAGCTGTCAAGGAATCACCTTTAAGTTTCTGTGCATAGGTTATAAAGCCCTGTGCAAGACATCAGAGTGGGTATGACTAAAGCAGATTCTTCTGTGGTTAGACAGTCCTTACGTTTATGGTAGAAAATAAACATGGGAAAATTTGGAAAGCTGAGTTTCAGACTGTTTATTTCTGAGCTCTACTTGCTTTTGGTTTTCAGCCAGACAACCCTGTGCATAGTCATTTCCCATGTAAATAATTGAGATTGGCTGTCGCTTTCACCACGAGTAATATCCACTTAATTTAACAAGTTTATGCATGTGCTTAACTGTAGCAAACTAGAACTGTTTTTGTTGGTTTAGCTTTGCATCCCATTTTTGGAAGACTAAAGCTACAATATTGCCTGACACAAATTAGACTGCCGTAGCCTTTCTTCTAACTCCCCATAAAGTGTAATTTCTGTGTTTGTGTTGGGAATTATTTAAGATGAAGTATTAAATTAGGACTCCACAATTGTCAGTGTTTCTGAGGAAAATTGTCCATCTTCAGTCATCATTTTTTAATTCCTCTTCTGCTAGTTTGTGTATCCTGAGCTTTAGGAAATTTTGCCTAGGTTGAAGTACCATATGGCAATTGAAAAAATTTGCCAGAAGAGAAAGTTTGCAACAGTAGAGAAGGCTTGAGCTAAAATTGATGATTTAGGATAATTAGTTCTCTCCTTGTCAGTTATTAGTCCTAGTGCTAATATTTCAGAAATTATTATAGAGTAATAAGCTCAGTTGTTACAACTAGCATGATTCTTGCAGTAACTAATACTTGTCTGGACTGCTTTTTCCATAAGAATTTTGTTTAAGAAACAAATGCGGTATTATTTTTGGGGTTTTTTAGTAAAAACATATTACCTGTAAGTGCATCTTGGGAGGAAATCTGTGATCAAGTAAAATTAGTATTTTTGAAATTTGCAGTAGAACCTGTGTAACACTATATGGTCAATTCCATCTCTTCCTAATGTTCACATTTAGGGTTCTTTGTAATATCCTCTATGGTAGTCCCAGAAGTGTGAGGTATATAGGAAGAACTGGAAATAAAGGCATGTCCAGTTATTCTCTGATCATGTTAGATCTAAAATCTGTTCTAGAGCAGGGCTACAAAGCTGCAAGAACAGCTCTGCTAAATATGTTAGAACCAGAAACAGTGATTTTTAAACCATCTGTCCAACTTGAGATTGGGATTGGAAAACACAGGGCACAAAAATGAGCAGAAATCTTCAGTTCTGACAAATTCTAATTCAATTGTTGTGCGATAATATCCTAAATAAGGAGTTCTCTCTTGAAAATTGAGCATTTTCTGAACGTTACTTGGCGCTGTTTGTTGATGGGCAGTTGACACTGCTTTTAGAATAAACTGTGCAGATAATTGCAGCTGAATTTGCAAAGTTATTGTGGGCTTCTTAGGGCAAGAGCTGCAGAGTGTATCTTAACTCTTGTTTTCTGCTTCCATAGCTAATTGCAGGCTTTCCAGACAACTTGATCTGCTCTACTTTTGTTTCTCTACTTCAGCAGTTGATTGCTTGAAATCTGCTAATAAACTTTTGTCCTACTTCACTCTCCTTTTGTTTGTTTCCTTTCGTAGATCATTGCGAGTGACCCGTTCTGGGTCCCGACGACTGAGGAGGAATATTTGCACTTTGGGGAGAAGGCAGACTCGGAGAACCAGGCCCGCAAGTACATGAATGCAGTGAGAAAGAGAAAGGGGCTCTATGTGGAAGAGAAAATCGTGGAGCACGCTGAGAAGCAAAGAACTCTCAGCAGAAACAAGTAGCTGTGGCTGCCCCCTTTCTCTCCTGGCGCGGCCAAGTGCGGGTGGAGTATTTTGTATGCAGCAGATGCAAAATTTCATCTGGACTTTGTTCTTTGATACCATTTTTCTTACATGCTTTGTCTGTGGCTTATGTTTTAATAAACTTAAGCCTTTCCAACTTTTGTACAGAGAAAATAGTTTATTTATTGAAATAAAATAGAGGCGTATTCACTGCACTTGGTCTCAATTTTTAAAATTTAATGTGCTGTTGAACGTCCTGTCACAAGGATTAGGAACTCCCAATTCAATTTGTTTCCTTCTGATTTGTCACATGTAGTTACAGTAAGAGCTGGTTACCTAGCTTCTTGCAAATAAACCATGCACTGAATTTAGCTCTTTAATGGTTTTGACTGTTTTTTAAATTAATTTCTGTAATGTATTTGTTTCTTAGCCATACTTTTCATAGTTACCTATATGTAAGTAGATGTAAGCCTATTAGGAATTTCTAAACTATTTGTTTTACTCCATTCCTCATGTAAGCAGTTATTTAAAGCAGTAATATATCTTCTTTAAATCAGAGGGCAAAAATAGCATGTGTAGAAGACAGCACTCCAAAAAGCTGAGCAAGATTTGTCTTATTTTCCCTCCTTAGAACACACCTTACTGAAAACTTCCGTTTCCACAGACTAGGTGAGGGGAGTGAGTATCTCCAGTATAAATGAGAAACTGGACATCAATTTTCTGCCCATACTTTATGCAGGAAGTAAAGTAGATTGTACTTGAAAACTCTGGGAGTAAAACAGCACTCTTGCTTAGAGAGGGCTTCTTCAAGTATTTCTGTCTGAAACTGTTTTTCGTTTTTAAACCTAGTGCCAGACAAGTGCCATTTACAGATGGGACTAGAAGCTTGCAGGTCTGCTTAAAACCTCCCACAGTGTGAATTGGCAGCAGAACTTGAATTGGGAGCTCAAGTGACTTTTCTCCTGGCCCTGATCATACCAACCTAAATTCTTCAGGGAAGGTGTCTGGTGGTTTTGCTGCTTCTATTAGAGTTTCTCCTTTCTAACTTCAGTTTGGTTCAGAATGCTGTGTAAACTTTTCTGTGCTTCTTGCTAGTTTCCTTTGGAAGCAGAAACAGAAGAGCATGTGAATGAGCTGGATTATTTTGTCAGCACTACTTTTTTTAATGCGTAGTTTGAATTCTCACATAGCTTCTGATTCATTTCGGTTCTTGTTCGTACCAGACTGCCTGTGAAAACCCAAGAGTTGAAACTAGGCAAGAGAATGTAGTTTTCTTTGTTGCATCATGTATAGGAGAGGGATAGTCATGAAAACAGGGATAAGGGCTTCTTAGTACCTGTTCTAATGTTGGCACATAGTCCTTTGATATTTATAAAATGTTTTGAAATTCGTCCTTGGAGTAGAATCTCTTCTTTCAAACCATACATAGATATACTGGGATAATGATAAAAAGTGTGTCCTTTTCATATTGTGTTATTCTTCACCAATTTTACTTTCAAATCTGCAGTATCTGTGATGTGCTGCTTCAGTACAGCCCTGAGAAGGAAAACACTTCCAGTGCTAACGTGAGTTGTCTGTGTAGGCCTCGCTGATCTTACATGTGTTGAGACAAATAGTTTATGTGCAAGATGAAATATTTACATGTAAATACCAATTTGATTTAGCAGCGTGTCTGAAGTTTGGTCTCTTATCTACTTGATGTGGCTTAGTCATATCTTCTGTTGTGAGTGTCTGCTTTTTGATTTGTTTTGTGCTACTTTGGATCTACTCAAAAGTAGAGAAGATAAAAATTAGTATTTATTTTTATAGCATCTATTAATACACTGAAAAGGTTTGGGTTTTTTTTACAGCTGCATCATTCCATGGTTATAAAACTCCTGCAAACCATGACTAACAGGAGGAAAAAATAGATACCATGAAATAGTGTGGTTTGGGCTGTTTGACAGATATTTTCTATTTCAACAGATGCTGTTTTCCTACAGGAGCTTTGTTATTTATTTTTTTGTTTGTTAGTTTATCCTTTCTTCCCCTTATCCCTCCTCCTTCATTTTCTATTTTACCAAAGATCCAACATCCAACTCCCGTGGTTTTTTAGAGGAATATTTTTATTATCATCTTACTTCTTTTTACTGGAACTGTTTATCTTTGTAAAGACTTGCTGATTCTGGAATTTGAATTTTAAAAAAAATCAGTAGTATTTTCCTGTTAGCATTTTCATGGCCTTGTAAAAGCCTTGTCCTTCACCCTTTACAAAATGACATGTCTCACTGTTCTCCAGTGAGACATCTGGATGCATTTTTTTTCTCCCAGAAAAGCTACTGGTGTAAAAAGGTAGCAGTAAATAATAATTTGCCCAGGCAGCAAAAATAAAACTTTAGTCAGAAGCTCTGTGTTTCCTACGTGCTTACACAGGTTTGCTCCCCCCTGAGGAGGAGGGGAATTCAGTACTGATAAAAGATTTTTTTTTTATGAAGTGACCACAGAGCACAGCTAAAATCTGCATCTTCTCAGGTGGAATTACAAATAGAAGGCAGATTGTTCATCATGACCAGATCAGTGCTGGCTTTTTCCCATCTGTGGAGGGCTCTTTCCAGAATTTTTTATATGGTTCTTTTTCACTGTAATAAGTAAGGTAATGAATAAATCACTGTTATATTACTGCTTTGTGAATGATTTATGTGATTTAGTGTGAACTGCTACCCTGGAGTGTTTTGTCTTCTTTTTTTCTTTTTTTTTTTTTTTTTTTTTTTATAGCAGAGGCCTTGGAGTTAAAGATGAGCCTTAAGAAACTTCTGGGCTTTAGTGATTATTCCATGACAGTTACATGGTTCATTCTCCCCTCTGCCATATTTTCATTGAAACAGTAATTCTGGATTATAACTTTATTAAAGTGGAAGATAAAGCCCACAGTGTTAAACTAAAAAGGTGGCTGTGGAGTAAGGAACAGACTTTTCAGGGGGGTAGTACAAAATGATCCCTGGCCTTTTAAACTCAGTATGATATTTTTATGGCATTTGGAAAACAACATTTAGCAGTCTTTGCATTGTAGGATTCAAGAAAATAGTTTGGAGTGGCCATCATGCAAGGCTGCCTAAATGCTGTCATTGTGGACTTGTAAGAAGGTTGATCATGAGGAACAGACAGATTTAATTATGCTTAAAAAGGCCTTGACAAAGTCCATGACAGCTTCAGGAATTCTAATCCTTTGCTGCATCTGAAGGCAGTGTAACTTTTTGGCTAGACTTACCTCCTGAGCACTCTGAGATACTATTCCTGCTTTGTTCAAAAGGGAGGATGCAAAGTCAAGGTCAGTCATGTGGGAGTAGAGATTAAGATGACAAAAATCCCTCAAAAAATTTTTATGGCAGGACTTACACAGCCTTTAAGTAGTGGTTTTTAGTTGCCTCTAATACATGTGTGTGACTCTTAAGTCCTGGGGTTTTTTCTTAAATCTTTCTAAGGCTCCTTTAAATGATGATTTTATAACAATCAGCCTAATTTCAAAGGCTGGCTCATTGGCTGGGGGATCCAGATACATCAAAAGCCACCTGGTGCTGAAATTCAGTAGCAGGCATGCTATGGAGAATTTTCTGCCTTTCATCTCTTGTCGTGGTAGCATTTACCTTTAGGAGATGAAGAGCCAGGCTCTTCACTAGGAGAACCTGGCATTGCTGGTGTGACTGACTGACAGAAGGAGCTGTGTGAGCAGCAGCTGAGGCTGCCCTTCCCCTGGAGACTCGGCACAGCGTCTTCATGACAAGTGCTGCTGCCACTGCTCTGAGGATTGAAAGCTGATCCTATTTATGAATCCATGTCTTCTCCTTGTAATGTTGCTGTCTTGCAGTATGAACAGCTTAGGAAGGTTATTTTAAATTAACCTTCCTGTGTTAAAACAATGTCTAGTCTGTTCCTATCACATCCAACATTGTAAGAAGGCCAGCGAGTAGTTTGACTGCAGCTGATGTGAAAGGGGAAGGCTGGAGGAGTAATGTAAAAATGTTGTGGAAAAAAACCCCCATCACATAGATGCCTTTATAGGAACTGTTTTCATTGCATAATGAGATTGCTTTGCTTTGTGGTCTAGAAGTGTTCAATAATAGATAATGTGCAAGTGTGCTCCATGGAAGATAGGCTGCCTTGACAGGCAGAGTGTATTACCAGTCAGAGCAGCCCTTCTGTGTAGCCTTGATTCTGCAAAGGACTATGTGAAGAAACAAGCCTCTGTCCCCTTTGCTGTCCTGTAATTTCAATAAGAAGACTGTGGCAGGCTCATCATTTCAGGAGCTTGTTGGAGGGGAGCTGTGCATTCCCAGCAGCAGCAATTCCCTGGCTACCAGTTCACAAACTACAGAAAGCAGCTCCAAATAACCTTTTTAATCCCTTTTCTGCCAGGACCTCTCAGTGAATCATGGCTTCTGTTGAATCCTGTTGCTGGGACAGGTGGAGCCTGAAGAACTGAATGGAAGTGTATTTTGCAGGGTTGGTGTTCTGAGATCCACTGGGGATGCAGGTCTGAGACTGCCTGAAGGTGGGAGGCCCAACATCATGAAATTACAGAGCTTACTCTTTCTCAAGTAAGATAGTATCATAAGGGAAATTCCTTAATTATTCATTTGTTCTTGTGATCCTTGGTTGAGCACCACAGAGCACATGAAGAAGCCTCTGCAAACCTGGGCTGGCAGAGTTTGGGCTGTAGAAAATGGAAGTACAGTAACCATCCTGCTCTCTGATAGCTGTCACTTGTACTTGAGCTTATCAGCATCATTTCTTGTAAAGAGAAAATACTAAAACTGTGATAAACATCACTGTGTCACAGTTACTTAACTGTGTAGACAAAGAGTTGGTGGCTGACAAGCTGAGCTCTGCTTTTGCTCTGGAGCTTGCAGGCGACACATTTCTCTGGTCAGAAAGAATTAAGCTATGCATTTCTTCACAGGTAACTAAAAAAAGTCAAACAGCTGCATCTTCTGAATATGTCTGGAAGGTTTCCTTGTTTGTGTATAAACAGATTTAGTATTGATATTAGGAGTTTGGACTTGAGCAATGTTGTCATATTATGTGTGAATCACTCTTAGACAATCAAAAAAAGAGCCACATTCCCCAGCCCATGCTGTGGAGTTGTGCTAACCCCCAGAGGGTGTCCTGTGAACAGGCAGCCACAGGAAAACGGGCCAGAAGAGTTGGAGGTGGATATTAACTTAAACCTCAGCTTGTAAGCCTTAAAGGAGCTGTTCAGTGAAGGAAGTTACTAAGCAGTTGAGAGAGTCACTGAAGAGTATGAAAATCACATGTGCAGTGTCAGAGACACCCCTCAGTGCAGCCATGGGCTGGTGTGGCAGAGGGAGGCCCTGGATATACGAAGGAATGTCCATCCCTCCCTTTGCTGCCCATCACATGGAAGTGCCCTTTGTAGTACAGCCGAGCCTTTGGCTTTTAGGACTTCAGGATTTTTTAGGACTTCACAGAGTTTTAGGACCAGAATCTCATTTTGTGTACTTTGTTGTTTATATGACCGCAGTTGAATCCTGTTTGATTTCAGCCAGAGGGGATCTGGGTTTTGTGCCACTTTCATTTTGTTCTTGACCAAAAATTTGACAGGTATCTGTGGTAATTGTTGCTGAGCCTTTTTTTTCTTCCTAGGTTTGTTACTGGAGAGCAGAAATATGTCTGCAGACTTGTGAGTGCACCTATAAATAGCAGGCTACTGTACATAAGATTGTTACTGTTGCCAACCCTGTGTTTTTATGGCAAATCTTGTGATACTTTGTTTTTCCTAAAAACCACAGGTCTTGTATTTCATCAGAATCTCGGTTTTCATTGAAAAAAAAAAAGTTTCCAGTTTGATGTTGGCAGCAAATTAGAGAAAAACAGGAAAATGTTTGCAGCTTCACCATGATGGCAGAAAAAACAAATACATACAAGAACCCCCAAATATAGTATTTTACTTAAAAAACAACAAACAAAAAATCCCAAACCACCAAGTAAATGAAAGACCTGTGGTTTTGAGGGACAGACTCTTAACGTCTGTGTTGTGGTCTTTTACTGTAACTGTAAAAATGACTTTTGTAATACTTTTTATAAAGTGGTGGTGTGTTTTTTCATTGCAGATAAGCTTCTTGCAAAATCCTTATTGGCAAAGAAAAGATTTGCATCCTTTGGAAACACTGGTCACTTTATAAAACAAAGAGCTGCTAATAGTCCCTGAACCATGCCTTTTTCCCTAGATCTAATTCTTGATCTGAATCTGCATGATTCAAAGCAGGAGGGCTGAAGGGTGACAGTAAATCTGCTAAAATACCGAGTTGTTGTGGAGGGAGATGCCAGTCTTGATTCTTCCCTCTTTGCTCAATGTATACTGAGTTATCCCTGCTTTTTATCTGGGTAAACATTTAAGGAAAAATTTGTTCTATTTTCATTTTTAGACTTTGGATTTCACATTTTGAAGATTTTCTCGTGATACAACCCTCCCTTACCCCCAGTTTGACTCAGCAAACCTGTGTGTGCTGTGCTTTTACTGGAGAAGTCTCGAGTCATCACTTCCTTGAAGTGCTCAGGCTGGATCTCTGTGGGTCTGGGCAAGGAATACCAGATGGGACTGCAAGCTGAACTGGAGCTCTCCTCACACCAGCTCCTGTGAATTGACCATTCTTCTTTTCACACAGAGAAAGATTAAATGTTTAAGTCTTGCATAACATAATTATTCAGCACTCCAACAAAAGAGAGAGAAATGGCAAGTTGTTGTGTTGGATATTTCAGATGTAAAAATCAATTTGAAATTACTCCAGATCAGGTTTAATCATCCTGAATAAGTAATGAAAGGGCAAAAAAAAGTCATTGAATAAGCTTTTCACTCTGCTTTTGTTGACAATAAATGCTGTTGCAGATGAAGCAGTTATCAGGGCTGAAGAGAGAAAGATGATTACTGAATAAATGGGCAAACTTCACTTTGAAGAGTTGTGCAACTAGAGGTAAGATTATAGAATAGAAATAAGAATTTGGTAAGTTCCAAGGCCTTTTTGCTACAAGAAACATTATTTTGGAAAGGTTGATGGAGTTGTTACAGAAGAGGTTAGCAGAAATAATGATTTTCTGATACTTAAGAGATTGAAATTTTGCAACATTCGTTAATTTTGAAATCAAAATATATTTTCCGTATTTCAATACTTTGAACTGTGTTGGTTTTATGTTGTTATCCTCTAAAAAGCTTCTTTTTGAAATTACAGCAAAGTAAGGGGAGCTAGTTTATTTTCTATCCCTTTTACTCCATGGATTTAACCAAATTTTACATACCAAATTATAGGTATATTTTCAAGGCAAAGATGGGGGCTTCCTCTGTCATGCCATATTTCCTTTTCTGATGCTGCTGTGCCAAACTTCTTGGTGATGATATTCATCACTGACTTCCAGTGACACTCTCAAAGAGCATGCTGCTTTTCTCTGGAGATATAAAAATAGGGGAGAACATCCCAGGAACTCACCAAGGCAGTAAAAAATGTATTTTCTCTTCTCATTCTGCCCTGGCAAGTGTCTTTCTGAACACTACCTATTTTGCTGTACAGTGTTTAAAAGACAAAATGAGTTCTTGGGGAAAGTGCATGATCTGTGAGTCGTGTAGCAGTGGAGGAACTGGTGGCAGAATCTGGGGTGCTTTTTTCTGTGCTGATTGCTCAGGGATGTATTATATTATCTAATCAGAAGTCATTACCGGTCTGTGCAGCATTAATTCGTGCAGCCTTCCATACATACCCTCTGTTTGGCCCCTCAGGGCAGGGATGTTCTCTAATGGATCACATTCCCGAGATCAGCTGATAGGGCTGCAGCACTGCCCTCACCCACACAGATGAGCTGCAAAGTGAGCACACATGGAACTACCCGGGAAAGAAGTTCAAAACTGATTTTCTACACTCACATTCCAGCTAAAGAAACAACCTTGGGTTTTCTTTGTTCGTTTAAAAGAAAATAAAAAGAAATCCTGGTGTTCTAGAAGACACACCCGGAGTCAGCAGGTTTTGTAGATGATGGTTTCCTCATGGTGGCCATTCTTCCAGCACACTCATATTAGTAGTGAAAAGACCTGATTTTACACACTCAGGATTTCTGTGCTGGAAGATGTGATGGCTTCAGGTGTGCTTGGGTGTGAAGTGTGTCTGCCACTGAGCACTCACCCTGAACTCTGTTTGCCAGGCAGAAGTGTTGGAGTTTGGGAACAGGGCAAACAGAAGGAGCATGAGGATTGCTGCTAAGAAAATGTGAGGGTTCAGAGGTGGGGCTGATTTTATTGATGTGTATGAAAAGAAAGAAATAAGTTCATAATTCCTCTTTTTAAGGAGGATGTTTTGAATATTGAGAAAATCATTCTCCACAGCTGTAAGATGCATTTAAATCACCCAGCGGAAGCACTGATCTATATTCATGTAAATGTGTTTTGATGTCCTCTTAAAAGTTTAAATGAAACACCCACGTCCAGGAAGCTGCTTCTCTCGTGGGAGCACAATTGCAATTCTTCGTTAAAGGTACTGATAGGACATCTTTTTCACTTCAGAAGCACTGAACTTTGGCAATTTATATTTATTTGAGATGAAAGAGGCGAGCTAGCAACTTGACACCACTTCTAAATAAGAGGAGACCTTGGTTACAAATTCATTTTAAGCTTACTTAATTTTTGATGAATCGCTCATTCCTACTGCAGATGATCAGCAGCACTGACTGTTCTGTGAAGACAGATTTTCTTTTTACCACAGCATAGCAACTTCTGCGCCCCATATCCACAAGAATACGTTGCAGAAGGTAGAACAATAGAAACATGGATGTTTTCTCAGATAGTATAAACTTGTGTGATTTTCTTGTCTTGGTAACTAACATTAGTTTAGCCAGTGTTGCAGCTCTTGTGGATCAGGGAAGTTTAAGTATTTATTCTGGTTGAAGGTGTTTGTGGGATTTTATTCTTGGTGCAGATTGGGATCTTCAGCAGTCTGTAGAATTTCAGTGCAGGGAAAAGCTGTGTATTAAACCTTGCATGAAAGGTCAAAGGCAAACTCCTTCTTTAATGAGCCCCTTTATTTAGTTTTGTGTAGGTATCAGTGCTTCTACTTGAAATGGTACTAGGTTTTTTATTCACATGTGTGTGTAACGTTTTCTATGTAATGTTTTAGAACCAAAAAAGGGACTGAGGCTGTTGCAGAGTAAACTTTTTCATGAGTGAAGCTCAGAACAAAATCTACAGCACTCTACTGTATTACCTTGGGAAAGTACTGCCTCTGTAGCTTTTATCTAATGCTCAGCTTAGGCTTTACATGTAGGTCTGTTTGATTATTGCCCCTTGGAGCAGATAAGTGCATGCAATGATCTCACTCTGTTGTTACGATAATTTCTCTTTGAGGATTCTGACTTCTTCATATTTCAGTGACATCACCCTTTTTGCAGACTGTAAATCACTAATGTTGACTCCTGACCTTGCTAATGAAACCTGCAGAGATACAGTATGGAATAACAGAATGCTTATATTGATGTTGTGAGATGTGTAGCTAACTTTTAGCTGCTCAAAACCACTTTTTAAAGATAATAAACTGGCATAATTATAGATAAGCTTGAATATATAACCTTGAATAATCATTTTTTGTTCCTAAAATGTCTGTTCTATGCCAACCCATTATAGTATGCACATGTGCATCTTCCTCAGATGTAACTTCAGTGTTTTCTTTTAATTCTGTGATCTAAATACCTTTATTAATTAGCCTGAAACACAACAGCAGAGGGAAACACTTTTCCACAGTGACCAACTTTTAAATTGCAGAAACACTGTAAAAAATAGACTTGTCACTTTAGCCACAGCAAAATGACCTTTATTCATAGAAAAGGCCAATTTCACATGAACCAACAAAGACAATTTTCTCATTTAACACAGCAGGGTTTTAGTGGATGCAAAATTGCTTGCTTGCAAATGGTTCTTTCAAAATACCTCAGAATGGTGCCTATCAGTTTCTCTAGTAAATACCTTCATGTCGGCATCCAGGGTGTTGTAGGGGGTGCCAGATTGTGGGAGCTGCAAGGAATTGAATATTCTTGTCATGGTTTATTGCTGGATTGAGGCAGAGAAAGCCTTTTTCCTTTTTCAGTCCTTCCATGTGTTGATTTTTGTGAATTTTACCTTTTGAGCAATCCAGGTCTTCTATGTTATTGGTATTAATTTCTGATACCTTGTATAATGACATTAAAATACCCAAATCGGAGCAGAGTTTTCACATGATTTGTGTGTCTGAGAGCAATTTGTGTACAGTCACTTTCACTATTTCTCCTGCATGTTCAGAGAGTTTCCTGTTATGTTTGTGTGGCTTTTCACATGCAAGAGGAAGAGAAAACAGTTCCTAAGAAGATAGGATTGCAAAGTACACACACTGGCTAGTTTGGGAACTAGTTGTAAGGATGCAGAAATTACTTTTTACTGGTTTTTACTTTATTTTAGGCTGACACATGTCCTTTTTGGCTTGTTAGTGTGGTCTGTCTGTTAATGTGTCCTATCCTAAACCAAAGGACAAATGGACAAAAATTGAAGCTGTTTGACAGTAGATGTCAATGTGTACAGTGATGTGCAAATACAATTTCTGTGAAGCTCCTCTCTCTGGGATGCATTTGCACAGGAAAAGCATAATTTCACAAGCCCTGCACTTGTAATTGCTAATCACAATTTTAATAACTACATCTCCCCTTTGAGTCATGTGTCAGCTCCAGGTCCCCAGTGGTATCATAAGTATTTTAAAAAACTTGATTGGAATAGTGAAATCCAAGTGAAACAGATGAGGTTTGGTCCCTTCCCCTTTCCCTTCTGTCCCTCTTTTCCCATTTTCCTTTATTCTTTGTGTTCTTGGGAAGCTCCATAGCTGTAGAATATAAGTCCAATGACCAGCACGACTGCATGTGCCAATGCACCCTGTATTGATTTCAGTACTCTCCCCGAGCTAAAACTAACCTGGAATCATCATTCTACTTTTTTATTTTTAGTGTCATTCTTTCTGTTTGTTGTTCTTGTTCTGTGGTACACTTTTAACTTCTTTTAATGTTTTTAAAGAAATACTGATAACAGCCTATGTTTATCTAAAAAGACTGAAAGGAAAGAAACTGATTTTTTTTTCCTCCTAAGTTGACATTTCCATTCAGAAATACATTTCACCTCATGGATATATTTAAAATGATCTGGGAAGTTTGTCTTTGTTTTCTTTGTGTTCAGAATTACGTGCTGTAGACAGTGACTTCAGGGCCTGTTAGAGCTGCAATCAGAAGGCAAATGGGAGAGAAATATTCTGAGAAAGGAACCAGACTGGAGTCTGTTGTGCTCTTTATGTACTTTCCAGCTGGTTTTGCTTCTAACGTTCAGTATTCCTCATGGGACACTGATGCAAATCTGCATTCACGTTTTTTTCCCCTCTTTGTGTATAACACACAAGACCCTGAAGTAAAGCAGTGATTTGCAATATTAGGAAATGAGGCTCGGTGTCCCTGTCCCCAGTGTGAACGTGCACATTTAAATATGAATGAAAGTGGGCCAGAACCCCCTTGAAGCCTGGAGTTGATGCACAGACTGCCTGTTCTTTCCGGTTTAAGTACTGTACTTTTTTTTTCCTTTGCTGAACAACAGCTACCATATGGGCTGAGCTTCAGCCAGTCAACTGCTAATTTACAAACACTCTTTTGACTGTAAATTGAATGGAAAAGGATGTCAGTTATCGCTTTCCTCCCGTGGCCACACCACAAGAGCACCTGCAGTAAAAAACTGGCATTCATGCTCTGAAAGGCGCCACATGCTGCTATTGTGAGCTGAACAGGATCTAACCTTGGCTTTGCTCACCCTGCTCCTATCGCAGCGAGGAGATGCCAGAGATAAGAGCCTCACTTCTGAATGTGAATTCACTCAGAGACACGTCCCAGCACTTATCCACCCTATTTTGCTTCCACTAAAGGAAGTAAAAATCTGCTTAGGAAGATGGCTATCTGTGCTATCCTTCAGAGAGGAGTCTTTGACTTGGGCACGTGTTTACCATGTTGATTTTGAGTTTGTTATGAAATTATAAATGCTCTCTCTCTGAAAGCTCCTCACTGTGACCAGTTCAGCTCACTCACAGGCTTACCTGGTCTCCAGCCTGAATGCCAGAACAAAATTACTCTGGTTTCTCACCTGAGCAGAGATGGTCTGGAACAGGAGCATCCCTCCATGCCCAGGGCACACTGGAACCATAAACAGCACAAATGTGTGCAAGGAGAATTTGGGCAGGGAGAAACTGCTGATGTTGGGAGCACTGAACTGGGCAGTCCATTACAAGAGACAGCTGCTGGGCCAGGAGAGGTTCCTGTGTTGGGACATGTGTCCTGACAAGAAATGTGGCAGCTGAGCTGGGAACAGGCAGAGAGCAAGGCTGCAGCTGCTGCTGGCAGGGGCCTGCCAGCCCTGGGGTTCCAGGAGGGCCAGGGAAAGTCCATCTGCTGTGTCCATTAACTCTTCTTTTCCTAGACAGGTAAATGTCATTACTGAATCAGCCCAAATGGTTATTCACTCTGTGATTTCAAATTATTGGGAAGAATGGGCAGTTTAAAAATTGGGGTATTTCCTTACATCTGCTGGAGCCTACAGCTGCATGACTGGCTAAAGAATTAGTGTTTCTGTTGGGTTCCTCAGTGGATTGTTAGATGCATTATGTATCTGTCTTATGGCTTTTGCTCAAAGCGTACTTAAAGTTCAGCACCTAAAAACATAAACCCCACTCTTGAGTCACTAAGGGTAGTCATTAGGTCAAGGCTCAGTGTACTGAAAAAAGTGTTACAGTGCTAAAGAATTTATGGGGTAACCAAATAACATTCACAATGTTAATTTACAATTACTGGTTATGACTTAAAATTGCACTTTTGGAGGTTGGAGGCCTTGAGCATTTCTGCCAATGTTAAAACCCACAATGCTTGAATACAATAAAATAATTCTAGCATTAAGCTAGCTTTGTGATTCTGGTAATCATTTGGCAACATATAACATAAAAGAGGTTGTGTATTTTTATATATCATGATGTGTAGTTGCCCTTCTCCCCAGAAGTAAGTGGGTGAGAGATGCTACTGCAGTTTGAATAATCTCAAAACCATGATGCTGATGTTCAAAAGTGGTTTTTAGAACATGCTCTGTGTCTTTGGAGGTTTTTAAAATGCTTTCTTTTGAGATAGTAGATGACACCTTATATAATGAATACCATCAGATGTTTCATCCTTGGTTCCTCCTCTAGCTCTGGGCCACCTTTTAGCATTCATGTATATTATGAGTAACATTATAATACGTTTATTAAGCTTAAATTAAATGTCATTTATGCTGTTTTTTGGATATCCATTGGTGCCCTTTTTTCCTACCATCTGTGCAGTGCTGCAAATTAACAGCCCACATTTCCATTACCTGTAACATTTATGAATGTTTAGCCTTCACTCTTTCTTTGTTTCTGATTAGAACAATTTTGTAGATAAATCAGGCATATGTATAATATTTGTTAATTTTTAATAGAACCTGTAGGGTTGTTCTATGTGATTTAAAAAAAGATTGGGGAGATGCTGTAGCATAGCTGGCAACTGGAAATCTTGTAGGTGTTTCACAGTCAAGGTTGCACCTTGCCTCTTGCCTTGGTGAGCTTGTTTTTCACAACTTTCCTAGATTCTTAAAAAATAAATACAGGATGTCTTCTAGGAAAGGGAGTCCAGGTTTGGGAGAGGAACATGAATTTTAAGCAGTATGTCTATTGCTAGCTTTTCAGCATTTCCTTCCTGACAGTCTCCCTGTGGATATCTCCAAAATGTCTTGACTGACAAAATTCCAACTGATTTTTCTTTGCTTTCCATGTCTGAGTGAAAACTCCTGGTGAATTGTTGCAAAGTTGTCTTCAGGGTTCATCTACATGGTGAACACTGTGGGGGAGAAAGGGAATGAAGTGGCTGGACATCAGAGCAGGGAACACTAGGGAAAAGAGGTGCAGGATTGTACAGAGGACAGGAGAATGTTGAAAAATGTCAGTGTGGGTAAAATGCATTGTCTCCATGTCTGCTGTCCTCTGTCACCCACAGTCCTGGGCTCATACCCACAGAATCAGAGTGGCTGTGGCTGGAAGGGAGCTCTGGGTGTGACCTTGTCCAAGCCCCTGCTCAGGCAGGTCACCTGGAGCAGGAGCCCATGGCAGGACCACCTACAGCTGGGTTTTGAATCCCTGATATCTCCAAAGCAGCTCCTTGCATTTGCATTTATGCCCTTGCCAGGCAGGCCAAAATCCTTCAGAAGGGAGATTTCTCCAGAGAGGTTTTGTAAGACCCACTGGACCACAGAAAGTCCTGGATGCCTGTCTTAACTGAGGGATGGAAGGGGACAGAATTTCTAAATGAACGGGAGAAAAAATGCATGTAGGGAGGAAAGTGAGGAAAGCAGGTGTAAATGTGAACATCTGTTATGTCTGGTTGTACCTTCAAAGAAGTTTCTCCTGTTAACAAGAATTCTCAGACCTTGGAAAGTCTCTGAAACATGAAGTAGAATTCAGAAATTCCTGTATCTGCTGGACTCAGAGGTGAGAAGTGTGGTATTTGTTTCTTAAATATGCTCTAGAAACAGTATTAGGAGAGGTGACAACTATTCCTATCCAATGTCTTTTGATAAGGTCAGTGTGAGATTACTCTGAATTTGCCTTTGCTGAGAAGTGTTTTGGAGTTCTCAAAATTTGGGTTTTATGTGTCACGTGTGGCCATCACTTACCTTAAGTCAAGCAGCTGCTTTTATATCCTGTTTTTCTGTCTCTTGCTAGCTCTGTGCCTGGTATGGGACATCTTGCTCTGCAATCCTCCTGCTTTGGATGTGCCAGTTATGTAAACAGAGAGTGGGGATAGGTGTAGCTTCCTCTGGACTGAAGGTGTTGCTGGCAGCAGAGAAAGAGTTGGGCTGAAGTAACTTCCTTTCATTAGAATAAAAATCTGAAAATATAATTTGGAACTGCATCTGGAGGTAAGCTGAGTGTTTCTTTCAAACTCTAAAGTGTGGATCCTTCTTTCTTCCCTCCCCAGAGTTACGATTTGTCTTTGAAAATGGATGGGTTGAGGGTTTTTTTAAAGCAAATGTTTTTAAATGGGTGGTTTCTTTGGTATGCTGAAAGAAAACAAATACATTCAAAGGGGCTGAGAATTTAATCCCAAGGAAGTGCTAAAGAAAAGCCAGACAAATTCCTGTGCTGACTCCACAAGCCCTCGGAGTGGCAGGTTCAGCACCGTTTGCTCAGTGACACCGAGAGCCATCACAAGGCTCTTTGGCCTTTTTCCAGGGCTGTTCTGGGGAGCAGCCAGAGCAGAGCCTGACTGAGCTGAAAGTCAGAACACCCTGATTCAGGCTCTGCTGCCACGGGAGGAGGGGAAAAGCCAAGCCTGTGACAAGTTACACCTACGCCAGCAGCTCCCACAAGGCTTTGCTTTTGCTTCTGCTCGCTCTCAGGGAGGCTTTTCCTGCCTTTCAGTCATCAGCCCCTGAACATTTTTCCTCTCTGGCCTCTCCAAAACACCCCCAGCCACCCCAGGGAATTGCAGCAAGTAAGTGAGCAGCCTGCAAGGGCCCCTTGCCAGGCAAACCCTCTGGCATCCTCTGGCACTTTAACCAGATGTTACCTACATCTGCCTGCTCACAATGATGTGTGTCTCCGTTTGGTTGTTTGGGTTTTTTTAAGGGTAAAGTACAGAAGTGGAAGAAACACTAAACAATGAAATAATTTGTATTTACTTTCTGTTTTGTACTGTACAACTCAGGAGTTGTCTTTGACTTAATGCTTTAAATAGGCTTATATAGCTTTTCTTACAGAACAGAGACCTAGCCTTGGGAAGAATAAAAGAGGTGGTTATGGTGGCATGGGAAGCTCTAAACTTCCATGTTTCCTATTGTGACATCATTGTTTCCTCAAATCTCTTCCCTTTGTGTTGACAATATTTCTCCTGACTGCTGAGAAGAAAAGTTTCCAAGGGCTCAAGGTTTTTTTTTCATCAGCACCCAGAAGTCTGGCACCTTACCCTAACCTTGTAAATCTGCAAAACTGGCCTGGAAATTAAATGGAAACAGACACTCTCTTGGGAGTCCAGCTCCTTCCTACTCCTGATTGGTCCAGAAATGAGATGAGAACAGACAGATTTTCTAGCAGTATCCTGGCACTTTCTTACCCGTTCCTGGCCAAAACCAGAAAGTGTTAAAAAAACCCCACAACCATATATGTATATATATATAGGAAATGGGAAGAGAGGAAAGCACTGTATATTTTTAAAACACAAATCTTATCTGAGTTTTGGGAAGAGAGTTTTGGTCAGTTGTTTTGTCTGACTGGTTCATCTACCCCCTCTCTTAATCCCTGTGTTTACTGCAGAGCTTTGTGGTTTCCTTCCTCTGGTCCCCTTGGTTATCTGCATTGGCACAGAGCCTGGGTTCTGCTTCCCTTCCTCCCTGCACACCTTCGTGTCCCCAGCCACTGCATCCTGCAAAGGCACGTCTTGATTCTTCACAATTCATTCTTTGTGATTTGCAGCTACTCAGGGGCGCCCTTTGCAGGCTGTTGTGCTCAGCCCTCACTGCTTTGCCTTCAGCTTGGCCTGTGGTTTTTTGTTTCTTCCATTTCTCTGTTTCTTTTTGTTTTTATGGCTGCTCTGAAATGCTCAAAGAGCTGCTGACAGTCCATGGAAAACTCAGCAAACATTCCACACAGACCACTTGCTTGCCTTTACCATCCTTTCCTGTGCCACGTTCGTTTTTATTGGGGATAGTTGAGAAACCAGGACTTCTAGGCTTTGGCTGATCTGCTTGTGCTGCTTTCAGACAACATGCAGGTCTGGACCTACCTGCTCTTACTGCAGCAGAGGCCAGCTGGAACAGCATTTCTGCTGCATCTAGCCCAGCTTTTTAGCCCTGTGACTGCTTCCATTGGTTCCTCATCAGGAACTTGCTCTTCAATCAACTATATAAGCCAAGTGCAACTGCTTCCAGCTTTCCCTGGTTCTCTTTCTCACCCAGGTTATCTAGACAGCTAATCCCTCTCTTTAAGTTCAGCTGCCTCATTTTTATGGCTCCTCCTGGCTATTTGTTCCTTTTATCCCTTGTTTTGAGAGGTCTGGCAGCAAAGCCTCAGATGTTTCAACACTCAAGTGATTGAGGATTTTGCCTGGTAGGAAAGTAATGATTTTGTAGGGGCGTGAGGGGGCATCTTCTAACATGAGCATGGCTTGGTACTTGCCCAGCTCCTCAGCTTGTCAGTGCTGCACCTCCTCTAGGTAGTGTTAAGTACTTTACTGTAAACCACAGTTAAAGGCATTTTTACAGCTCAGAAAAAGGTGATCAGAAAAGTTGGCCTAGCCCTATCTCAGGCTGCCTTGTGTGACAAGCCAGGAGAAGGGGCTTCTTTCTTTATTAAGGAATTTCAGAAACTCATCTTTAATTAGGAAGTTATTGCTAAGTTCTCTTTAGCTGCAGTTGTCACAAGCAGCTCAATGTGGCCTCAGGCAAAGACAGCATGTGTACAACAGAGCCCACCTCTTTTCAAATCCTCCCAAATACCCTGGGAGGCCATTTTCAAGAGCTTGCTCAGCATCTGCATTGAGTAGGGTGAGGTCAGCAATCTCTAAGTTTTGGAAATCTTGCCCCTGATTTCTTGGAACCACACCAGCTGCAGGTACTTGTGGATGCTGGTTTTGGCCACATGGCTGTGAATCTCTCAGGCACCTTGCTTTAAGGTGCAGGGATGTCCCTTTGTGTCACTTCCATGTTTAGCACAAAAATAACCTGAAGCACAAGAAGCCAGTGTAAAGGTGCACTGGCAATGATTTCAGAAGTAATTTTCAAAATGAAGAATACTGTCTTTGAAAGCCAGAGGGTCCTTTAGAGACCAAACTCAGAAGCAAGTGGTTACCTCTGCATTTCTTTCTACCTCACAGTATCTTCTTCATGCACTGGAATTCTGCTCTTCAGATCTTTACTGCAATGGTAGAACTTCCTTGATTCCATCATTAATAACTCTGTTGGATTTTATTTCAAAAATATTTTCTGTATGTGCTCCCATCTCTCAGATTTTATTCCAAAATAGTTTTAAGGATTGCAACCCCTGCAGGAGTCCCTACGAATCTTATGACTGGATCTCATGACAACATCTTCTTCAATGTTGTTGATTAATCTTTGTTCTCTTGAAGGTTAGGAAGTTTGCACAAATAAGAAAGCCCTCTCTATTACTCAATAACCAGCCCAACTTACATCCTGACACTTCAGTGGAAAATCTGACTGTTGTGGGCCAAAAGAATCTTAACTGTGTTACCAAAGGCGTTATGCAAGACTAAATGAAGTTTCATTTTCTTCAGACTATTCAACTCTCTGCATAATTCACATAGTATTTTAATCATCTTTTGAAGAGTCCTTACTTTCTGAAAGGTCAGAAGTAGCCTAAAAATAGTTACTATCATCTGATGGCTGCTTTGCTGGATATGAGCCTTGATTCTCAGTGGACAAGATTTTCACGTCATAAACCCAGAGTTATCCTGGCAGTAATTAGCATCCTTGTGGATGGGCTGATACAGAAATGCAAATCTTCACTCTGAGCTCTTTGCTTTCAGAAAGTGCTATTTATATGGAGAGCTCTTTGGGGCAGGGACTGTCTCATGTTATGAATGCTTCATACAACTGAGTCTTGAATTGGTTGAGGCCTGAAGGCACAAATGTAATTCCAAGAATAGTATGATTGAATGGCTGTGGAGACTGAGCAACTTTCTCAGTTCTAGACATGACGTCAGAGCAAGATTGAGGTGGAAGTGGGAGAACTTGTACTGTGCAGGGTATCTGCTCTTTGGATGGGAACAGGACTTCATTCTCTGGGCTTATCAATGGGTCTCTGTTAGTGAGTACTCCCAGTTCACTTCAGCTTTAAGATCTCTCTGAGTACAGAAATTGCTCTTAAAATCTTGAAACAGTCTATTTCCTTTTTTTAAAATACCAATGAGAGGAACCTTTTCCTTGCTTTTATTCTGCAGTGGATGCTGTGGTTGATGCTGGTTGCTGGTAGTGAGGATACATGCAATAACAACTGCCAAGCTTTAAGGTCGTGTAATCTTAGGATTAAGACATGAGAAGACACTAAGTGAGCCAGATCTGATCACAGGAAATGAAGAAGTTTTTTCTATACTTGTTTTGACTAAGAGAATAAAATCCAGTCTTATAGAACTCTTTGTTCCTTGATCAAGACATGTAGGAGAAATGAAGACCTGGCAGGCAAACTTATGAACATTAATCTTAAGAGTTGAATGCCCAGATGTGAACTGGATCCAGAAAAGTGATAAGTATCTTCCTGCTTTAAAACTGAAGTGTGGTTATTTCTATTGGCCAAGATCTTGCTGTTCACCCATTACTAGGCAGAGTAGAGCATTAGTAATGAGGAACTAAGGTAGCCACAAACTAGAAAGGCCTCTTGGGCTCCCACTGCCATCCTGCTCAGTCTTCTGCACAAATGCACCTCAGCATCTTATTCTTTGAAGATCTTTGCTAATGTCTTCACAGGCTGGAAGTTGTAATCATGTTTCTGATATTTATTACCTAACCTCATTCTAAAGATGCTATTTCCTTCCTTTCCTCTTCCTTTGCACTCAACTTCAAGTGTGGTAGGAGGAAATCAGGAAACCCACTTAACATGTTTTTAATCCTGGCCAGATGGGAAAATTAATGCCCTGGCTCTGTCAGCTGACCAGTTTGGTTCAGAAACCTGGTCTGACAGTTATGCTGCAAACACCCAGTGGGAAAGGCACCTTTTTCAGCAGGGCAAGCAGCTGTGCCTGCAGGCAGTGTGGGAAGAAAGGCAGAGACTGAGGCTGCTCACAGCCCTCTGCTCCACCAGCCCAGCTGTACTGGGACTGCCAAAACTCTGCCTGGACCAGCATCTTGTTGCTGATGGAGGACAACCACTTATATATATATATATAATATATATAAACATATATAAAAAGAAAAGAGTTCCTGGAGTCAGGCAGAATTTTCCCATCTGCCCACGATTTCTATACATATAAATAGATATTAAAAAACCAAAAATATAGATAAAAATAGTCAGTTTCCTAGCTCCTGTGTCTCTTTTATAACTTCTGAGCAGAAGGAGGAAAGTGAGATGATCTTGTCTTCCAGTCCAACCAAATACTAAAGGAGAACACAGAACCAGAATGAGGTTTTTAGCCATAGTGGAATTGTTGGTGCAGTTTGGGTTGTGGCTGTGGGGAGCTGCCAGCACTGGTGGTGACACAGCTCTAACAGAGACATCACCAGCCACCACAGGAGTAGCTGTGAGGAGGTACTTTGACCATACAGGGACAGATACTTGTTACTGAGAATGTGTCTCTAGTACAGTGTGTACATCCTTGAAATAGAAATAAGTAAGCTTGTGTCTGAAAAATAACATGTGTGTTTATGGCAGGAAGTTTGGCCTGGCTCCATCTCCTGCTCACCTGCACATACAGCTTCTTGTACCTGCTCAGTGTCCCTTATTGCTGTCACAGGCTTTATTAGAACCACGGTGTGGACATTTTCTGTACTCTGACTCTGTTAAATGGGTCATGCTTCAAAATATATTAGTACCTGTGGGTTAATGAGCCTCCTCTCTCCTTTCCAGCCGTGTTCTGCTTTGAAACTCATGCTTTTTAGCACTTTTGAAAAATATCTGCCTACACCTGTCTCT
Source organism: Illadopsis cleaveri (assembly GCA_013399915.1). Classification (NCBI taxonomy): domain Eukaryota; kingdom Metazoa; phylum Chordata; class Aves; order Passeriformes; family Timaliidae; genus Illadopsis; species Illadopsis cleaveri. The sequence goes on from VXBB01015266.1 coordinate 377,051, forward strand.
TGACTCCTCTCCTTTCTCAGGCAGATCACAGCACTTTAACAGAGCTGAAATAGCAGTACATTGGGCATAAAATTGGGTTTAATGCTGTGTTTGCTTCCATGTTTGGTTGTGACCTCTTCTAGTCTGGATGAGACTGCAGTGAGAATGGAGTTTTATAATGAAGTGAAATTACAGAAGGATAGAGAAGATGCCACTGTAGGTCATTTTTATGCTATGCTTTCATCTGGCCAGGACTGAATATAACTCTGATTCCTATTCCTGACAGCCTGTTTGACATTTCTGTCTCCTGCAGCAGTTAGACTGGTCTGTACTCACACATTTCTGCAATAGCTACTGCTCAGTTTAAAAGGAAAGGAAATAATAGGTAGAAATCCTTGATATGCATCTAAGCAATAACTTCCTCTCAAAGGCAAACCTCCCTGGCATAGGTCACCAGTCCACACTCAGTGTTGAGTCTTGTACATGGGCAGCATTTAAAATTTACACAGCTTTTCATAGCTCTGAGGCAGCCAGCTTTCAGTGACATTCATGCCTGCACCTTCTGTTTGGTGTGCAGTGGTTAACCCTTGTGACAAATCTCACAGTGCTACCTGTGCCAGTGCTGCTGGGCACTGCCAGGAACAGATGTGCTGACACTTCCCAGGGCAGGAAGTCAGCCACCCTCTCAGCTGCTTACTTTTTCCTTGTTGTTACTGTTTTAATTGCCATTAGTGATGCACCAAAATATTTTTTCTTTAGGCTTTTTTTTAATGGGATTTGTCATGGTTTAGGGTACAGGGAGATGTTTTTTTTTCCCCTCTGCTCTACTACCATGTGTGAATGGTGTATGGCCATGTCCCATTTCTTCTGGAATCATCCAACTGAAGGGAACTGTCAGCACCTCTCTGGGCATTGATGCCAGCTGGTAGTATATGGGCATATTTATCTTCATTTGATGCCACTCTCACTGTGCCCATCCTGTGGTTTTTGCTTGTTTCCTTGAGGAAAAGAGCCATTCCATAGTCTTAGAGGTTCTGCTGTTGCTGTTGTTTGGCAGTATAAAGAGTTAGAAGGGTCTGCAGAAGAGGTTGTCAGATGAGTGAAGCTAATGATCTCCTAGTAATGATCCCTAGCAATCTTGACTCAGTTTGGCAGTGGAAGTAATTTAAGGAGTGAACTGCTTATTACAATGACCTTTACTGCTTGTGTCTGTACTCAGTAATTGATACAGATTAGCCAGGAGTTAGTGTAGCATTTTATAATGGATTAATCCTGGAAAGCTGAATTATTTTTTTTTCTTGGGGGCAGTTCAGAACAAGTCTGTGTTTGCTGCAGGCTCCTATGTCCTTTGTCCTCTGCAACATCCCTTTAGACCCACTCCTTGAAGGATTAATGCATACAAAATCTCCTCTGCAGGAGACATGCACTGTGCAATTGGAATGGTACCTTTTAGCAGAAAAATGCCCTCAAAACAGAGGCATAAACCAACCTAACTGTTTTAAGGGCAAAACAGCTGTGTTGTTTAGAATGAAAGAGAATCTTAATTTCATTTTATTCTATATTGCACGTGTAAGCACACACACATTGTCCAGGAAGCAACAGCAGCTCCCTGTGTAAGACTATTCCATTTATGAGTGTTGATGTTCCTAGGAGTGCATGCATGTACCAGCAGAGGGCACGCAGACTTCATTAAATGGGGACACGTGCTAATTAATAAATCTCAGAAGCAGGTAGGAATCTACCTGCATCCCTGTCATTCCCAGACAAAGTGCTCATTCAGCTGTGCAGAAACTGCCCGTTCCAGCAGCCTTGTGTTATCTGAAACAGGCAGGAAGTGAGGGGGCATAAAGCATATGTTTGAAATTACATAATCCGCAGTCAAACTGTGATCATGTTTCATGTTCATGCTTAGTCAGACTGTGGCAGTGATTAGGGTTGACTAAACAGTTACTGTAGCTCCCATTTTTTCCATTGTGTGGCATCTGCTAGCTCTGTTCATCGTTAAAGTCTCAATCCAGGCAAGTGACACGGAGCGTGGATCAGCCATAATGAACTAGAGAAAATCAGGGAGAGAGAGTCAGCAGTTTTTATAATATATTAGCACAGGATTATTGGGAAACGTGAACTTAAAAGGAAGGCTATCTGCATTTTAGAAACCGAATCAAAACTAAACTGTACAGTAGACTCCTCTGTTCTATCCTGCCTATGCACTTGCAGTACATTCATAATGTTCATAAAGGAGAAAATGAATTGGTGAAATAGGCTGTTTTATGATAATATCCCATATGTTATCAGATTCATGCAGGCAGAATCACACTAATGAAGAGAAATTGCAGTTTATGTAGGGCTTGCAGGCCTCACTGAGGGAGATTAACAGTGGTGAGGGTAAGAGGCAGCACAGTGCCTTGGCAGGCTGCCCGAGAGCTAATCAATGCAGATGGAGTCAAAGGGACTGCCAGCCTGATTCCCAACAGTTTCATCTGGGAGCAGGAACGACTGTATCCATCAGTGCTCCTTGATAAGAAAGCCTTTAAGCTTGTGGTAAGAATGAACCCATTTGGGGAGGCAGAGGCTGAGCAATACTAAAAGCGATGACTCCACATGCGGTGCAGGGGAGAGGTGGGTGTTTAATTTTAGCTGCTGACCTGATTTCATGCTGAATGACAAGTATCTATAGGAATCCTCAAGGGCCAATCAGTTGCTATGCTAGTGAAGCTTTTGGAGAAATGCATTTAATTTTATTCAAGTGATGCCTTTAAGGAAGCAATTATGATTTTAGCTCTCAGAAGTTCGGACTCCTTCAGGTTGATTTTGGCTAGTGCTAAGCTGAACTTCTTTCATGTTTCATGTTGCTGAAACTGAAGTCTAATTCAGTTGTTCATTGAACATGGCACATGCTAATCTTCTGAAATATCTCAATTTTCCTCTGCTGTTCAATCTTTTTCACCAATATGAGAACAAACTTGGTGCACAATCAAAACAATTGATGTCCTTTTGCCATTTGCATGCACATCCTGAAGTGAGGCTTAAAAAAAAAGGAACAACAGGGCCTTAACATCAAAGAACTCTTTTGCAGAGTGTTCTTCATGCCTTTCTGCTTGAGAAAAGTGTACTTGTGGTGACCCAGGAGAGGGCTTTCATTTTTCAAGAGGAAGACTGGCAAAGATCTCAGTCCACATATCATCAAGTCCCTTGTTGTAGAAGACACTCATGAAAAAAAATATGAGAGTTGGCCCCACACATGGGGCAGATGCTTCACTTTTCACTGGTGATAGAATCCTGGCCACTAGGAACATTAATCACTTGGATCCTTCCCCTGAGGTAGTGTGTTTCTGATCAAAAATGAAGGCTGCAGTCAGCCACGAGCTTAGACTCAAATTGTTCAGTTTTATTGAATGTTTAAATATTAACTAGGAGGGCTTTTAATACTGTTAATAACATGGTAGGAGCTCAGTTGTTATGTCCATAATCTGTTCTGCTGCTGTTACTGGCTTATGTATGTAGGGTATGGATCCAGGTTTGGTTCATGCCCATCTTTCCACAGTCACATTGATTGATTTGAAAGTTCCTGTTTGAAGATCACTTTGCATTATTCCCTCCCCAGTTTTGACTTCAGTGAAAAATGGCTGGACCCAAATGCCAGGCTTTGTGGATGGGATTTGTTTGTTTTCTGTGGCTAGTTGCTGACTGGAACCTCATCTGCATGTTTGTATTGGCTTTTTATTTTCACTTGTCTCTGAATCTGTGCAGTGATTAGTTTGTTGACAGATGGCTTTTCCCTTGAATAAGATACAGTGACTAGATGTTCTGAATGTCCCAGAAGGGCTCTGGCATTTGTCCTCAGGACAATGAAAAACGCCCTGGCATTTTCTGCCTTCTCTGAATTTGCCTTTCATTTGTGTATTGTATAGATTCCTCTAAGGATAAGGAAAGAAAAATGTTAAAATGTGGTTTGACAGGCAAAGTGACAGGTCAAAAAAGCCTTTTCCTCAGTATAAGGAAAAAGATTTTCTTGCAGTTTCTGTGTATTGCTTCACACGTCCTTGTGTAAGTTCACACTTCCTTGCTTCAGTGAATAAATGTGGGGTTTACCACTTTTTGAGGTAACACAGCAAAAAGAAGGATAACTTTGATTCCACTTGCCTTGTTCTGACTGAGTTCCCATCCCTTGCACTTATGCAAATGGTTTGAGGCTCTGAGGTTACACAAGCAATGCAGGCAGTGCAGTGGGAAGACATTAGGGTTTTCACCTGGTTATAATGAGAGCTGTGGGACATTTCCTTGGTGATGTGCAGGGAGAAAAGAACTTAATCCAACTCTGTCTCCAGTTGGAGATTGGAGATGCAGGGTTGGCATCTAAGGGAGGGGAGGAGCCCTCTCCCTGTTGTGTCTATGTTGCCCAGTCTTGAAATGAAACTGCTGAAATGCAGTCACTGAAATACCCTGAAACCAGGCATCCTGTGATGCTGGGACTGGTCCCTTTGCCAAAAGAAAAAGGATCTCAAAATTATAATACTTTATATAATCTCTGAAACAAAAGTCTCCCAAGAGCATCCTTCCTTCAACAGAGATGAAGAAGGCTCATCTGAGCAATGCAGAACCCCTGTGCTGGTGCAGCTGGGTGCTAGGGACAAACACACCCTTTTCCCCACGACAGGGATGTGCAGAAATCTACAAACCCACCCTCTGCTTTTTCTTTTTCCCTGCACCAAATTCTTCAGTTTTGTAGCATGTGAGTCAACTTGTAAAAATGACTCACGAGCTCATTCCAGCCTTCTGAATTGGGAGCCCAATTAAAATACTACTTGCAATGCACATATTGAAGAGAACGAAAAGTGTCTGTTCTGAGTGTCAGGCACTAGCACAGCATATCTGAAGGCCTGTCTTGAGCTAGTCTGCTACTTGCCAGCAGGAAACCTGGTGTATAATTAGAATCACAGAATCACTGGGTTGGAAGAGACCTCCAAGATCCTCGAGTCCAACCCAGCCCTCAGACCTCAACTGAACCATGGCACCAAGTGCCACATCCAGTCTTTCTTTAAACACATCCAGGGATGGTGACTCCACCACCTCCAGTACTTTATCACTCTTTCTGTAAAAAGCTTTTTCCTAATATCCAACCTATATTTCCCTTAAGGTTAGCTAGGATTCAGCTGACAGAAAAAAATATTTTGAAAATCAACTCAGGTTAAAAAAAAATCTAATTAAACTATAAATTGTATTAATTGTAAGTGTATAAAAGTTCATTAATTTTAAAATGTTGACTTATTTATATACCTGAAATGTCATTCTTGGATAGAATGGTTTATTTGTAAGACACTGAAAAGGTGTTTTTCCTGCAGGGCTGCAACAGCTGGCAATGACCTTCTCCTGTTGCTGGTTTGAGTTTTGAGTAGACATTGTCTGGGATTTAACCTGGTGTCATGTGGGCTGGTGCCCTTGGAACTGCAGGGCCAATTCTTCTCAATCTCCATCTTTGGCCTTCAGGGAGCCTTTACATCAGGGCCAGCCAGTCTTTCTGACATTGCCACCCACATACCAAAATCTTCTCTGGAAGCTGATCTCAGGCAAGAAATGACAGCAGCAGGACTGAGATAAGTGCATAGCAGGTCGGAGCATGACTCAGTGGAGTCAGGCCTGGCTTTCCTGGCACATTTTCTTTTTGGTGAGGTGAGGGCTCAGTCAGGCTGCACATTGACATAGTCCCAGCATCAACTTTATATTCTGAATCATGTCCAAAATTAGGCATCATCCACAGCAGCACCACCTCAGCAATCATGCAGAGATTCATCATGAAAAACATCACCCCAGCTCAGCCAGGGTAATGTGTGTGGTGTGCACACAACTAACACTCCTTTCTGGTACATAAATCACAGCACTTTTAACTCCCAGATGTTTCTGTGGCATTACTGTGAACCTTAGGGCAGGAAAGTGAGAACTGCAGCAAAAGGCAGGGAATCACCCAAGGAAAAGATGTTTCAGAGTGTCATCTTTCCTTCATGTTAGCTCCTCAATCCAGCCATGGGCCTCCTTTTCCCAGGCTTCTGTGTGATTGGGGCAGGAGAGTTGTTGTATCCAGGAGCAGCACTTGCCCTGGTTTTCCTCCCTGGTACCATACCACCACTGTAATAATTTATGCCCCACTTCCAGGACAGTGGGTGTGAAATGGGAAGATTTGTAAGCCTAGTGGGACTATGGATGAGCCAAAAAAACCTCATATTACATTACTGGCAAAAACAACCACCTTAAATGGGAAGTGTTTCACTAAACAGCTATTCTGGTTTAAGTTCTTATTGAAAAGAAAACAGTAACTAGTCACATGCTGTGGGAACTACATCCACAGGAATATATTTTTCCTGAAGTCTAGTAATTGTAAAGATGAAGAATGATCTTTGTTCTAGCAAAGCTCATGCAAATCAAATGTGCATATATTGTTGCCACTTATCAGTATGTAAATAACATATATGAATAATTGCCAGTAGGTGGTAGTGTGTGTTTTTCAGATAAGTTTGTGACTTAGTACTGCAAGTGTTTCATGTTTGAGGTGATTTAGAAAGATCCTGTCATCTTTAATGTATGATCTCAAACCATCATTGCTTTGAATTTAGTCCCTGGTTTCCCTGATTTGATAGTTTTGTTTCTCAAACATCAGCCTATCTCAGAGAGACATATTTTGATTTTCCTTTTCATGCTTATGGACAAACCTAACTGGAAACATTTTGAAAAGTGCCAATTAGTGCGAGCCCGGAGAATTCAAATGCATGTCTTCATTGGAATGAGTGGATTGCTCTCTAGTGTTTCATTTTAGGAGAAAAGCTTTTGATAAATAAATGCATTGTTTTAATGATTTAGAAACTTAGAATTGTTCTGTCATGGAAAGTGTCTTGAGAATTCCTGGAAGAGCTCACTGGAAAAGAAGCAATTCAGTTACTGGACATCAGATTCCCTTCAGTGCCTCATCGTGCCTTGTAGGGAAAGGAAAAAATGACCATTTAGAAAAGACAAGGGATTTTGTTGGAACCCATCACTTCCTTGGCTCCTGTGTTATTCCTTGCTGAGAGTAATCCATACAAAATCAATGCTGTTCCCCCAATTCATCACACAGGAAGAGATGCCCACACTCCCTCCTGTGACTGTGTGCCAGGGCTGACACTCGTCCTTCTCCAGGTGAAGACCAGACCTCTCCTGCAGCCTGTCTGGTCTCTCTTCCTGCCTTTGCAGAGCTCTGGGAAGGGACTCCTTTCTTGTTTGGCAGAAGAAGGGGATGCCAGTGGTAAAGATTCTTTCTGTGGTGTTGCCTGCCAGGAAGCAAGGCAGAGGTCGGGAAAGGCGCTATAAATATTTCTGCAGTAACTCAAAGGCAGTGAGTGTTTTGGTTGATTTGTTTTTCCTGGGGTGTGTGAGACTGCTCTCCTCTGTGCAGGTGTCTGATTCATGTGAGGCTTCCTTTTTCTTTCTTTTCCTACTTGTTTCCTGCCTCTGCAATTGTTGCTTGCACTTGCAGCACTTTTACTCAGCCCGGCAGTCCCACAGAATGCAATTAGGTTATTTGTGCAAATGTTTTTCATCATGAATACGGTCTGCAGAGTCAGACCTTTTGCTTCTTCCTTCTGCTTCTAACCTGTCCCTCCCAAGTTTCCTTTCTCATTGTTTTTCCTTTCACTTATGTGTGCCTGCTGTTAGAGCAAGCTAGCAGAGAAGGAAGTGGGGGAGGGCTGTTTCTGCAGGGGTTTCAGTGCAAATAGCTGCATGGCTTATAATTTCTTGAGCAGATTAGGCTGTTCTTGGCATGCACTCAGGCTGAGAGAGAACTGCTTATTGCCAGGTGAAGTTAATGTGTTTGTGCCACCAGTGTCCAGGAGCTGCACTGGCAGGAATTGCAGTGAATGTAAGGAATGGATCAGCACTTGGCCCTTCCCAGAGCAGAATTGGTGATCCCAGAGGAGCTCTGCAGATCTGTGTCTGAGTCAAGTCGAGCAGATCCCCACTGAGCTTGTGGCTGCCCTGCATGTGGAGGAAGGCTTGGGCATACTAATGGCCAGACCTCCAAATCAGAAAGCTTCCATCTCTAAACGAGTCCTAGTTCCACTTTATTGCAGCTTGATTTATATTTACTTCTTTACATAATTTCTTTTTGTCTCAAAGCGATACTTATCTCCATTAATGAAAGCAAATGCAAAGTGATAGAAATAGGTGTTGGAGATGATTGCATCAGCTTGCAGCTTGCTTCCAGTCCCAGGCAGCCATGTCCAACCACAGAGGTGAAATGTAGTTAACCTGCCCTGTTTGCCTTTCTGTGTTATCTGCTCTTGACCTGCTCCCTTGAGATCTAAGTTGACTGTGTAAAAGGTAGGATAAAATCTGATTTTGTGAAGAAATAATTTTTGTTGCCTGGAAGTGAATGATACCAAGTAGCCATCCAAAGCTGGAGCCCATTTGGTAAATGCTGAGCTTAATATTTCTGTTCTGCTTTCTGTGGTTTTAATGGCAACTGCTAGAGGCAAACTCAAGTGAGAAACATGCATACTACCCACATGTGTGTGTCCTCCCTAATTTATAAATATACCTGTGAGTATACTGATAACAGAAAACAGATTAGTGAGAGTTGGTTTCATGCTTGGAGATGGAGTTTCATGAGAAATGTAGATTGAAGGGAGGAAATCTCAGGGTCGGAAGCTGTGGAAGGCAAGAAACCACAAACTCGGTAGTAGAGAAGCACTGCAGAAATGAGAACAGAGATGTTAATTTAGCAATTGAAATCAGACATGCCAGAAACTTTTAAATTGTGATTTATTTTTATAGAAACAAATAGTCCATCCTGGAGCAACAGGTTCTCTGGAGCCTGAATGTTTCTGTTTCTTCTTATTGGGTGCACTGGTGACAGCACTGTGTGTGGTGATATATCCCAAAACTCCTTGGAGTTTTCTATTTGGAATTAAGGAGAAGAGTGGGAGGCAGCTTTACCTAAGTGCACACAGTAGATAATCTATGAATGAATACAGAATGAGAGCTAGATGGGACATTGTTCCTGGAATAAGACCAACACATCCATGCTTCAGTACTTTAAAGTGTTACTTCTTCTCAAACTACATGTAACATGGGCTTGTGCTTAGAGATGTACTATATCCCAAACACACAAATTCCCTTGACTGTGGCTGAATTGCCTTTGTCCTGGGCTTTGTCCTTTTCATCTAACTCTAAAAGTGCTTTCCCTCTGGGTTCAGTTTGCTCTCTTGGGTTGACATGCTCTGAAAAAAAACAAAAACAAAGACCTTGAGAATTGTTATTTCCATCTTCCTTTCAACGTTTTCTTTCTGCTAAGAAGCAGCAAAAGCATGAGGATGACACACTTCAGTTCACACTCTCACTCCAGCTGCCAGAGCTGTAGAAGCTGGGGGGCTTCCACAAGGCAGATTTGGTGAGGTTGAACTGGGACTTGTTCCATTAGAACTTTCCACTACAGCTGTGGGGAAAATCCTGCCTGGGAGCCTTTAACACTGATGGTGATGTGCAAGTCAGAAGGATATGGACAAACCTCCAGCTCACTGGCTGGAAGAAGGAAAAATGGTTCTAGAAATGCCATCAGCTTTCACCCAAAACCTTTGCTTCCTGGTGTAGAAAGTGCAAGTTAAAAGCACAATTGAGGGTTTGGGTTCTTTATCTAAAGTACAATTTTGACTGGGAGTTACTAAAAAGCAGTAAAAATGGAAGCATGTAACGCTTTTTTCAGAGTCCCTTCTCGATGATTGTCGTTTGAGGAATGAGGATGTTGAATTTGCCACGTTGCACAAAGTCATGGCAGCTGTTCCATATTGCTAGATTGGAAATTAAAATGGAGATCTATTCAAATTGTCTGACACTTCCAGCAAGCTTGAAAGCAATGCTTTAAAACATAACAGAACTCTAATCTGGGTCCTGAGGGGTAGTCAGTAACATTAAAAGCAAATGTCTTTTTCTAAATGGCCTTTAACTACTTTGTGTCTTTCTCCTTTTGTTGCTAAATTCTGCTTTTTATGGCAACCATTTGATGAAGTGAACAGAATTTCTGAGAATGTCAAAGACCAAATCCTAAGTGAGAGCATTTCAGCAGGTCTAATCTGTTATGATAATAAATATTTTCAGGAATTTTTAAGCTATGCTAACCTTTAAAGAAGAATGGCTCACATTTCTATTTTCTTTCTTCATAAATGTCTGGTGCCTGAAACTTCTTAACAGTTTCTTCATCTAAAGATAAGACTGGGTTTATCTCTACCTGTAAAAGCTAATGCAATCTCTTAGTTTAGGAATTTCTAGAACCTTTGCCAGTCAACACACAATCAAATTTAACTTTTGATCCTAGTGCTGCAGCTTTAGCAACACCCAATTTATATAGACTAGAAAAACTCATAATATAGGAAATTGTTCTTTGAATCACACATAATTCCAGACCTGTGCTTCAGAACTCAAAATTATCCAGTTTGATTTGTTGTCACCGTAGAATGTTGGTTAAAAGCATTAATGTTTTTATCCAGTAATTCTTAATCCACAGAAAGAATGCACTGTTGACATCTCTGCAATTTTTTGTTGTCCTGAATATGCCAGTTCATCTCACTCATACTGAGTATTAATCACTAAATGTAGCATTGTGATGTGTTCAGGAAATATTTGAGGAGGCTTTACAAAGGCACACCACTACAAAAGAAAACAAACAAGACCAAGTCGATTGTGTTGTTCCTTGTGGGTGAAATTCACCTGCCTAAAGCTGAAATAAGTATGTGACAGACTCTTCTGCTAACGCACCTCCAATTCCACTGCTCCCTGTGTTCTGTTTTGCTTCCCACGCATCCTGTAATGACGGAAGTACTCTGTTCTAAAATACCATTTTGCCTTTCCAGGGGGGCACAACAGACCCTGGAAAGACCAATATGCTGTTGATTAATCTCTCCTCTGGATGAACCCTGGTAAAAACCTGCATTTCCAAAATTCTGAAATAATCTGTGTACAAATAATGGCAGGAGGAGTTCTCTCTGGGATTATGTGACTACATAAATAAGCAGTTCTTCAGTGCAGCATGTGGTTTTCTAATTTCCAGTAAAATGGAATGAGTCACACATGACAACAGCATTGCCACTAACCAGTGTGGCATGGCATCTGAAAAAGATAGCACTGGAAGGGTGTGAACTGCAGAGCAGATGATGGGGCTTGAAACATCTTGTTTGCTTTGGCAGAGCAACCAAACTCTTGATGCTTTCCCACAATCTGCTCCAAGGATATAGGTTTTGCTGTGCTATATCAGATTATTACCTGGGAATTTGTGTGTCCTGCCTTTGCTAATGGACAGCTCTTGATGCTTCAGATAAAGATAAATGCCCAGACTCCCCACAGGGGAATTCCAAAGTTAGATGGTGTGTCTTCAAGTAGGGTTTACATAACTGCAGATTACCAGGGCAGGGTTTTTCTCTCTGGTACCAAATCATAAAGGATACATCTACTCATGCAAAAAAAGGCCCAAGACAGCTCCCAAGTCCAGGCTCACATACCATACATAGTATTTATATGTAGGTACATGTGTTGGTATGGGCCTTAGGCTGAGTTCACTTTAGAGGGAGAGTCTAGCCATGGTCATGTCTTAGCACAGGCCCAGGATTTTCTTCCTCATGTCTGAAGAGTTTCTGTTTGGCAGCACAGCTGCACAGGAGCAAAGCATCCCATGGCTGCTGCTGCCATTGGACCCTGAGTCTGAGAGGAGGTCATGCAGAGTCTCAAAAGATGAAGGCCCAAATTAAAGGGATTAAAAGCAAAGCCCTTCCCCTTATTCCTGCACCTCTAGAGTTGGGGATCAAATCTTCTGGTGCTAATAAATTAGAAACTCAGAAAATTTTCAGTTCAAAAGCAAGATGGAAATGACCTAGCACTTGGTCCCTGTTACAGGGCATTAAGGTTGTCAACTTTGTAGTCATGAGTGACTTCTGCCTTTTTGGATCTATTATATGAAAGTGGTGTCAGACACTTTTCCCTTTGAATGTTTCTCTGAAGGAATACTTGATAAAGGTGGGGTGGGAGGAGGGTGCAAGTAATTATTTTTCTCCTCCTGACTTATCCCCAAACACAGCCATATTTAGGCAGAGTTAATGGTGACGTTCTATGTGCCCAACATTACATTTTCATTGGTTTATGTTGCTTCCTCCCTGTCAGTATTGTCCCCACTAAGGGCTCAGGGAGTGCACTAGTTTAAGCTGCAGTTTAATTCCCTGTAGATGGAGATTTGCTGTGACAGAAATGCCTGCTGTCCTGGCAGTCTCTCACATCTGCTGGAGGCAAAAGAGTGTGTCAAACAATAACTCGGCCAGCAGATGTGGTTCTGTAGGGACAGTGGTGTCTGTGGTACCAAAGTTCCCTCCCAAAATACAGATCTGTGGGGACAGTAAGCGTCTGTGTCAGCGACAACTTTGTAGCATCTGCTGGGACAGTAATGCCTGTGATACGTAAATGCATCTCTGCATCTGCTGGGTCAGTCAGAGAGAGATGTATTGTATATATCCAGTTTTACATGTGAAAATCTCCTTCTCTTTAGTTCGGGGGATTTGTTTGATTCCTCTTCCCACAGAGTTAATAAGAACCACTTTATGTAAGAAGAGCTGAAGGTATTTGTGAGTCTTTTTGCACGTAGGACAGACATTGCCACATTTCAGCTGCCAAGAAATACTGCTACATTTTCTCCTACCATGGTATTAATCATTAATGGCTTTGTTCTCAATGAACAGCCTGAGTATCTTCAATGATGCTCTTGTGAGTGCTAATGCTTTGTGGTTGCAGTGAGAGCATCACATGAGAAATGTGTTTGTTCAGAGAGGAGGAGAGGTACCACAAACACAGCATTCTGACCCAGACCAGATTTCAAATATTCCTAAGTACAGGTGTGCACAGATATTTTTTAATTTGGCCTCATCTCTAGGTTAAGCACTGGACCCACGTTAGGAAGGATTGCACTGACAGTCAATTTTCCAGCAGCAGCAACTCCATTCAGATGTCAGGATATTTTTCTACAACAAAGGCTGATGTTGACATTTTTTCTTGGATAGAGATAGATGCAAGAGCTTCTGCCTCAAGGTTATCCATTATACTGTATATTAACTAGACATTTTAACATGAGGCTTCCTGCAGAGACAGCAGTGAATGATGATTAATACTTATCAATTAAAATCTAATCTTTTCCCATGTGTATTTATATGCTGAACTTCAACCTACAAGGCAATTCTGTGACAGGAATTAGATATTCTTTTGTTGGAGAGCACTGGAATTATGGTCAGGGATGTATTATTCACTCGTTTATTATGAGTAGTGCGTTTGTGCCTGGTTTTTGCCTAGGCATTGTATATAAACACAGTCCCTGTGAAAAGGAGTTTATAAACAATTACCTTTAAAGGGACAATTATTTTCTCTTTCTTCATGTAGCAGCTCTGAGTAGGAGGTGAGGGATGGAATAGAGAGGAAGCAAAGGTTGTACATGTTTTATGACCATAATTATAATTAACTATTTGAGAGATTAAAATTATATTAAATTTTAATTATAATTTACTATTACAGAGATTAGAACTGATAAAAAAAAGACTCAAGGTTATGAGGTACCTCACGGATCTATGAGTTATCTAGCTCAGTCTAAACATACAGATATAAATCTTTCTTCTTTTTTTTTTTTCCTTTTCAATCCAGCCCCAGCTGAGCAGGCGGTGCCCACAAGTGCGGTGGGTGTCTCTGAGCCCGCAGCCGCCGGCAGCCGCAGCCCCTGGGCCGTGGTAACAAAGAGCTCCAATCCCGCAGCCGCGGAGCGGGGAGCGCTCCACTGAGAGAGGGAGAGAGACGAAGAGCTGATTGGGGAGCAGACGGGAAGGATGGACTCCAAGCACGTCGTGTGAGAGCAAAGGAGAGGCAGAAAAGATTTTCATTTCGAACGCTGTTCGGCACAGTCGCTAAACACCACTTGATTCAGATACACCGTGTGATAACCCTGGTTCACAGCGAGAGTCAGGGCGGAACAATAACTGAAGGAGGCCACTCGCAGCCCTGGTGGAGAGCCTTAAAGTGGGCAGGTGATCTGGCTGGTTAGTTCTGATTTATTACAAAGGCATCTTTATGCTTTTTGAATTCCCTTCCATCACTCATGTTAAACAAAACTGCATTCTTATAAGGCAGTTCAGCCCCTCCATGCATGCACACGCTCATCGCTCATGTCACACTACCAGCAAAGGCATATGAAGGAAGTGCAGTTATGTGATGCCTATTACAAAAACCTTTTTTGTTTCATTACACTGGAAACAAGCACTTTAGTAAGGCTGCTAGGAACTGCTTCAGGTTTATGGTACTGTATCAACATTTTCAGAGACTGATGGTGGCTGTTAAAGGTGCGAGACTTCTTCTGGTTTGCAGCAAAATTGCTTTTCACAACTTGTCCCAGAAGATCTTTGTTTTAAAAAAAATATTTTGCAAATGAATTCTGTAACAGGGAGAGGTGTGGAATTATGGGGATGAAAGTGCATGTGGAAACATCATCTTCCCATTTTGTATTTTTTGATGTGACATTCATTATCACAAGGGAAAGAGGCACTTCTGCAGCTTCCCTACCCCTGAGCCTCCTACCAGCTCAGAGGGGCATCACAAAGCCACTCACTACTCAATCTCCATTTTATTTCTTGTCATTTGTTAACACAACCATACTGTTTTGAGAGCTCGGCCCATCCCTTAGTAAAAGCATTCAAAGTGGCTGAACAACTGGTGAAAAAATGATAAACATTTTCAGCTGAAATTGGTCAGATTATGGATGAGTTGTTTATAAACATCTTGTCTAGAACTGTCAAGAGGTGGAGCTAACATCATTGAAAGATGATAGATTCTGACACGGTGCTCTGAGATTTCACTGCCACTGAATGTAGGTTAATATGGGATTCAATAGGAAATCTGGCTTGTGTATTGCTGCCTATTACAGGAAACGAAGGAACTTGTCATTTGTCTGCAGATTGCTAATTGCAGTTTATTGCACATGCAAAAGGTTAATTTGGGTATGTTATCACAGTAATCACATGCACTGCCTCAGAATAAACCATACCCCTACACTTACTGATGAGCTGGCCTGTGGGATTTGGGACAATATTTTGTGATATTATGGCAAATAGGAATTTTGAGTAAATGCTGTAACAGTGGGCAGCAGTGTCCTTAGGTGTAAAAGACCAGAATAGAGCAGTTACAAGTCTCTGGTATGAAATACTTTCCCTTAACCCTTAATTTAATTATTCCCTGAGATGCATGTAATTTATTCTTTGTGATAATCGAAAACAGAAGACTCATCTATTCTAAATGAAAATTATACCCTATTCTTATTATTGTTAATGCTTTGTATTTAGAGGAGTGTTTAAAGGTCTGAGATGAATTCATGACCTCTTCATGCTAGGTGCTGTATGTATACACACAGTAAGCTCACTGCCCCATAAGACCTTACACTTTAATTAAATAAAGGTTGGAGGAAGGAAGTTTTATTACTTCTGTCACAAATGGGAAATGATAACAGAGAGAAACTAAAATGACTGAGAATTACACTCCTGCAAGGAGTCCTGTATTTGCCTGTAATATATCCTCCCTTCCTGCTTTTGTTAAGTTGCTGTAAATTGCTAGGTAGATGGTTGGTTTCTCCCCCAGAGATGGAGTTTAATTCTGTGCATGTTTCAAGGTTTTATGGAACGAAAGGCATTCTGTAGGTAGATAACACTTTAATTTAGACCTGATTAAGTTATTCTGAAGCAATACTTTTGTGGAGGGAGTAGATTTGTACAAATCTGGTGCACGTTGCTTGTTGCCATATGAACATACTACTGCATAGCTGCTGTGCTCCCCAGGGGCTGCGCTGTTGGTGCATGGGGGTTTTAAGGTACATCAGTATAACTTTTTAATTGTTATTATTCCCTGTAGTTTGCTCTTAAATGTCTTCCAAAATAGTAAAATGTAATAGTGCTTGAGATGTTGGAGCGTTCTACAGGGCTTATGGGGTTCTTGGAACACCAGTGCAGGCTTAGTCTCCCAGAAATGCATCTTCTTCTCCCCCACACCCTGGAAGTATGGTGCTCATTCTGAAATGCATTTTAAGCATTTTTAATCAGAGCTTCTAGCTTAACATTAAAAATAAAGCCAGCTCCGCCTGGAATCTTGCTTTGGGAATTTTTTTTTTCTATAGAGGAACATAAACCTGAAGATAACTTGTTTCCCTTTTTCTCCTCGTTCCGATCACAGTATAGTGATCAGTTTAAGCTGATGGGGTAGGAAGGGGAAGGGAGAAAAAAAATGGATGAGTCAGGTGAAGAAACAAAACAAAGAACAGTTAAAATCCCAGCACAACCCAAGCACTCTCCTCATAACTTTGCATTTCAGTATTTATGACTCTCACTGTTGGAGTCCAACAACACTAGTTCTCTACACTGATGTGTCTTTCCCTTATCTCATCTCATCTCATCTCTGTCCTGTCCTGCCCCTGTCTGGTAAATGGGCACAGTGATGTTCTGTCTCACAGATTTTATACTTGTTGAATTAAAAAGATTGCAAAGAAGCAGACTTTTAAAAAATTATTATTTAATAACAAAGAGTATTATTTTGTTGTTATAAGTCTTATAGATCCTTGAGCAGTTAAAAGTAACCTCTTGTTTACCCTATGAAAATCAGCACTGCTGCCTATGGAAGTAAATCTGTAGAATAAGTTATCTTTTAAATATGAAACTTCAGTTTCCTTAGTTGATGGGACAAACCCAGCATTTAGGAAAGCACATCACCAGTGTGTAACCTTGCTAGAAAACAATCCACTGGAGCTTTGTTATACAACATTCAAACATCCTGACAAAGTGACAGTCATTTGCAATAAACACTGTGTGTAAACAATTACCTGTGACTTGTTACACTTGTTTGTACAGGCAGCTGGCTAAACAGATCTGGGTACACTTGTAAACGTCTGTCCTTGTCACACCTGATACTGGAAAACAATTGCTTATATGATTACCCTGAAAAAGTCAGTGTTTTGTACCTGACAGCTGGCAAGGACTGGGTAGGGATGCTTATAGATGCACGGAAAAGAGCCAGAGAAATCAAATGTGATGGTGGTGGTTTTACGACAGCAGTGAGGGCACTTTCATGTCTAATCCTCCCATGAAGGGAGGTCTTTGTGACTGAGTACTTGACAAAAAAACCCACTTTTGCTGGTTGAAGAGTCCTGTGGTGGTAGAGGCAAAAGAAAGTCATTTGGTCATACAAGGTCCAAGGAAGAGGCAGAGGTGATTTATTTTCTAGTGCTTTAGCATGACGGGCGTAAGATGCTGGTACGCTGGAGCAGCTGTGCGGGAGGCGTCCCCACCCTTCGGGCTCTTCATGAGCAGAAACGCGGGGAGCTGGGACCGAGGTGTCACCGCGCAGCAGCCCGGAGCCGCCCAGCCCGGCCGCAGACTGGCACCGAGACACGCCTGCGCTCGGGTCACGGCCCTCACCCCGTGCCCGGGGCACGCCGAGCCGGGCAGGGCAGGGCCG
>VXBB01015266.1:397566-422204 GCA_013399915.1 Illadopsis cleaveri
GGGGCCGCCGCCCGCCGAGGGGTGAGGGCTGGGGGGTGGTGGTGTGACAGCGGGTGCATGCTATAAATAATAACGGGCGACTCCATTCTAGTGCTAGGCTAGTTTTTACACTGTACTTTAATACGAAGCTTCCAAACCTCCCCCTTTTTTATAAACAAACAAACAAACAGAAAAAAAATAGAAAAAAAATTGAGAGTAGAAGATGCTTATGATGATGACAATGGTGTGTGGACTATTAGTAAAACGTGCTGGTAGTTCTAGGATGCTTATTACAAAATANCAAACAAACAAACAGAAAAAAAAATAGAAAAAAAAATTGAGAGTAGAAGATGCTTATGATGATGACAATGGTGTGTGGACTGTTAGTAAAACGTGCTGGTAGTTCTAGGATGCTTATTACAAAATAATTAAATCTATGGGTGGATACTTTTCTGAATGTTCTTGAAAGGGCAAGAAGTTCCTGTGAAAAACCATGATACTGCAGCTTTATCAGACTTTAAAAAAGAAAAAAAGAAAAAAAAAACCAACAAAACTGTAACATATCTCTTATATATATTAAAAACGTTTAAAGGTTTTAAAGATAAATTGCATTAATACAGATTGAAGTATTTTATTCTTTTTTGACTTGAAAAATTATATTTCATATTGCAAAGATGTTTACAAGTATTTTAATTTAAGTTCAGTGAACTTTTTGTAGCTGGGTTAAATCTTTTTTATTTTAGTATGGCCTTATGGCAAAGAACACTGTATTATTTTAATATCACACAATTGTGAACAGAATTACAAACCATAAAATGTGTAATGCTTTGAACAGTATTCTGTTGGGATGGAGATTTTATAGGTTCAGAAAAAAATCTTTTAAATCTGCTTCACCCAGCATATTTTCTATTCAGTGATATAAAGCATATTTTATTCTATATTATTACAAAAATGGAAATGTATAAACATATGTCAAAAGGAACTGTTGAAGCTTTCTAACATTTGTATAAATAGAATTCAGTGGAAATTACAAAAATTCTGTTGCACCACTATAGTTTTAGTATTTCTATTTTAATACATTTGTTTACCACTTGTTTATGTATATGTAGGTGACGTTACTTGAGCTTAAATGTACTTTACTGAGCAAAGTTTAAAAACAAAGTATATTTTATTTTATGATAAAGGGCCTTTAACCTCATGGTCAAATACTAATATTATATTTGCTGAGACAAGATTTGAAATTGTATCAAGAGTTTTATTTTTCTGACATTTAAAGTTCTACATAATAAAAGTAAAACTTAAGTAATGGTGCTACTTCATGTTTTTTTAAGTATTTCTATATAAATAAAATAAAATATTACAGAAAAAAATGGTGCTGTGTGTGGTGATTTGATTTCCTGTGCTGAGATTTTTTTTTCTGGAATTTTTGTTTCCTGCTTGTATCGGTGAAACATGTTGGAGTTTAAATTGTGTCATGCTAATGTTGCTGGAACTCATGCAGGCTTCCAGAATAATCCTGCCTGCTATCATACCTTAGAACATGTTTTTAAGGAAAAAAATATTTGGTGGTTGTTGTTTTTTTTTTTTTTAACATGTGTTATATTGCTGGGGTTTTCCACAGCACAAAATACAATCTTTTTTGTCATTTTTAGTCATGAAAAGTACTTGGGTTTGTGTGAATTGTTACTTTTGGCAGACAAAACATGGGAAGTAGGAAAGTGAAGAGGAGCTGAAGGGGAGAGCAGGGGAGGCTCCTTTGTGGCAGTGTGCTGATGGAGGCTCCTGGCTCTGCTGTGCCCAGGGACCTCAGAACCACATCCCAAACTTGGTGTTTCTGGAGCAGAACAAGGGCTGCAGTTGCCTCCCTGAGCCCTTGACAGTGCTTCTTGGTGTTTGGCAGGTGTGGCTGGGTGATTGGTGTTGACAAGCTTATTTGAATAAAGGATTTATCGCCGTGTGAAGGTGGTTTGGCTTTGCTGATGCCTGCAGTGGAGTTGGGGTGAGGGCAGCTCAGCCGAGCCCACAGACACACCGGGCCAGCCCTGCAGGACTCGGTGTGGTCTGTGGGGATGGAGTGCCTGTTAGGGCAGATTTCAGAAGGTGCTGCACATCACTAAAGGTTTCCCTTGGAGCTTGCCATTGCCCTTTTCAGTGGGTGAGTGAAAACAACAAAGGAAAAGCAGGGTGCGTGGCATATTCCATGTGCTTTACTTTGTGCTTAGCAGTGTATGGGCAGAGCTGCTCTGCTCCGATCTCCTTTATGGACTCCAGAGCTGCTGGTTGGGTGGGAAGGGGGAGGAGGGAGGATGCGGCAGGGGATGATGGGATCTCTTTGTTTGATTTGATTTGATTTTTGCTCCTTTCATTGAACTGTGGTTGTGGTATCATCTGATTTATAGAGTTAAAATTCCTCGCTGAGTGTTGCTCCCATCTCAGAAATCTTGAAGATTTGGATGGGGGGAATAATCCCTCCCACCCCAATGCTGTGGAAAAGAATCCAGAGAGTGGCAGAAAAGACGTGTTTAAATGCATAAGCGGTACAGACACTGAAAAAACCCTTGGCAAAATCAGTTACTTTAGAGATATCAGGAGGTTTAAGTCCATGTGTATATTTTCTTGATGATGGGTGTTTAGGAATTGCTCTCAAGATGCGTCAATCAATTTCTCATGTCTGTGTAAACATCCTGCACTGGTTTTCAGGGGAAAGTTGTGAAAATGGCTATAAATAAAGAAAGTGAATTTGATCACTTTGCTTGATTTTCAAGCTTAGTGAAACTGAAAGGTAAATAAGATGAACAAAAACTGAAAACTAAACTCTCCTCCTTTTCCTTCCCATGATGTACAATCCTGTGTGTGTCCCTGGTGTTGGCAGTGGTGTTACTGATGGCTGTGAGCAGCCTCTGGAGAGCAGCCCCTGAACAGCAGCTTGGGGAATGCCCAGCCTGGGCTGCCAAGCCTGTCAGTAAATCTAACTGACCTCCTTGTCCATGGTCATCTTGCAGGACTTGCTGCTTCTTTACCAGAAACAAAGGCAATCCCCTCTTGGTCCATGGCTCTGGCTGCCTTTTCAGCCTCTGCACGCTGTTTCAGCCCCTTTACATGCTCATGTGTGTGTTGGCTCAGGAGGGAAAGATGGGCTGTAGTGCCTTAAAAACTAATTGTGTTCACTCCTCTTTGGGAATTATTTTGCCTGCAGAGGGACCACTCTGGATTACTCTTGCAATGTTATCCTGTGAGTGCCTTTTGCCAAGCCTTCCAAACCTGATGCTCCGTGGTGGTGGCAGAGCCAGGAGGCTCAGCAGCATTTACCCACCCGGGGCTCCTCCACTCCCTGAACCCTCTGCTGCTGGCAGGGCTGATGCAGCCCCCTCTCTTTGTTGGAGAGTGTTTCTGGGTGTACTGGCACACGTGGTGTCCATTGTGCCGTGTCTCAGTGCTTGCTGGGTTGCCCTGATGTGCCTTGAGCCCAGATCTGCTCCCAGTGTGGGGTGTAAATCCCCAGCCTTGGCCGGCAGAGACGAGCGCACGGGAGCAGGGACAGTGTGGGGAGGAACGTGCAGGCTGCCCATGTGCTCTGCCCCCCCGGATTTATGCTGTAGGTCAGTCCTTCAGGCTGCAGAGGCCATAAATCAGTGCAGAATTTGTCCCAGGGTCGGGAGCCATATGGTGTGCAGGAGCAGGAGAGGAAGAGGGATGCCCACGCCAAAGGAGAATAAAGGCCTGTGTTCGGGGCCGGGATATTTCAAAGCCTGAGAAAGGGGCAAAGTTCAGTTCCTAATTGAGTGCTTTGAAATATATAGATGTATATGGTCAATGTTTATCTTCCAGAACAAAGCTCACTTTGTTTGTCCAGTGTTCATGTGTCGGTGCTGGGAGCTGTTCCTGGGGGTGTCCAGCTCAGAGCTCCTCCTGCTCTGGGGCTGCTGGGGGTGTGGGTGCCCCTGGCACGTGCCAGCAGCCTGGCCCTGCTGGCCCAGCCCCTGCTTGGAGGCACCGGTGAGTTCCTGCACATCTGGGGGAGTTTCCCGGCCTTCCCAATGCATTTGTATGGTTCCCAGTGCATGTACACATCATTATCTCAAACCAGGGTACATTTACATATGTAAGAATTATTATATACAAAGTCCTAAGCTTAATTATTCCTCTGTCCGTATCTTGTACTTCACAGAATTTGCATAACAATCAGACATCAAAGCCAGAACCCTTTACTGGAAGAAAGGTCTTTCCGCTGTATTATTTTAATAAAATAAATTATAATGATCAATTAAATCTAAATTTACACTGTAGATTTTTTTTTTCCTGCAAATCCATTGAAATGAGAGTTAAAAGCAAACTTTAAATTTAGTAATAAGAATCTAACACATTAAGGTATTTAAATTAAATTGCTTTTTGTTAGATATTTCTGCCTCCTCTCTGCCAACCCGCTCACCCATCTTTTTTTGTCCATTCTCCTTGTCTTGCCATTTTGGAAGTTGAAATGATGCTTTGCTGTCACTGAAGTGAGTGTGGATTCTGCTGCTGGGAGAGCACGCTGGTGAGTATTGCGTTTAATTGATCTAGAAATAGCAAAAAGGAATTATTCACTCTGCCTCTGCTTATTTGTGTTTCCTGTAACTCGAGTTGTCTCTTGAGTAGAGATGATTTAATTAGAGAAGAAAGACTATTTTAAATCTAAGGTAGGCATGGGAGGCTTCAGTCTGTATAATCATTTGCATTTCTGGTTTCCCTGTTTATGACAGTCTACCTGGCAAGCGCCGAAGGGCCTGAGTTTGCAGGTGAATATACCTCTGTCCAAGGGTGAGTGATGGGGGAAAACACTCCTAACTTCTGTGTTCTCTTGCTTTATACTCAGGAAATATAGAGAGCTATATATAAATGTGATCATACATCCAATATGTACTTGTGTACACAACTGTCTGCATAGAATCATCCAGAGAAATCACAAATTAGAAAATCTTTCCCTTTTTAGTGCATTAGTGTTAGCAGGAACTTGCTGTAATTATGAAAAACTTTTATTGCAGTTTTATTACTTAATATTAAGGTTTTTAATGAAGCTTTCACAGTTGGATATATAAAATAATTATATCTCATCTAAGTTTTAACTTTGATTAAAAAGCAAGAAGCTTATTCAGTCTCAGTGAGATAGGTTCTATCACGATGTGCTTCTGCTGTGATGAAGCTGTATCAAAACTATCCAGGCACCTGGTGTATGGATTAATCTTTAATGTTATCTGTGCAGATAGAGCACGTGCAGCTCTGACTGTGCCCCAGGTATATACAGACATACATGTACAGTACTGGGAGCACCACAGACCCCTCTTCTTTTAAGACTTGTGCAGTCTTGGGAAATAGCATCTAGCATGAGAAGTTGAATTCGTGGCCTTAAGGAATATCAGGTGGGGCTACAGAAACCACGAGTATCTGCCCTGGGTTGCATTGCTCTCAGTTTAGGGCTCCAGCAAATAGTAGGATTTAGTTCCCCTCATAAAGTAAACTGGCAAGTGAGGTTTGTTTGCACACATACACTTATCCAGGGCACACAGGTAGTATCTCTCCCAATGTGGGTCTGTTGGTTCTTTTTGTTAGGGATTTTTTGCCCTTTTATAACAACTTACAGCTCCCCACTGCTAAGGTGATTATTGTTTAAGAAAACCAGTCAGTTAAATACTTCCGTATTAAGTGCATCTTATACCTCTGCCATGACAAATGTGATTGATTAGCTGTCTTGAGAAATTTATAACCTTTGATAAGATTGCACCAAGAGAAGTGCTTTGTTAGTTTTCTACGGAGAAAAATGTTTGTTAGTTAATGGAGAACAGAAAGAGATTTTTGATGTTCCTCATTACTGGTTTTCCACTTGTGATGGAGATAAAATACAGTAAAGTGCTTTTTCCTCTTATGTACAAGAGCTCTTCGGCCTTTCATACTTGGTAGAATTGTGTGGCCCACTTTGTATTAGTATGGATAGCAATTGCCTTGTAAATGTGATGGCCATGAATGGGTGAACAGTCTGTCATCTCTTATTTTGTCCTTTGTCTTTATGTTTTATTCACTTTTACCCTCAACAAAAGAGCTTTAATTTAGACCTGAGACAACAGTAGCAGTGCACCAGTTCATTATAGATCTAGTGGCAGTTTTATTTCATTTTGATGTTCTTTATATTTTGATGGGTGTACTAAACAGCAGAGCCATTTTAATCAAAAGAAAATTTCAGTGAGAGCATGACCTGTAAACAATGGTTTTGTAAGAGTCACAAAAGTCTCTGTTACACATTTGGAAATTATTTCCATGATTTAACTGCAAAGGGCAAGTAAATCACCTCCCTCTAAGAGTTAGAAAAAAGGAGTGTTTTTCAGGCTTTTTAGTTCTGTTAACTGACTCATTGTATCATCTCGGCTAATTAATTTCACCTTTTCTATGCTTCAGGATTTCCATCTGTGAATGAACTAATGACACCTAATTACAGGCAGTATTGTGAAGATTAATGAATTGACATTATTGAAGTATCCTGAGGTGGAAGTCCTGATGTAAGTACAAAGTACCATTACTGATGCTTCCTAATTAATCAGTTCACAATATCCAGCATGTGGAATCACGTTGGTCTAGAGCAAACAACACTGGATTATATTTGCAATCCGTGGGTGTTGGTTTTTTATGGTTTGTTGGTTTGGTTTTTTGTTTGTTTGTTTGTTTGGTTGGGTTTTTTTCATATTTCTGGTTTTACATCTTATTTGAACCATCTTTTTTGATGAGTGTAAGAATCTCTCATCCTCCCATGACACTTAGGGGTGAGATGGGCTTGACTTAGAAGAAGAACCCGGTCCCAGTGATACATGTATCATCCTGGCAGGCTTTACTGTGGATACAGAAAAGCAACTTCAGCCTGCCATTGTCTTGCCTCCTCTGGTGTAACATTAGTAACACTTTAAACACCATGTCCTTTTAAATGTGGATGAAAATGTTAGTGTTACAAAGCATCCAGAATCCCAGGGGCGGGATGTTCCTGCAGGTGAAGGGAGGAGTGATGTCGTACACCTGGAAGCATTGGAAGGGAATTGATGTTGTGAAATTATTCATAATTTATGTGGATAACAAGGTCCATTCTTACTCTTCGTGTCTGGGCTGTTGTTTCCATAAAGATATGGCTACAACTGTGCAGGTCTTACACTACATGTTTAAAAATGGAAAAATAATAATAATAAAAAAAGCTGGAAACAGCTGAATTTGTCTGAGCCTTGCTCTAATTAAGTAGTAAGAAACATGTACCTAAATTCTCATAATTTTGAGTACATAGTTGACAAAAGGGGTGAATGCAGTTGCTGCCTCTATCAATTTCCAGAGACCACATTCCTAAATGTCTTGATACACTTTTTGTTGGAAACAGAAGTCACAAGATATTTTTTGGAGTTATTTGTAACTGTTACACAAGTGCAGACAGAGAGGTTTAAAGTTGCACAAACATTTGTGTTTCTTTCTACTTATGTCACTTCTTTTAAAAAAAAGGAGTCTATCACGTGCAATTATGAAACTGCTTTGAGTTTGACACAGTTGAAGATGTTTTCAGGCCACAAAAATGTAATTTTCTATGAGTAATTTAAATTACTACCCCACTCTGGCAGAAAATGTCCTCAATCTTTGGAGTCACATGGTTCTTGGAAGGCTCTTCCTTGGCTGTGCAGGAGGTCAGACTTTTAAGGAGAGAGTGTGTGCACAAATGTGCAGTGCTGCTAATGAGAGGAATTTCACACTTCTCCCCTCTGCCTCGAGCTCTGTGTTCATCCTGCCGGCTGCTGCCTCTGAAGCCTTTGGAATTAGATGTTATAATGAGTGCTGTGCCATCACTGAGTGGTGCAGCCACACGCTGGAACTCTAGCCGGGGAGATGGCTTCCAGAAGGCAGGGTCACCCACTCTGCAAAAAACGAGTAGCACTTAAAAGTGGGGTCTCCTGTTTGTTTCTGAGAGCATCTCAGCTCTGTGGCTGCCCTTCCTCTCTCCGATGGTGATTTTCAAGCCAAACAGCCCTTTCATCATTGCTCTGGCTTAGCAGCAAAATTGTCTGCTGATAATAGCAGGCTTCACTTCTTCCCCAGCTAACTGGTAGTCAGGCAGGCAAAGAATGGCCTATCCAAAATTAGGATATGCTCAATGCACCATCCGCTGGTGTTGTTCCCATCAGCCTAATTACATGACTTTTGGGTCAGACAATGTCTCATTGTGTGGCCCTTGGCAGCTACGGGATGCCTAATGCTGCATGAATGTCTAATGTGGAGTTTGATGGCTATGACCGAGGCTGCAGTTCCACGCTGGAATTGAAAACATCCGTGTAGTTTCCATAGAAAAGCAGGTCAATGGTGCTTCCATAAAGCATTAGCCCCAGGGAAAGCTGTTGGTTGTTCGTTGCCTGTACAAATCTGTGCAGGGTGGGCAGTTTACGGTGCATTTCTCTTTCAGGTAAATGACAATTAAGGAGGCAGATTGATTTAGTCTTTAGTGACCCAATTCAGAATCCTAATTTATGGCAAGCACCAACCCTCATCCATTTTTCTCTATCTTTTCTTCTATTTTGTGCATTTAAGAACACTTGTGAAGTATCTTACGAACACTGCAAGCACAATGAAGATGGCTTTGTACCCAGAGGTTAAAAAAAAAATCATTTTATGTTTTCTTTGACTGCAAAAATTTTCGGTAGAACTACCCTATCTTTATGCTTCCTGTAAAAACCTGCCTTTTTTATAGGCAAAAGCAAGGTATGAATGTAAAATGCAATTCATTGTAGATGAAGGCTATAATATGCTTGTTCATTTCAAAGGAGAATGTATAACTAATTACATTTTAATTGAATCTCTAACGTCAACAGCTGTTTTTAAAGGATCTTTTAAAGCTACATTTATTTTTAGTATTTAGTATAAGATCGTCCTTCTTTGCATGCATCTCTCTTCATGCATTATTGCCTTTTAGAAAGTTTTCTTTCTTTTAAAGAATCAGTTAGCACTAGCATACATTAAAGACTAAGCTGGTAAAAGTTGGTTTTAAGATGCTTGGTATGACTTTTCTGTGTTGAGAGGAAAAAAAACATTACACCACCAAAATGCTCTTTGTCCTCTTTTTCTCCCAGAAGTAAGTGGTTCCAGTTGCAGCCCAAAGTGCCAAGGCCAGTTCTCAGCTGCTGGTGGTTTATGCTGGCTGGCTGTTATCAGTTCCTTCACAAGGCAGCTGCTAATTACAGTAAATAGCACCACTATCTCATCAGACCCAAGGAGCTACACTGATTTAGTCCTTCCCTGCTAAATCAACAGCACCCGTGAGTATCCTTTAACTTCGAGGGATTAAAAAACGACTAACTGCTGTTCACATGAAAAAATTTTGTTAAACTTAGGGTTTCATGTGTCCTCTTCTCTCGCCAGAGGGGTTGGTTCATGTCCCAGTGGGTTTGCAGGGAACCTGTGTCTTGCTCGTCATGAGCAACCCTTTCCTTACACATGTTGGGATTCCTGCAGCTATGGAATTTACCCTGAGAGAAGTTACTCTCTTCCACAGAAGATACTCTCCTCTGCCTCCATCACCTCTCCTCTTGAGAACTGGTTGTTTTTGTATGGTTCAGAATCTCAAGCACTCCAGAAATGGAGGGAATTATCTGAGAGATGATTGCTGTATTGCTGTGCAGGAATATGTAGCTAATATCAGTTTACTGTTTTCTGTACAATTCTGTAATTCTATAAATTCTACTCTATTTTTCTGTAAACATCAAAGCCCAGTAACCATGAGAGCCCTGTGCTCGTTTTGGAAGGTAGTTCCATTAGAGATTGAAATGGCAGTGTAGTTGCTAAAATTTCATAAGCAATAAATAAAAATTCATTATCCCTTGCAGAAAACTAGGCAGTAGGCTCAGAAAGGCTTGACATCTGAGGCTAGGATAGTAATTGATGTAGTGGCAGTAAAATAATGACAAATCAGAAAAAAATGGTGAATCTTCTAGTTAACACCTGCAAATGCATGCTGATTATGTTTTCACTGATAAATGGAGATTAGTGGGACCCATGATTTGCAAGAGAAGAGTTGACCCCTTGTATTTTAGTGTTAAATCTCTCTTCTCTCCTTGTAAGTGCACTGCTTCTAATTTTGATTATGTTAGGCAAGTGTAAATCACAGTTAACACTGGTGACATTGCTGTAATTGCAAATATCTGGAGTCAGTGTATTTGAGAGAAAATCACACCAGTTTGGTCAGATTCCTTGGAGGGGGAATATCTGAAATCAGAGTAAATTCATGAGAATGATGGGAGCTACCCCTATCCTGATGCTGCTGTAAATGAGAGCTGAATCTGACCAGCTTAGCGCCACAGCTTAAATGGGATTTTTAATGAAGCATGCAACAGCTCTTACAGAAAAAGGACTTCTTTTGTTTCAATAGTGTAAAGCAAACAGAAATACTAAGGTGGGTGGTTTTCCTTCGGCACTCCAGTGTCCACTTCTGATGGACAGGTCAGCCATTCCTGGAGCAGCTCAAACCATTTTAATGCACTGATGGAGCAACTGAGACTAAAAATGGTCCTTGGGGAGCTTGATTTAGCTCTTACACAGTCTTGTCTTGCTGTATTAGGGTGCTGTGAAGATAAGCTAACTGCCCTTAAAACATGCTTAAAATTCTGGATTGGAGAGCTCAATAAAAATCTCAAGCATCTCGTTATGTTAGATGCTGTGGAATTAGCACCATGGTTTATCCCTAGCATTCAGCAATAATTTCTCTGTGCTGGGGCAGAAAAACATATCCAGTAAGAAATGTGCCACAGCTGGGCTGATGGAGGCTGCAGTGAAACAGCATTTTGATTTGTTGTGTTCTCAGAACTTTGCTTAATGTGTTACTATTTCTTCTTGTTAGAGCTGATTGAATCACATAAAACTGAATTCCAGGAGCTGAACAGCTACATGGCTTTGTATTAGGAGACATACCCATCACTGCAGGATTGCTTTCCTGGTGTCAACAGCCCGTGCTGAATACCAACAGCAGCATCTCTGTACCAGGGATGTTCTTCTGTACAGCTGGGAAAATGCACAACACTCTGTGCAAGATAAACATGCCTTGCATGCTGAGTTGTTGAAAAGTTGTGTAACTTGACTGGTGTAATTTTCAGTAATATTTACTAGTGGACTCTATATACTGACTCTTAGACCTACTGGCATTTTGGATTACCATTTCTAGCAGATAATGCAGTTTTTATTTTTGTGCATGTGTGTATTTACATAGGTACCACTTGCTTAACAGAGAGCTCCTGCATGGTGTTTTATCCAACCTCTCTTGTGCCTTCCACCTCTCAGCTCAGGGTTGTGTGCAGATGAGCTGCAGCAGATGGGCTGTGCAGAGAGACAGTGAGGATTTGTCCTTCTGCACTGAAACTCTTGGAAGATCAAAAGTCACCCCAAGCTATCTGAGCCAACACATGCTTTCTTTCTGATCTCAGTGGATCCAGGCTTTTCCTGCCATGTACATTTGCTGCCTGCACAGCAAGGCAATATTTCATTGCCTGTGTGCTCACACATATGAGGATACCTGGAGCAGGTATGTTGTGTGTGGCTGAGAATACAGGCAATATGTGTTGTCTCTGTCAGAAACATGTTTTCCCTGCTCTGAGGGCTATTCAGGTTATCTGTGTATAATATCATGAGCTGGAAGAGAAAGGGAATTTGTGTCCTTAGAAGAAACTCCTCCAGTTCCTCTTCTGTCTCTCTTCAATGTGATACATCAGTATTTAGATTTTTTTTTTCATCTCTTTCCCCCACTCTCTTCTTGCTCCAATCTTTCAGGCAGTTTGAGTCTGGCTTTTGGCTTGCTGGGGGGTTGCAGATTTTAATTTCAATGTGTTACTGGATTTTTTGGCTCTACAGCAGAAACTAGCCTGTCTCAAAATGGCTCCTCTTTGCATTAGACACTGCCAAGTCAATAAGTGCACTGATGCACTTATTAAAAGCTTGGTTATTTATTAATTTCCTCTATACTATCTTTAGGTGTACATCTGGACTTGGAAATGATCAGTCTTGTTCTTTTCATGTTGCCTTGCTCTTTCTGTTCTCTTATATCAGCATGGAAAACCATGGTGTTGGTACTGGACTCACCTGTGGAAACCAGTGTTTCCAACCCATTTATCTGTGTGAATTGTCTTTCTGGATTATCTTTTCTGCTCCTCCAATGAAAATCTTGAAGATGGCATGGCCTTTTTTTCCCCCTTCCTGACACACAAAAACATAGCAAAACTTTCCCATTTACAAACCTGACAGGTACAACCTGAGTGTGTTGAGCACAAAGTGAGAAGTTAAAGTCAGGGAAGTGAACTGGGTGGAATAAAACTTTTGAATCCAGACCTTCAAGTCACAGTGAGATGTGTTTTATTTCAGAGAAATGAGCATTTGCAATCACCTGAATCATTTGCTGGTACCTATCTAAACAGGTGTTGCTAAACCTCCTAGATTCAAATAGTTCAATTTTGAGGGAAAACCTACAGGTACAAACCAGTCTGGAGATACTCTTCTGCATGCAAATGGGAGAAGGGAAGGCTTGTTTAGAAGTATAAATGTAACAGAGGAAAGGAGGGAGGAAGTGGAGATAGGCTGGAAAAGCAACAGAGGGAAAAGCCAACTGTTGGGTAAAATCCTTCCTTGGAGAATTCACATCATTGTAGTGTCTGCACTGAGGAGCACCAGCACCGCCCTCTAAAAGCTGCTTGATTATTGGAAATGAATGGGAAATTCTCTTTTAGATCAGTTGGTGCCTTAGATGGCACAAAACCAGGCACTTTCCATGCTGTAAATTTAATTTGCGCCTTTTTGGCATGAAATTTGATTAGACTCCAAGAAATTCCTTAGAATTTCAAGAGAAGGGATGTGATGCAGTGCTGGGCATGGCAAAGGTACATTTTCACAGGTGTTCTGATCATTAATGAGGGGCTGTTCGTGATACAGGTTATCACCTGGTGGGATAAATGTGATCTGAATCAAGACGCAGTGCAATCACACTTCTGTCAAATTAGCCTGAATGAATGATGCAAAGTTTATGCAGCTTTATGTTTTCAGATTAGTTTTATGCCTGCTGTGGGAGGACAGCTGACAATGAGCCAGGCAAGGTTAGCAGCTGATCTGGTGTAAAGTCTTCCAGTACAGTAAATTTTTTAAAAGAAGTTAGCAAAGGTAAAGTGAATTTTCCCAGTGCTCTCCATCCAGTGGTCACAACGTTGTGTAATACCATAAATGCAGATTTAACTTCTCTTTAGGTCACCAGCACAGCTCCCCAAGGTTCAATTTTCTAGAGCTAAGCAGAGGCTTAGGTGACCCCAGGCTGAGCTCAGCACATCGAGGGGCAGCCTGGCAGGTACCATAAATGTTTGTGTGTGCAGAACCTCATACTGCATCTTACTAGTGATGCTTTTTTAGAAAACACTATGCAAGTTATAATTCTGAAAAGCTACCTGCAAATGTTTCTGGTACGGCAAGCTGGAGAAGAATGAGATCCCCTGGAATGGCAGGTTAATATCTGAGTTTGTATCAATGCTGGTTGCATTCCCTGGAGCCAGCTGTTAAAATCTCTGCTGATTTCCAAATGGGTGTTAAAGGCTTCCTCTACCCAGCTCCATCTTCCCTCTGTGCCTCCTCCAAGAAAGCTCTGGCTGCAAAAGGGGCCCAGGGCTGAGGGAATGGATATCCCATGTGGGATCACTGAGCCCAGCATGTTATTCTTTATTCTCTCAAAGATTGAAAGTCATTAAAAGTAAAGATGATGGATAAGTGGTTTTTAATCAAGAGCTGTCTTTAAGTGGGTTCAATCGTGAAGTAGTAAAGGGTTAGAGAGGCTAATTTCCTTGTTATAAATGGGTCCACTTAAATTTGATCATTGGAAAAGGGTAATCCATGCTTTGTGGAATAAGGAAATTTCACTGCTAAAGGAGCAGACCATTAATTTTCAGTGGTTTTCCCCAGTTTTAATATTTGTGTCAGGAGGAGTATGTCTCCTTTATGCATGAAAGACAATTTGAAACAAACAGAGAACCTGTAAATATTGGTGCAGCATTTTAACCTCCCTGAGGGTGGCCCTGGGGGCAGGTTTTCCTGTGGTTTCTCCCCTCAGTTCTCCATCAGGATTTGATGGGAGCGTGAGCTGCTGTGATCACCCTTGGTGGAGTGCTCAGGGAAAGGGGCTGCTCTGGAATTGCACCCCAGGTGCTCTTCATGGTGTTCATGCTCATTACTGGTAGGAGTAACTGAAGAGGCTTCACAATCTTGTGTTGAGCAGCTTTGGTCAAATAGTTCTGTATGTGATTGTGTTAAAATATGTTTAACACAAGGTTTGGGTCATTTGCCCCCCCAAAAAAGCAGTGATTGCAAGAGAAATTTCTCCCTACAGTTTCTCCTAAGAAAGCTTACTCAGGTGTGTTTTTGTCACATGGCTGCTCTTGTTCAAACCTGTGCAGGAGAAGGGGAAATCGTGGCCAAGGACCCACCTGCTTGGAGGTGCCAGTCTTTTCTCTTGGTTAGCTGAGAGCTGGGGAGGACTCCTGGTGGCTCCTTTCTCTTGCCTTCCTCACCTTCATGTCAAAAGAAACAACTGCAGACATTGTCAGAGCAGATCTCAGCCATGGGTTTTCTCAGTTCAGGGTGGTATTGGCTTCTAAATTGTCTTTTTTTCCCAGAACAATACAGTGATCATTGGTGACAATAACTGATCTGTATGGAAAACAGCTCCTTGCAGCTGTCTGCTGAGGAGTACCTTGTTCCAGTGGAGCTGTTCTGCCTGCTGCTGAGAGTCCACATGGCATCAGTGAGGTTTTCAGACATGCTGGATGAAAATGGATTCTGTCAGAACAAGGTAGGCTCACCTATTAATCTATAGATAAGCTGATGTTTAAACCTCATTTTCTGTTCTCTTTGAAGTGAAAGGAAATTGTCCAAATAAGAGATTTGAATTGATTCAGTTGTGTTTTCATTTTCTTTGTGGTAAATGTAATTTTCCCTTTCCCTCTCTGGAGGATGCCTGTCCCTCCTTCCATTGGAGTGAGGCAGCACTGGCATCTGTGCAAACCTCCTTGCTCGGGTTTCCCCACTGGGAGTTTTCCACCCTTGCTGCCCACTGGCTCTCTAGAAACCACCTTTCTGTCAAAATCCCTCAATTAACTGTGAATGGTGCCAGGAAAGAGCCTGACCCCCGTTATACTTTCTCTGTGCCAGACCTGGTTGCTGGCGGAGGAACTCTCCATATGCTTCAGCTTTTGTCATTTTTCCTGCTCTTCCCAGATAAGCTGACTGACCTGGGAGTCCACTTGGCCCTGGCACAATTTAAGCTGTACATAATCACATGAGAAAAGTCGGAGTGAAAAGCCAGTAAGACTGTGGTTTCTGGGCCAGGCATTAATTGGGCTGTGGCAGAGCTGCTTTCAGGTCCCAGATCTGCTGCAACCATCATCTGGAATTTTAGGAGGGTCACTTAACGCCTCCGTGTCTGCCCTCCTGGTTTGGCCAAGCAGAGGGAGCAGTGCTCCTGCTCAATCCCACAGCTTTCTGCCATCCATCCTTTGGGGCAGGGCTGCTCTTTGTTTATGGGCCACCCAGCATGACAGGGATCTGATCTTGCTTGAGGTCTGTGCAGTCTCCAGTAACAGTAACAGACAATCAGTTAACTGACTCAGAAACAAGTACTCAGACAATATGCCTGTGAGCTTTCTCTCTTCATTGGATTTTATTATCATGTGTTCTTTGTTTGATTCACTCTATACCTCTAGGAACATTTATTTAGCTTATTTATAACATTATGGCTTTCTTAGAAAACCAGGGCATGGTTCTGAGTAGTCAGATGGATAATGCCTTTATTCATGTTGTTTCTCATGTAATAATTTTAGCCTTTACAAATACCTACTTCGGGCATTGAATGTATTAAAATCCTTGCATAGTCTTCCCTCTCTCAGATACGATGAAATACCTTCTCCTGCTGGCTGGATTTGGATGCTCTGCTCAGGCTGTGACAGCCACGTTATTCCACACTCAGTGCCACTGTGATTGCCAGACTTCCAGCATGAGTAAGACAACCTGGTTAATAGCAATTGTATGCACTTTATTTTTCCCCTTTCAGAGGTTATATCTGGTTACTGTGTGACTGGAACAATGAGACTAACTTCAGTTTTACTGTAACAAAGCAGCTATGAGCTTTCTGGGTAAAGTATATTTTGACTGACATACAAGTAACTGTAGCTTTGCTGCACAATGGAGAAAATGACTTCATTTAACAGCTTTCTGTGCCAAGAAAGAAATAAAACAGTT
This sequence comes from Illadopsis cleaveri, assembly GCA_013399915.1. NCBI lineage: Eukaryota > Metazoa > Chordata > Aves > Passeriformes > Timaliidae > Illadopsis > Illadopsis cleaveri. Next base: position 413,842 of record VXBB01015266.1, read on the forward strand.
CTGAGAATGTTGAAGATTTTTTTCCTGTTTTAATTTTAAACCTAAAAGAAAAAGCTGTTGCCATATAAGTCCAAGTCAATGGAATGTATAAATCTTTAAAAAGGTTTCATAAAGTAATAATGATTTTAGTATATGTACCAAATGAGATTAAAGAGCTACATTTGGTTCTAATACAGAGTTTCACATTCAAAAGGACCATCAGTTTCCTGTTGAAAATCTACTTATATTGAACTGAATGGAGTTCAAACATAATGCCATTTTATTTCAGACATTTATCTTAATTTAAAACAGCTGAAAAGCATTAATAACAGAGCACGGAGATGCAGAGGTATAGGCGTTCCTCCCTCCCTTCTCTGCTTTTAGAAATAATGAACTCAGAGGTAACATGCTCCTGCTTTCCCTGTTCTGCAGAGCACAGGGAGCAGGGTGTCAGCCCCTTGAAACCATAACAGGAACGCTCCTTTGGAAGGGCTGAAGGACATGAGAGAAACTTCCTTCACCAAGTGTCCCTCTCCCAACAGGGTGGGTCCAACAATGACTTATTGGAGCAGTTTTTACCTCGAGCATCTTCAGGAGGCATTTGCAGTACAGGCACAGCAGCCTGAACTTTCCTACCTTGTGGCTTCAATCCCACTCTCCTCCTTTCTACTGAAAATTCTCCATCTGCCATGACTTCCTTTAAGCATGTAATATGGCAAATCATACTATTGTTCATTTTGCATGCCTTTCATATGAGTTTCACCTTAGCTGTTGTCATTCCACCCAGAATTGCTAATTCTGCGCCAGTCAGCCTGTTCAGAACTGTTCAACATCTTGGAGCTCTGAATCATTGTCAATAAAAATCAAAGCTGATTTCTGTTTTCCTACTAGTGTTTTTTCCCAGGAGGACATGGTGAGTGAATAAAATGAATGGTAAGGGCATGAGAGGTCAGTTTTAGCACACCTACTTGAAAAATGCTAATGGGGGCTGGGTCAGTCTTGTTTCAGGTGCTGTGCAAAGACAGAGAGGAGCCAAGTGCTGCCTCTGAAGGTCTGTAACATAAGCAAGCTTTACAATAATTTTCAGTGAGTTTTCACACCAGAATAAATTACCTCGAAACCCCTTCAGAATGATAAAGGAATCATCGAGTTTGATGTTCCACTTTCGTGGGAACACCTTTTCCCCAAAGATGCCTGATATCCCACCAATCAACATATCTGTCTAGTGGAATAATGTGAGAATGTAGTTTTTATTATCAGGCTCTTCCCAGGGACCCTGGGCTACTTTGTAGTGCTATATTCTTTGCAGTTCTCAGAATCATGTGCATTAAAGGTTGCTTAACAGCTGGTGAGTCACACAGCTTGTTCTTTGAGCTCGAATGCTCCATTAGGGCACATCCACTAGAGGTATTTTAACCTTTGAAAAAATCAATACAAGTGGCTTAAGCATTCTAGGTTTTAAGGGAAAAAAAAGCAAAACAAACCAACCAAACAGAAGACTCTAAATAACAACAAACTGCCTGCATGATGTTTAATGAATTAATCTCTCTTCCAGTGGATGTGTCTTAGGGGTGTAGCATTTGCTAGAGAGCAGCACAGTTCTTGTCTAAAAAGTCACTGTGCTTGGGCATCAGACAAAGCTGAGTCTGAAGGGAGTAAAATGTCTTTTTAGTTATAAAAGTCTTTAGTTCATTTTCTCAGCATTGCAATGGGGGACAGAAAAGGCACTTGGAGGTGTACTCCCTAATTTCACAGGGGAGTTGGTCTTTTTCTTAAACCATGAACTGTGTTTACTGCAGATAATTGCAAATATGGCTTATGTGTAGCAATCCACAGTGCTTGACTAACTAGTCAGAATGAGAGAGGAATTCTGTGGGCAGTGTGTATTTCCCTCGTGTTTCAGTGTACCTGATGTTAAACGAGTTAAACTAGTCCTGCTTTAGCCAAACTTCTTGAGGAAATTAAGTATATGCTCCCACTTTCCTGGTCAGTGCTGGGGCTTCTCCTCTGAGATATCACTTGGTGGAGAAACATTGATTTGAATCCAATTTGACTGTGAGATGAAGGCCTGAAGGATATTGCAGTCCTCCAGATTTCATAAGAAGAAGCAGTCCAGCAGAGGGAAAAACAAACCAGTGCTTCCTTTAGGGAACATACTGCAGAGTTTGCTCAGTGGATTATTAGACACCTGAGGATCCAACCCTCTGCCATGCACACATATGGCACAACTGAACAGAAATCAGATTTCTGAAATGGTGCCTTTGTAGTGAATCCTTTGCATAAAAAGGCAGTGGTTTGATTTTTCTCTTATGGTCTAACCTCGGTGATTTTATTTCTCTTGGTGTCCTCTTGGGATAAATAACCTGACTGCATAATCACCAGCCCCCTCTCAGAACTCCTGGATTGCCTCTGCTTTGGGCTCCTTGGCACCGATTTTATCCTCAGCACAAGGTGGAGAAGTCTCCCCATGCATCCCACCCCCTGAGCCAGCCAGGCTGGGATGTGGCCACAGCTCTCCTTGTGTGTGGCTGAGGGCTGTGCTGGTGGCAGGGCTGGCTGGGAGCAGCTCTGGGTCTCTCTCCTGTGCTGTGGGCAGGGCACAGCCCAGCAGGGAAACCCAGCAGGGCCACGCTGAGCTGGCTTTGGGACCCACCACAGCCCCTGGATGGTGAGCAGAGCCAGTGACAAGCTAGTTCTTTTTAGGACTTAGTCCAAAGCTGCCAGGCAGGCTCAGTGTGCCTGTGTCAGGTCCAGCAGGGAGTGGGCTCTCTCTGCTCAGAGCAGACCCTGCTCTGGTGCAAGAAGAGTCATTTATTTGGCTGTGCTGGGGGGGCTGTGCCCGGCTCCCAGGTGTGAGAATGGGTGAGGATTGGAGAGAGCACAGCACTGGGAGAGGAAAATGTTCTGGTGCTTCATGCCACCAGCCTGTCAGAAGAGTTAATGGCAGATGTGGTTGTGAAAATGTTCTGTATTTTTAGACAACCTTTAATTAAGATGCTCTGTATGTAGCAGCGACCAAATAATATGCTGCCACTTGAAAGCTGTCAGGAGGGAAAAAGTGTACAAAGCTTCCTGATGCAGCCCTCTTTATTTTTATCTGAAAGTGAATTAGGAAACCTTTCCAGTAACAATAACTGTCCTTTCACATGAAATGATTTATTTAATGCACACTGTAAATACTTTGGGCATCTGTATGGATTTATACTTAACCCCTTTCACTTCACATTGTTTAATCTAGCCTCATATTAAAAAGATTACATCTGAAAGCTGAATGAGTTTTGTGATCCCAGCCTTTTCTTCTGAGACTAATGTTTTATATCATTATTTTGATACAGCAGATTTTTTTCCCATCCTTTTGTTAACCTTTGTGAGGGGTCAATCGGCCTTTCAGGGATTTCATTTGGATTAAATGAAGAGAAAACAAATGTACAGGGTACAATTCTATTTCAAACTTTGAAATGCCTTCATTAATAGCATATTTATTTGCCTATAGGGTTAGAAAGATGTAAGATGATAGAGGATTCTCTAATAGAGCAGTAGTTCTTGCTTTGATATTGCAGAGATAAACTTCATCACATAAAATTGGGCTTTGATAGAAAGCAGTGAGCTTTCAGTAAATCAAGGTATAAGAAATCTGAAAAAACTTTATAAACCTCATTTCGACATTCTTGGAATTTTGATACCCATCACTGTTTGGATAATCCCACTGTAAATAGTAATTAGATTATTATTTAGCCAAGATATTGTGCACACTTACAGAATTAAATTGATTAACCTACGTAAACTGCTCCCAGCCTGCCTCCCAAGCTGTGCAGAAGATTGACCAATACCCACTCAGGCTAGGAGTGGAAAACAGTCTTAAAAATTGCAACAGCAATAAATCTTTGTGCAGGTGGATGTTCATTTACAGACTTGCTCTGTCACCTGTGGAATTGCAAAAGCTCCATAAGGCAGAATCAGGCCCAATTTTGCTTCTGCAGGGCAGCTTATGTTCAACTGGAAGTGCACCCGAGTGGAAATGCTGGCAGGTGTGCTTATTTTCTGGCTTTTCAATTCAGTTTCAGCGTGTCTCCTTCATTCTTGTGTTTTGTTAATTTTATTGTCGGTAGATGCTTTGATATGCTAATGTATAAGGAGAATTTGCCAGCCGTTGCACAGGGGGAGGCAATGCCTGAGCCTGGAAGGCTGATCAGGATGTTCCTGCCAAACCAAATTATTCCACATCAGAGCTAGCAAACACCATCTTGCTCTCTGCTGTGTACCTGTCCCCAGCTCACTGATGCCTTCTGTAACAACCTCATCCTTACTGAAATTATGCAAAGCACTTAGATATCACCATTAATATATATCCTATAGCAATACAAGTAAAGAGTGCTAAGGATATCTGTAGTCAGCAGTAATGCTCAGAGAAATTTTTCTTGGGTTTTCAGATTCCAGCTCTTTTAGGGTCAGGTGCAAAAGCTCAGTGGAGTGTCCTCCATGTGTGGGAAGGATGGTGGGAAAAGAGGTAAGTGTGGCAGGTTTTTGAAAACAGAGGGGTTGAGGTATATGCAGGTCAGTTGTCTCTTGTACATATGTGCTTTGGAGTGATTTTTGGAGTGTCCTGAATGTGAAGAACACCAGGAAAAAAAAAAAAAAAGCAGCAGAAGAACACATCTCATTGCTAAAAGCCCAAAATTGTTATTGTTTTTTAATTCAAAGGCTCTCTGTAGTTCTGTAACCTTTTTTTTCTTCTCAAACCCTTCTATCTTTGTCAGGCAAAGGAAAAATTACCTGATTATCCTGTTTCCACAAGTGATTTCTAACACACCAAGACTTTGCAGTGGATCAAAAACGAGAAGTGGAAGAAAATAGAGGATCCATTTCTCATGTTGTTTTTTTCAGAGAATCTCCTCTAATATCTCTGGGAATGGTGCCACATATCACAAATATCAGCATCTGAACCAAATCTGATATTGTTGCTCACACGAAATAGTTGTAGGTCTACTCAGTTCTGGAACAGACCTACAACACACTTGAAAGGTGTTAGCCACAAAAATGCCACCTCCCAAAATAGTTCTCCAGGCAGTATGATATACTAGAGCCAGAAACCAATGAGATTAATAGTAGTGCACGTGACAATGATTGTTACCAGACACATGAGAATTTGACCCTGAAAGGCTCCTTTTTGAGCACCCTGTGCTGCTGGTTAACAGAGATTAACTGAATATTATTTTGGAAAGACACATTTAGCACAAAAGGTGATTATCTTCTCTTGGACTGGCTCCTACAGGAAAGCCCATGGTCACAGCTGTAGGCCCACAAGCTCTTCCTCAGGGAATCTTCTTGATTCCAAGAAGAATCAGTTTATAAAGTATAGTACCTCTCTTTCAGTGGCAAAATCCCCAAACTGTCCTCAGCAGAGTTGATGTGACTGGACTCAGAGCATGCTGGTTTCTTGTGCCACCCGGGCTCAGTCAAAATCTATCCTGGAAGAACAACTGGCACATGGAAAGGGGAGGAAAGATACAGACACATCAAACACTGGAACAAAGAGACACTGTCCCTGCCAATTTTGGTAAAAATAAAATAATAGAGCTGTCAGTGTCCTGGGTTGCTAATGAGTTGTGATGGATTGAGACCTTCATTAATTTTCTGTGGAGGTGAATAGCACAGACCAGCTCCTGATGTGTTATTTCAGTGTAACTGAGGGGTGGGCCTGTGCCTCAGACACATATTCATGAGCTTTATTAGAGATATTTTGGTAAGTTTGCTGCAGCTGTAAAACCTCCTCAAGAAGCTGGCTAAAATCTTGCCTTTTGTGAAGCTGCTGCCACCAGGCTCAGAGCTGGCTGGAAGAGGCTGTGATCACATCAGGGGCAGTGGGGTGTGCAGTTGTTGCACCCCGCTGAGCTGTCACCAGCTGTGCATGAATCCACACACCATGACCAAGACAGGTATTTTTCCTGTTGTCACCTGAGCTGTGAGAGAGCAGAGCTGAAGGAAAGGGGTGTTAGTTGGTCACGTTGTGTTTTGGCTTCTCTAGCCAGCAGTCAGTCAAATAGCTTCTTAGAAGGCAGCATCTGCTCTAACAGCCTCAATTACCTAGTTAAAAACAACTTGCAAGCTTGCAGGCAACTTTAGCCTGGTGGTACTGAATAAAAAAAAGCTACTTATGCTATTTTTCAGTATTTGTTTGATATCACAGAGTGCTCAGGTTTGACTCTAATTACATTTCTATGCAGCTGAATATCAAGGGGCTTTGTGGCAGCTGAAGATGATCTGTAGAAGTCCCATGGCTCAGTGTTGTGGGATGAGCCTGTACAGGGACCACTAGAAGCCTGAGTGCTTGCTGGGTGAAGGGTAGAGGTGTGGGGAATTTTTCCTTTTTCTTTCCTCCCCTACCTCCACCTCCTTTCATTTTCTTCTTCCTTCCTTGCAGGGCTGTATGGTTCAGCTGGGTTTAAAAGTGATTTGCCATGTTCTTTCTGCCCTTATGCAGGCTGCACTAAACCTCTGAGGATGTGCTTTTTAGTTGCTCTTTATTCTTATCTCCATGACTTTTTTTTCCTCAGAGAGGCTGTAGTGATTTTTCTGGCAGGATGTTGCTGTTGTAGAAGCAGAGGGCTGTGGGTCCTCACCAGAAATGTCAGCCCTTTGCCATGAGGCAGTGAGTCTGCATCTGCAGTGCTTCTGATGTGAGCTATCATGGCTTGGGGAAGAGATTTTGACAGGAGACAGCACTTTAGAGGGTGAGTTAAAAGCATTATGCACTTGCTTCACTAAACTGGAAACACGCTTTTACTTACGGTACCTGCTAACAAAGAATTGCAGTGACTAATCGTCATTTAGAGGCTTCAGTCTCACACTGCACACAGCTTGGCATTTGAGATGTGTCTGGAGAGCCTGGCTGTGCCCAGTGAGCCCTTGCATGGTGCCACCCTGGCGCTCAGGGATAGTGTCTGTGACCCTGGGAGCCTCCCAGTGTCCTCACACTGCCTCCCAAAGTGTCACCTGCCCGTGCCATGCTGAGCTGGGGCAGTGGGTGTTCTACTGAGTCACAGTCAGCTGAGCTGCTCCTTGTTGGAGGCTGCTGGGCTGTGTTTAGGGCTGGTCCTTGCTGAGCACAGCTTTGGTCTCTGGCAGCTCTTGGGCTGGTGAACCAGGCCAAAAGTTGGGACTTTGGTTGACAGGTACCAGCAATCTACGTCTTTTGATTATTCCCACTGTTACTATTGTATTTTCTGCATTAAACTTTTGAAATTCCCTCTACTAAATATTGTATGCCCTATCCCAGGGTCTCTTCCAGTAAACCTCAGAGGCCTTGGAAACCAGTTCCATCAGGCTCTCTCTTACCCAGGTAGATAGGAACACACCTTATTTCCAGGTGGAAATTAGCAGACCTATTCTGAGCCAAAGAGGAGATGTCTTTAGCTTTCTAGGGAAGCAACTACCAGGAAACAGCAGAATATCTACCTGGAACTGGAGACATCTTTATCACAGCTGGGTATTCTCTAGGTGTTTTTGGTGAATGTGAGGTTGCCCATGTCTGCCCAAGGGATGGTGGTGGATACGTGGTGAAGAGGGGACAATCAGTGTAGCCTGCTCTTTATCTTTGCCCTTCAATTTCCTTCATTACTGCATCCAGTCAGATATGTTTTCCTCTCACCTTGTCACCCCTTCAGCCATCTCTTTCTTCTGTTCAGGCTGCATTTTTAATTTTTTTAATTTTTTTTTTTAATTCTCTGGTCTCCTTCAGCCCCTTTGCCCACAGGGATAAATGGTTAAGAATAGTTTGCATGATGCTGTACTGAACTTCCCACCTTGCTGCTCTCACAAGGGCTCCCCTCCAGTCTCCAGAGCGCTGTGGTTACAAGCACCGTCATCCTCTTCCATTGTTGTGCTGAGTTCCTCTGTGCTGTGAGCTCCCTGCAGCAGAGAAGTTTCCTGTCGTGATTCACCTGTGTGCTGCGAGCTGCTGTTTGCACCGGTGTGCTGTAAATCCTTCTGCCAGCCTGGGTCACAAACCGGGACACGCCACACTCCGCACAGTGACACGTGCTCTGCCATTAGCATCGATTACCTGTGGTCACGGTGGGGAGACAAAGATTGACACCGGGAAGTGCCCGAGGAGAGGAGCTGAGCTGCAGCCTGAGGTCTGTGCTCTGCTCTGAGGAGGGAGCAGCCAGTGAGTGTGGCTCCCTCCCTGCACTGCTGGCAGCTGTTGGGTTGTCATCTTCCACTTTCCTCTTCGGAAATGCAGCCCTGGAAAGGAATTCCTATTAACGATTTTTTTATTTTTTTTTTTTTTTAATCACATTTGGCAAGTGGTTAGTAGCCTGCCACTGAGGCTGCCTCTCCAAACAAATGAAACCAGATTTACTGGTGCATTTTCCTTTCCTTTC
>VXBB01015266.1:428998-473862 GCA_013399915.1 Illadopsis cleaveri
TCAGCCAGGCTCTTGTACTGCCCAAGGTCCATCCTTTGAAGGCCTTTTAATAAATACCTTCTTTATTGCTTTAACACTGTCTAGCCTCTGTTCTAGGTGTTCTCTCAAGGCAAGAGATGACCCAGCTTTCAGCCAGAGGCCTTGTAGGACACTTGAAGTTCCTCCCTAGCTCAGGGTGAGCCTGGCAAGGTGATGGTTGATGCTGACATGGTCACTACAGCCGCCCTGCCCTGGGCTGGCACTGCTGGGACAAGAGTGTAAGTCTGCTGGAGCTGCCTGGGGCTGCACCTCTCTGCTGTCAGAGCTCACTTCAGCAGGAATCACTGGGAATAGGGGGAGGGAAGTAGAGGATTTGCTGCTTGGTAAATCCTCCCACTTCCCTCCTCCCAGTGGAGACATTTGTGATAATCATGGTGAACGCTACCACTTCAGCCTGCAATAATAACCACGGCGCAGCGCCGCGCCGTAATTGCCTGGTGCCCAGGGGAGGCACTGGGCTGCTTTCCTTTCGTCATTGTCTTCAGTGCTGGGCTTGGGCTTTGCCTTCTTCTGTCAGTTAAACACTGCTCTGTACCATCATCTTGATTTCCCTCACCAAGCAACACATGGGGTTGTTTTTAGGTGGGAGAAGGGACTTGCAGGGGATGAGATGCTGGGGTCGATATTTATGAGTAAATTCAAACAGAGCATGATCTGCACGGTCCTGTAAAGTGCAGATCTGTTTGAATTGAGAGAACTATTTTAGTGAATTTATTGTTCCCTTTGATATGCTTTTTATATGTTCTTGTCAGAAGCTGAATTAAAAAAAAAGAAGTGCTGTAGTTCAGTGTTAGGCTGTAAAAACATAAAAATCTGGCAGAGAAAGACCTGTCATCATAACTTTCATCATGTTTCAAATCCTTACTTTGCCACATCTGCTCATTACATGAGACGGGCAAGAATTCAGAGCAGCTGAGCTTTGAGAAATTCTGTTACAGAAGGTAACAACTGATTAAAAGGTCAGGAGATGGCTTCAAAAATATTCCTGTGGCCCCTTAGCTTCATGAATTTCATAAGTGGGATGCTGGTAGACTGCATTGCTGCATGTGTTTAGATACAGATTAGGCTGAGGAATGAATTAGAGTGAGGTGTAAAATAACTGAAAAGTAAGCTGTGCAGCAAATGTACTTTTAAAAATGGTTGGTGTTTTTGTACTATAAAAGTAGAAAAAAGACCATGGCCATTTTGGGAGCACAGTGGGTGAGATCAAGCATGAAAGGGTGAAGTTAATGGTGCTGTGGCGATTCATCTTGGCTGATGATCTTGCCTATGGGCTTTAACTCTGTTACTTGGTCAACAAATGCGATTGTAGTTATTATGTTTAAGAGAAGCTATGGATTTTCAGTCAGAATGATCTTTGCTTTTGTTTTTGCTATTATTCTCTTTCCATCTGAAATATAGCCTTGCTGCAAAAGCGCTGTTGGGCTGCACCTCTCCTCTGCTGCAAGTGGCCTCTGGAGGCAGCAGGGCAGTCCCCGAGGAGGTGGGTGGGTTCTCCCCCGTGCAGTTCTACTCCCTCTGGATGCTGATCCCAGGAGCATCGGGACAAGCAAAGGGCTGCCCCCCTTTTACTGCTCTGCCTGAGCAGCCTTCCCTGGTGCTGGAGGCTTGTAAAGTCCTTGCAAAGATTCTGAGATTAGAAGAATGTTAATTTTAGTTAAATGTATAATTTTCTCTCTTAAAGAGGTTTTAAGCAAAAGGAAAAAGGTAACATAATCTAAGGAACTCAGAAGGTGGGGATTTTAAAAAACCAAAATGTTGAGCATTTTGCTATTGGCTAGTTACCATAACAAAGAAAACAAGGTGCTGGTTGTGTATTTGTCTGGTCAGATGATTTCATAGGCTTTGTAGCTTGTGCACAGAGGGAAAAGGCTTTCTTCGAGGGAGTTTGCTGGCTGGATTTTAAGGTCTTTAGCCTGAGTCACCTGGACAAGTAACTTCACAGCTGGACGGTGTCAAGGCCACTTACATCCCTCCTGTGGCTCTTGGGTTTTAAGTGGTGCTGTACATAGTCCTCTGTTGCAATTGCAGCATCCCCTAATAGATAATATTTTAAAATGTACAAAGATACATTTGGTATAAATATAGCTCACAGCATGAGGCACTGAATAAAACATTTCTCTTCACTCATCGGGGAGGATCATGCATAACTTACTCTTGGATCTGCTTCATCATTCAGGCGTTGGAGAGTCACCCCTAATTTGTGAAAACATATGGCTTATTCCACCCTTCCACACTGAGAATTCATTCGAGGCATGCTTGCCTGCAGTCTTGTGTTCACCATCTGGATCAACCTTCTGCAAGTCGAGGTAATTGGGAGTTACGGCAAGGGGGAGCAGGGAAGTGAGTTCCTCCTCCTCTGCTAAAACGGGAGGACATCTCTGCTGAATCTTGGCTTCATTACAGCCTGATAGACTGAATCCCAGAAAAAAAATCACCGACCAGGCAAATAGCCAGGTTACTGAAAAGAGATTTTAGCCAGTAACTATGAGCTAACAAATCATTTAACTTTTTTTAGACTACATCTTGATTAACTACCTAGCAACAGTGAGTGAGGGAAAAACTTGCTGTGGATCTGGTAAGAAACTCTTTGGATGTCACAGATCTATTGTCTGTCATACATCATACCTCTGGGAGGATGGATGCTTTGAACTCCCATTGTTCCTGTTCATATTTGATGGAATAGGCAAATCTTAGACTACATATGCCACAGTTAGGCAGGAGTTTTTCTTGGAAAAGCAGTGTGTAGCTTGTTCAGGTTTTCTCACTTGTTCTAGTGCTGGACACACAGTTCTCTCTCCTGGAGGGAGCCTTGGCATGGGGTCAGAGCCCTCCTGGGTGAGTGTTGGGCAGGCTGCATTCCCAGGGCAACCCTCAGGCTGGGCAACCCACAGAGACCTCTGATGGGAATGGTCATTGCAAACCACCAAGGTTTTGCTCAGTTTTACTGCAGTCCTTCAGCTGCTCCTATTGAACTAGTAGCTCATTCTGGCTTGGAATGCAGAGTCTGAAATGCTCATTTCTGCTCTGAGGTGGTTAGTAGTGCCACTGCTTTCTCACTCTACCATGGATCTGACTGTGACCTGGTATATTCCCAAGCAGAGAAGAAAGTTATTATTGGCTTAAGTCATCCTTATGCCATGGGAACTGGTTGTGTGCTGTGTTAGTAGCAATGGTAACAGTTAAAGCATTTTTTTAGCAAACCAGTTGCAGCTTTATCCGACACTGTTGTACTGGTACAGAGCCTTTGTGACACAATCTCTCTTTCTTACAATAACCATAACTTCATCCAGTTTCATTTTAGTTAGTCCTGGATCAAGAACAGGTACAGAACTATATGTCCATCAAAACTGAAAATGAAAAGGTTTTCTTATGGTGTTGTAAGCCCCTAATGGTCCATTTACTGTGTGTGCAGCACAGAGTCTGCATTTAAAGCTATTTTCTTTGCTCAACTTCTCCAGCCTGTGTGATTTTATCACCTGAAATTATTAGCAGCCCTTCTCATCTACTACTCAGGTAGCAGGACAGTGTTCATCCAAACTGTCTGCATGGGAGTTAAACTGGAGTTTACCCATAGCTTGTGAATATTGAAGCAGGAAATGGATCTTACAGGGCTAAACTGGGGTTGGGGTTGCATGTGATTGTTTTCAGGTAGGTGAATTCTTGTTTTATATGTTGGAAAGGGTTCTCTGTGGCCATGTGCATGTCATGATTTGTCAAGATCTATCAAATCCAGGAAAGTGGCCAATTAAACCCCACAAGTCCCTCTGGGGTAGTGCTTTTGGTTCCCCCTTTAGCACAGCTGAAGGGGATTGTGTGGATGGAGCCTGTCCTGGAGGCCACCACTGTGGGCTTCCTTTGAAGACATTCTGGTGCATTTTTTGGTCAAGATTTCATTATGTTGCCATAAGCTCCAGGCAGGCTTCACTCTTTCAGGGCTGATTTTCAGGTCCTCCTGGGTCTGGGAACGTTGAACACACATGAAGTAATGTATTACTTGTTTCAAAGTTGAGAGGGATATAAAAATCCTGTGCACTGGCAGTGGCTGTGAATAGCTTTCACAATTTCCTCTGCTCACCACCCCCACGTACTCCATCTCTGCCGTGCATTTCTGCAGGGATGCTGTGCAGGGTTTGCGTTGGCTGCAGGCTGTGTGTCCTCCAGCACCCAGCTACTCCCTCACACCACTGTGTGTCCCAGGGAATCACCCAGCACAGCCTGAGCTGCAGGCTGGGAGACAGAGACAGAGGTGAGTGGAAATATTTGGTGCCTCAGGACAGTGAGATGTTTGCCACTGCTCTGGGGATCCTTGGTACGTGAGCGTAATTTCAGCCTGGGATCAGTCAAGGGTGTGTGTGACAGGATTGTGCCTGTCCTGGTCTACCCTCCTAATTTCCTTCTCTCTTAATCATAGTGTTTGAAATTATTAAAACAGATTAAAATGCAAACTAGCGCCATAATCAAGCGGAATGTAATAGCTGGTTTTCATGAAATAACATTAAAATAAAAGATAAATAATTTATGAGTAAGTCTCTCATCAGCTTTGGATGGCCCTAAACCAACACTAATGAGCTACTGCCCAAACCTCAGGAATTAGTGCAGCCAGGTTCTCCTCTCCAGGCCCTAGACCTCTCCCAAATGACAAGATGCTTCATCTGCCTTTCTTAGACCATCTTATCTTAGAATTTTAATGTGTGGCGTTTCAAACTTTAAAATGGCCTCATTTATATGAATATGAAGATTTACAGGATACCGAAAATGTTCATTATTTTGCAAAAGTAAGTTTTTATTAATGAACTCTCACAAGCCACCTACATGCCTAATTAGTCATACCCTTGGTTTATAGAGAGATACATCAGGGAGAACAAGAGGTCATGCAAAGTAGGAAGGAGGACTGACTCTGGCTTGGCTGCAGCCCAGGTTACCAAACACACACGTTCTGGATTATTGGTATTCCTGAAAGGCTTTGGCACCAGAATTTTCAGTACTTGCAGAACACCTCTGAGACAGGCAGGTCATAGCAATTTAAAGTTGTTGGATTTAATTTTTTTTTTAGGTTTAATTGAGCTGTAAATAAGTGTCTGTACCTCCAACACAGAAATGAGACCGAATAGTTTTGATGAGTCTAATGAATATTATCTCAAAAATGGTATGAGTATATTCATAGTTATAAATTTGATAGGCTGAATAGCCTGAGAATACTCCAGGAATGTTTGGAGGAGCTTCTCCCTGTTGAGATTATCAGTTTTTTTTTCTCTATATGGATGGGTGTAAATGGAGACTGATGGGAGGAGCTGTTGTTGTAATGTACTCATTAGGATGGTTCCTTTGTTTCAATAGGTAGATTGCATTTTGAAGAAGATGTGAAGCTAGTTTAAACGAAATGAGATGCATATATGTTTTATGTTCTCCTTTCCCTTCAGCTTCTGCTCAGCCCCATGTAATTTTTCAGGAAGAAGTTAGTAGTTTGCAGGCATTACAGCACATACTTGTGCTGAAGAAAATTTCAGTCTTCACCCATGTTTTGAATGGAAGCAACAATATCTGCTGAAAATATATTTAGTGAGAAGAGTAAAGAGATGATAATTTGAAGAGTGTATTTTGATTTGAAACCTCTGTTTTGGCTTTGTTTGTCAACCAGTGACACAGTTCTGGGATACAGATGGGCAGGCCACAGCTCCCTGTGCTTTTCCAGGTGGATTCAGAGCTGCTCTGCAGGTTCTGACTGCAGCTCCNTTCCTTTGAAGACATTCTGGTGCATTTTTTGGTCAAGATTTCATTATGTTGCCATAAGCTCCAGGCAGGCTTCACTCTTTCAGGGCTGATTTTCAGGTCCTCCTGGGTCTGGGAACGTTGAACACACATGAAGTAATGTATTACTTGTTTCAAAGTTGAGAGGGATATAAAAATCCTGTGCACTGGCAGTGGCTGTGAATAGCTTTCACAATTTCCTCTGCTCACCACCCCCACGTACTCCATCTCTGCCGTGCATTTCTGCAGGGATGCTGTGCAGGGTTTGCGTTGGCTGCAGGCTGTGTGTCCTCCAGCACCCAGCTACTCCCTCACACCACTGTGTGTCCCAGGGAATCACCCAGCACAGCCTGAGCTGCAGGCTGGGAGACAGAGACAGAGGTGAGTGGAAATATTTGGTGCCTCAGGACAGTGAGATGTTTGCCACTGCTCTGGGGATCCTTGGTACGTGAGCGTAATTTCAGCCTGGGATCAGTCAAGGGTGTGTGTGACAGGATTGTGCCTGTCCTGGTCTACCCTCCTAATTTCCTTCTCTCTTAATCATAGTGTTTGAAATTATTAAAACAGATTAAAATGCAAACTAGCGCCATAATCAAGCGGAATGTAATAGCTGGTTTTCATGAAATAACATTAAAATAAAAGATAAATAATTTATGAGTAAGTCTCTCATCAGCTTTGGATGGCCCTAAACCAACACTAATGAGCTACTGCCCAAACCTCAGGAATTAGTGCAGCCAGGTTCTCCTCTCCAGGCCCTAGACCTCTCCCAAATGACAAGATGCTTCATCTGCCTTTCTTAGACCATCTTATCTTAGAATTTTAATGTGTGGCGTTTCAAACTTTAAAATGGCCTCATTTATATGAATATGAAGATTTACAGGATACCGAAAATGTTCATTATTTTGCAAAAGTAAGTTTTTATTAATGAACTCTCACAAGCCACCTACATGCCTAATTAGTCATACCCTTGGTTTATAGAGAGATACATCAGGGAGAACAAGAGGTCATGCAAAGTAGGAAGGAGGACTGACTCTGGCTTGGCTGCAGCCCAGGTTACCAAACACACACGTTCTGGATTATTGGTATTCCTGAAAGGCTTTGGCACCAGAATTTTCAGTACTTGCAGAACACCTCTGAGACAGGCAGGTCATAGCAATTTAAAGTTGTTGGATTTAATTTTTTTTTTAGGTTTAATTGAGCTGTAAATAAGTGTCTGTACCTCCAACACAGAAATGAGACCGAATAGTTTTGATGAGTCTAATGAATATTATCTCAAAAATGGTATGAGTATATTCATAGTTATAAATTTGATAGGCTGAATAGCCTGAGAATACTCCAGGAATGTTTGGAGGAGCTTCTCCCTGTTGAGATTATCAGTTTTTTTTTCTCTATATGGATGGGTGTAAATGGAGACTGATGGGAGGAGCTGTTGTTGTAATGTACTCATTAGGATGGTTCCTTTGTTTCAATAGGTAGATTGCATTTTGAAGAAGATGTGAAGCTAGTTTAAACGAAATGAGATGCATATATGTTTTATGTTCTCCTTTCCCTTCAGCTTCTGCTCAGCCCCATGTAATTTTTCAGGAAGAAGTTAGTAGTTTGCAGGCATTACAGCACATACTTGTGCTGAAGAAAATTTCAGTCTTCACCCATGTTTTGAATGGAAGCAACAATATCTGCTGAAAATATATTTAGTGAGAAGAGTAAAGAGATGATAATTTGAAGAGTGTATTTTGATTTGAAACCTCTGTTTTGGCTTTGTTTGTCAACCAGTGACACAGTTCTGGGATACAGATGGGCAGGCCACAGCTCCCTGTGCTTTTCCAGGTGGATTCAGAGCTGCTCTGCAGGTTCCTTTTTCCACTGCTCTTCCCTGCCCTCCCACCTCCTGCTGCTGCAGGGGAGGGAGATTCACTTGCTTAAACACATTTGATGAAGGAAGGTTTTATGAATTGGCCCAGGCAGTCAATCAGATTTGGTTTTACTCTTATGGGTGGTGTCCTGTGCAAAACAATATTCTGGACATTCAGTTGAAATGGGGGAAGTTAGATTTTTTTTTTTTTTTCTTTTTCCACTGGACATGTTATTTGCTTCAATCTGCATGCTATTTATATTTGTGAAGTTTAGCGTTTGTGATCTGTTTACTTTCTCACTCCAGCTCATTTGCAAGCTGACACAGGACGTTGCATTCTAACTTGGGAAGCAATTTGCTTTTGATACAAAAAGTGGATCGATTGTAATTCCCAGGATGAGAACAAGGTTACTAATTCTATTGGATGTCTCAGAGCCATTTCATGGTAGTGAAAGGCTGCATCACTTCTGCCACAATAAATTCCATACATTTGAAGGCCTGCACCTTATGCTTAGCTTTTTTTAAATTTACGCCTCTTATAAATTCCTTGGAAAATACTGATGTCTGTGTTGGAGCCCACCAATCAGTGCTAGATGTCTTGGCAGTGAAATGTTATCCATGCTGTGTGCCTAAGCTCCACATTGTCTTAAAGATTTTGCAGGTAGCTGGGAAAGACAAGACAGGCATTTATCTTGTGAAGGAAGCTTCCTATGTAATTTTAGCTGAGCTCTGGGTTTTGGAGCCAACTTAGCATTTAAAGGCTAGGCACACTTTAAAGAAATCTAATTAGTATTTAGAATAAATAGAGCATTAATTGCAGTCAGTTCTCTATAAAAGGAACGAAATACCACTTAATTGCATTTAAAGACAATTATACAAGAAGATAAAAAAAATGTATCTTGATTAGAGAAAGAAATAGTTCATGTTAATTCTTTTCTTTGGTAATGAGTGAAATTTGTACAGAAGAATTGCATTATCCTGTGGAGCTGTCATTGGCTTCTTCCTGTAGTTGCTTCTCAGTCTTGAAATAGATATTCAAACAGCCGTCTGTCATTTAAGCTTGGAATATTTTTCCTTCTCAGACAATAATTCTCTGCACCCAAAGTTGAAAGCCTTCCAGCTTTATGCTATCTATGGTCTGTGGGGGTGCAGGTAGGAAACAACTGTATAAGTTGGCAAGTATATTTCTTCATGGTATAGTTTGCAATCAAGTGAAAATGAAACTATTTCAGTTTTGGTTTGTTTTTATTTTTCATTTTTACGAATGGTTCAAACCTTTACTAAAAAAAATTTCAAGTGCTAATCCAGGAGGGGGCAGGAAAGAAAGGACATGTGTCCCAAAGCCCTGTTAGGGAATGAAAGGTGCTGAACAGAATTATTTTCTGAAAGATTGAAACCTGGTGTGTTGTGTGAAGTCTAATTTTAGACCACATTATGCTGCAATATGGTATCAGACTCAAAGAGCAGCAGGTGTCAGAGAATCTGCTAGCTGACACTCCATGTTACAGCAGAAAAGCTTTATTAAATTCATTTTCTAAGCTGCAAATAGGACTCTGACATGGTGTGAAATTCAGCTAAACTGAACTTCTTCAGCTCCTGCTCTAGCATGTCATGGATTTTCTGTAATCGCCCACTGTGATCTGGCTAGCCCAAGTTTGGGAATGCTGGCTATTAGCCTTGGCAGGAAAATGCTTTGCTTTTCAGCACTGTGTGCTTCCCACCCTCAACCTAATGAATCCTCAAGGGGGTCTGAAATGAGACAAAACCCAATCCTGAACCAAGTGAGAACAGGAAAATCTATTTCATGCCTTTCCCACAGGAGATGGGTCTAATTCACTGAGAAGTATTTTGTGATGTGGCCAGGATTACTCTGGGTGAAACAGCTATTTTATTTTGAATATCTGAAATATGGCTATATGCTAATTTCTGTGAATGAGACGTTTTCTTGAAAATTTAAAAAGCTTTTCAGGGTAGAGCGAGAACATATGTGGACACAACAATGGCAAAGTTGTTTGTGTTGGTTTTTTTTAATGCATGCTTTCTATATCAGTGCTGTGAACAACAAAGCCACCCTGGCAGGGGAAGGGCTCTGTCAGGGTGTGCTGGGTGCTGCCACCTCTCCTGCCCTAGGCATGTGCTGGGTGGGGTTTTGGCAGCCAGAGCTCTGTCTGGCACCTTTGTGGTACTCACCCTGCAGTTCTGAACTTCTGCTGGAGCTAAAGGCTGCAGAGAGTTGGCTCAGTGGCACACAGCCTCACAACGTCTTCCAGAGATGGATAAGAACGAAGTGGGAAAAAAAAAACCCCAAACTTGCAATGTTCCTAATTTTGGCAGTGTGGTGCCCTGATTTACCTGTGGCTGTTGTGTAAGGGGGACTCAGTGCCCATAGCAATAGGGACAGTGTTATCAGAAGAGCTGCCATTCATTCTGGGCTGTTCTGACTGGGTTTAAGCATCCCTGAAAACGCTGAGAAGCTGCAGAGAAGATCAAAAAAGAACTGTCAAAGCTCTGAGCCTGTGGAATTAATTTAGAGAGCTCCCCTCAGACAAAACAGTGTCAGGTAAAGATGGTGTTTTATACAGATCAGATGTCATCAGCTGGGCATTGCTGGCAATCTCAGGCAGCAGCAGAACACAATAAAAAGGAGTGGCTCAGGCTGTATTTTTTGGGAGGGGAGGATTATACACTTCCTCTCTTTTGAAGATGATTCCATGTCTAATCTCATAAAGAATAAAGATATAAATAGATAAATAATTTCTAGGGGTGCTTATAATTGATGGGTTTTCTATTCACAGTTTAGGTCCTAGCTCTTGTTGGGAGTCTAGACTGCCTTTAGTCTGTCAGGCTGCTTTGCTCAGAAAGCAGCAGAGGAATGTGGAAACAAAAAATTATGCAGGGAAGAACTGGAAAGTTTAGGGTTTGCATACAGACCCCTTCACAGTCTGGCTGGCTGATTTCTCCTATAGATTGTGGGAGATCATGTTTTTGGTATTGCTTTCTGTTATCTCTTTCAAATTCTCACCCAATAGCCTGATGATGCAAGTTGTACATTCACTGACTTTGATTGCCAGAACTAAAAAAAAAAAAAATAAATCCCCAAACCCCTCCACATAATTTTCAAATACGGTATAGTTTATTTGATTTAGAAATGCTTGTCATGATGCATAGGAGGTGCAGCCAGGCAATGATCTGATGCAGGGCTGGAAAATCAGCTCATGGGTGAGCAGGTGCACTGGGACACCTAAAAGGTGCCTTTGGCTCTGTAAGTGGTACAGGGACAGGAGTCGAGCTGTGTGAGGTCTGGACAGTTTGGATTTTGTTCCAGTGTGCCAAGTAGGGCCAAGTGGCCTTGTCAGTTTGTGAGCAAACAGAAGCAGTAAGTTTGTAAGAGTGCAATAGCAATGAGATTGTGATAGTGCAAACCATTCAGCAAGAATTTGAAGCTACTTTCAGTGTAACTGTGTTGCTCCATGTGAATTACTGAATTTCTTTCTTTAAATGAACCTGAAATTCTAACCAAATCCTCAACTGAGGCTTTAAATATGAAGTTAAGAGCAATATTTCTGGATGAACCCTTCAAATTGTTTTTTTAATGTATCTTCATGGGGCTCCTGCTCCACAAAATACATTGGGGTACTTACAGAAGTAGCAGCCAAAAATGTCATGCAGGGGACTGTAGTACCACTTGATGTGAGCTGGTAGGAAGGGTCCCTGCAGGACTAAGAGCAATAGCTGTATTCTATTCCAAGAGGTAGAACCCCTAGTATTTGGAATTGGAGTTTTTATTTTGTTCATAATTTTTTACAAGAAAGCAAGACTTTGGACTGGGTGCTTCAACAGTATTTTGGAGAAGGACAGCCCTAATTTAATTTCTGGCACTGCTGGTTTGAAAAGAAGCCATCAATATCATAATAATGTGTTTTCAGACCATATTATGAGGAGGAAATCTGTGACTTCATCTCAAAGGCGACCTGTTAAGAAAAATTTAAAATTAGCTTCTACCACTGCTTTTTGTTTTGTTTTTCCCTTTGGGTTTTAAAATGTTGTACAAAGGTCTGGGAAGCTTTGAATATTCCCAAATTTCTACTTGGAGATTTTTTTTGTTATACTTAAAAATAACACTAAGTCTGCTGTTGCTCTTCCCCTCCCCCTTTTTTTCCCTAGACAGCTCCTTGGGGATTTCAAGGACAGGAAAGTGAAACATGGCTCAGAGAGTCAGAAGCATTAAATTTTTAGAAGAATTTTCTTCTAAGCATTTGGATTCAACAGGTATTAGTGCAAAAAGCAGGATATTGGACCTGGACCAGTCTGACTTGACATTTCCTCTTTCATCTTCTTTTGCAGCTATAATTGCATGAGTTTTCATAGGTTTGGGTTTAGGTTTTTTTAGGATAGACAAATTACTAACTTTTTAATATAGAAATATTTTCCCTCCTCTATAATTTTTTTAGTACCTTCACAAGTTTTTATACATCACAGATAAGAGAAAAAACTAATTATTTAAAAAAATATTAAGAGAAGCCTCCAGAAGCTCTAAGTTAAGAGCAAAAGTGAAACAAGCAGAAAATGCACACCTTCCAGAATAAATAGAGATATTTGTGGCTTCCCAAGCTACTGCCCTGGTGTTGTGCAGGATCCAGTCCTGGGCAGCAGCCATGCTGCAGAAGGAAACCATTCCTGTGTGACTGACAGAGCTAAGGAAAGCTGGTTGTTTATGTGCAGCAGGAACTTTACACTTAAAATCAGTTCTGACTGGTGGCTTAAAATGCAAATTCAGTGAAGTGAAAGCCATGAGTTGCCCCCAGGTCTCACAGCAGTGAGGAGCCGTGGATCCATCCCAGTTACTCCTTGGTTTTGGGTCTGGCCAGCGGGGCAGGCACGGGAGGCTCCTGCTGGTCTGGATCTGCAGCTGTGTTTGAGGTGCCTGCTGAAAGGTGCTGCCTGGGATGTGTGTGTGAGCAGAAATGCTCAGCTGGCTCAGAGCCTGCTTTCTGCTCATGCCTTGAGGGACTGATGGAGAAAATGATGTCTGGGAGCAGACTGACACGCAAAGCCCCTGGGTCACACCTGGCGGTCCCTCTGTGTTCTTTTGGCTGCCTGGTTGGGATGCTGACATAATGAATTTTAATTGAAAAAGAAAAATCTTTTGGTGGAAGCATATTCTCAGATGGGGGAAGGATAAATTACAGAATAATTCATGGACTATTTGCAGCTCTTGAGAATTCAGCTGATCTAAATAATATATGTTTATACATACAAATTGTGTGTGTGTCCCTGCATATTTTAAATGTTTGATTGTTTCACATTAAGGAACAAGTGCTTACTGTAGAATACTGGAACACTTGCCATTTTGGTTTTAAGTTTTTGCTATTATTATTAATCTCACACAGATTTTCCTTGGGATATTTTTCATACCTGCAATTATAGCTGGCCTAAAACTATGCAGCCATGGCAGGCAGACAGCATCTATTTAAATCCTGAAGAGCACCAGCAGAGACAGAGCAGCCATCATCCCCCAGTTAATTAGGAATAAGAAGAGGTGGAAGATCTAGTGCTGCCTCCTTCTCTGCCTGCCTGTCTGGTGGACTTGCTCCAGTGCAGGCTGAGCTGCTGGTCCCTCACAGAGAATTAATGGCATGATGGATTTGCAGTGCCTGGTGCTCTGGCTGCACTAATGACAGCGTGGTCCCAGTGGGCTGGCACAGCCACAGCCCAGCTGCCTGGCAGAGGGAGACCCCTTTCCAGCTTGTGCAGACCTTGGCCTCTGAAATGTACTTTCTTGTAAGTAGAGGAAGAGCTGCTCTCAGCTAGAAGAACAGAAAATTGAGTGGTGTGCTTTGCAATGCACATGTACACGTGTGCAAACGTTGTAAGAATCACCAACTGCTTTAAACTTAGCATGGGGAAGAGTCAAGCAGGTGTCAGCAAGTGTTTGGAAGGGTAACTGAGCTCCTGGGGGGTGAGAATCCAGTCAGGCTTGGGCTGCTGATGGTTTGCTTCTATGGATGTGTTTAAACTTCAGGCTGTCACTGACTCTGAAGGAACCCCTGAAGGTGCAGGAGGATTTCACTGTACAGTCAGGTCAGAGGATTCCAGAGGCTGCTGCTGCTGTGTGTAAGCCCTCAGCCCTGTCTTGCAGTGCTGCCTGGCCTTGATTGTGCTCACCCCTGTCCTGATCAGGGAGGACAGCACACTGCTATATAACTGTACCTACACTGTGTTCATCTGACAGGATATCCAAGTAGAATCTGTGATGAGTTTAAGAAAAATCATGAATTAATTGAAATTAATTGGAAAATCTGAAATATGGATGAAATGAGACCTGGTGCTCTTGATGAGTACCTGCAGGTTACATGCGCTCCCTGAGAAGGCCTGAATGAAGCAATGATGAAGGATAAGCAGCTGGTAGAGAGCTCCCTTTTGTAGGGAAGCTGCACATTTCGCTGCCCTGAGAACACAAACAGGGAAAGGTGCACCTTGCACTGAGCCTGAGGAGGCCAGGATTGCAATGCAGGGGCAGAAACATCCGTGGGGGTTCAGGCTGCCTTTGGATGATTAGAGCCCTGGTACAGTTGTTTTGCCTGGCCCGTGTTATAGGGGTTCACAATTTATTGCACAGATTGAAGACAAAATCCACTCCTAGTCCAAAATACCAGGGTGAAGTGTAGGAACAGGGAGGCAGCTTTCTGGGGTACTTCAGGTTCAGTATTTTGCAACAGTTTTGTGGGAGAAGCAGTTGTGGTCCTAACTTAGGTTAATTTACTTCCATGTCAGGATAACATCTAGAACTAACTGTAAGGAATGAGTGAAGCTGGGTCCTGGAGAGACCCCACTGGCAGGGCGTGGCAGGGGACAGTTGTTGGTGCTGGTGTGGATCCCCAGCAGTGCCCAGCTGGGGCATGTCATGCACAAAGTACACTAGAGGAGGATGAGTAGAACAAACTGACCCTTGGCGGGGAGAAGTGGGACTTGTTTGAAGACACCAGTTTCAGGTAGTTTCAGACTCCAGCACATGGGGTGAGGGTGACACCAGGCTAACAGGTGTATGCCCTGGGTGCTGAGGTGGTGGAATGACACAACTCATGTGAGGACAGCCATGGCGATGAACATCAGCCCTGTGGCAAGATGTTCAAGCCCCAGTGAGGCTGTACCTGTGAGCTCAGGGCATTCCTGTCACTGAGCATCCCTGCAGAGTGACTGGTTTTGGTCATTACTGATTTGAGCCAGATTCAAAGCAACAGCCTAGAGGCAATAGCTGTGATTTTTATAGGGCATGATGGCTTATTTAAATGCAAAATTCTGGCAATAATGCCTTCATCTTAGCACAGTAAACTATCAATAGCTTCCTCTTAAATAGCCTTGTATTTTAAACAAGATATTGCTAGTAACCAGCATTTACTATTAAGTGTAAACAAGTCCCAGAAGTACTGCCAGATCTGTGGTTTTTTCTAATCTGCATAGCTATTAAAACTCCTTTTCTGCAGCGCTGGCTAGCTACATTTTAGGGTTGTATTTCTGTCACCACTCCTGCTCCTCCCAGGTGCAGAGCTGCTTCCCAGAGAGAGAGAGGGGTTTGCCACAGCACTCCTTGTGTTGGCCTACCTGGTCCCAGCACTGCCAGGGCCCCACGAGGTCCCAGTTTGAGTGCTGGCTGTGGCTGTGTGCAGATTGCACACAGAGTTCAACTACCAGATGGGGGACACTAGATCTGCTTTGTCTAGCCAAGAGCTGGCAGACAGAGCACCACTGCTGCTGTCAGCCAGAGAAATACTGAAAATTGCTCAATCAACATAATTCATGGGGCTTTGTGGCAGGCCTGCAGCCCCGCGGGGCAGTGGGGGAGTGCCAGGTCAGCCACGGAGCCCTGTGAGGCCGTGGCCCTGCTCCCCTGCTTAGAGCACACACAGCTGCCTGCTGCTGCCCAAGTGCCTCTTGCAGAGGTACTTTCAAGGGGAAAATACTGCCAGTGATGCTATTGCTCAGTAATTCCTGCTTTGTTTGCAGAGAGGGGTCATGGCTAAGAGCTCTGTCCCTGATCCCTTTTATGATGTTGCCTTAAAGCACTCTGAGGACCACGGAGATACTGGGCTGCCCCCACCCTTCCTACCATCCCTGCTTGCCATAAACTACTGACTCAAGGTGAGGGGGAAATAGCAAACAAGTTTAAATCTTTATGAGCAGAGCTGGGCAAATACTCCGGCAAGTCTCAATCATTCTTTCAAACAGAGAGAGGTTTAATCTGTGATATTGTATTTCCAGCCCTTATTTGCTCTTCATGCTCTGTAGCAGTGGGCTTTCCAACAAGAGAGCCTTGAGCAAATGGAGCCTTCCAAGGTCCTGGCAGCAGGGAACAGTGCTGCAAGCTGTGGAAATGGGCTGCCCCGTGGTGCTGAGCAAAGTGGGCACTCGTGTGATGTGTTTGAGCGTCCAGCTGAAGCATCCTCTTTGGTCAAAAGGCGGAATAAGGGGCTGACTCTGAAGAGCATGCACCTGGTGTGCAAGGGGGAGCAGCTTACCAGCCTCAGTGGCCCTGCACCAGTGACACAGTCAAATAGGTGCAGACCAGATCCTGAATCAATTAAAAAAAAATTAAAATCGTACTTTCAATCAGAAAGTTATAGTATACTATACTTTTCAGAGTCTACCTGGTCTTTTTTTGTCTTAAGCTGTAAGTTATGTAACCTGGTAGCTCCTTCTCTAGTCCTGAATCCCTCTGGAGATGTTTATCCAGCAAATAAGTGTAGGGGTGTCAATGTTTGTAAACATGCAGGTAAATCTGCATATATGTGTTTGCATTTCAGTGCAGCCCTGCTAATGTCTAGCAAAACTGTTTTTTAGTATACTCTATGGAATATGTCTTGCAAATACCCTTAAAGGTTCAATTACAGAGTCAATTCAGTAGCTATTAGTAATGAAACATAAATGCAACTTTACATTTTTGCCAGCTGGCTCAGGTAACTTGCTCTCATCATCTACAGAAGCACAGCATTTTTCAATTCTCTGGCTGAATATTAAAATCCAAAATTAGACTATAATTACCAAAGGGTTTGATGGCAGCCTGTAGCCAGACCAAAGAGGGCTCCTCCCTCCTGTGTGTCCTGCAGGAGTTCTGTTCTGAAGCCCAGATCTGCAGCTCATCACATCTGCTCAGGTGGGGCAGACAGCTGTCAAGAAATCTGTGTTTTTGCAGTACCAGCAGGAAACTGGTCAGGAGATTTCATCAGCTGCTTGATTTATATGAATGAATGTAGATTTCTGTGCCTTAGATCAAGGCAAAAGTTTTGAATCTGTTTTGACTTTTTTCTGTCAATGGCAGCAATTACTGTTTTTGACCATATCTATATTTCTAGACCTTGTGGGGATATAATATTTTCATTTGGTCCTGTGTTCATCCCCCACAACAGTGTGGTTTTCTATCTTTCTGTCACCTACATGTCATTCCAACATTTTCCATTATGTAATCCTCTACTTAGTACCATAACAGAGGTACACAGTGATGTTCTGCAAGTAGCAGTCCAGAGAACAATAGACTGCTGCCATGCTAATAGAGTATTGCAGCGACTAGAATGGTAGTACAGTGTATTTTATTAGGTGATTTGTTTCTGTTAGTGGCCACTGGGTGGAGGAAAAACTGAAAAAAAGCTGAGAGCAGGAGCACAGCTGAAAGTGGCCTGATTTCCAGGGCATTCAGGGCGCCTGCAAGTCCTACTGTTTTGCTGACAATGCACAGCAGCTCCTGAAAAATCAGAGGATTTCTTTAGGTGCCTGATTTTGAAACATGGGACTGGGCTTGTGATAATTCCAAGGTGCAGTTTAGCAAAAAGGTCAGGAAACAATAAGTGGTGACTGAGCGAGTGAAGCTTGGGCAGCGTGAGGTTGGCATGCTGAGCCAGCTCCAGTGGGAACAGGGCTTGGAAGGGAGCTCCTCAGGTGGTGCTTGCTAAGAAAAGGCAACACTTATGCTTGCTTTTTCTTTATAATTCTCTTCCCTATTATTTTAAGATCTAAGGAGCAGAGGATTTGCAAAAATCAGCGGGAATGTAACTTGGCCGTACAAATACATTTGCTGACTGCGGGGTGTATTGCATCTAGAAATTAACTGTGGGCACAATAATTTAAAATCCTGCTCCTTTTGATCCCTCCTGTTGTATGTTAATCTGAGGTTATATGCAAGAAATTGCTGTTTCTAACCTAGTTTCCTCACTGTCCTGCAGGCTGGGAATGAGACTAGCCCCTTAAGTTGCTGCTAACACTTCTGCAGCATGGGCTTAAAATGAAAATGAAGCAGTTGCTTGGAAACCCTCCTCCTCTTTGTGCCACTTATTTTAGTTTCTCAAGATGTCTTTTTCCAGACTATTAATTGTAAGTGGCAAAAATATTACAGGCGGAGCTGCTTGTGTCTCTTACTGTGAAGATTGTGTAACAAGCCCCTGGTATGATTGGCATATGCTTTGCCAGACTTGAACCCTTTTGAACAAAATTCGGAGGGAATTTGCTGTGCTAAGTAACTCCCTAAACTCTTTAGGAAGATTTAATCCAAACTGATGGCTGAGAATAGATGTAGAGAACAATACACTGGCAAAAAAATGGGTTGAGCTTTGAAAAGGTAAAATATCTCAGTGCCTTGAAGCAAGGATCTGAAATTTGGTGGGGAAGGATTGTCTGGCTCTTTACTCAGGGGTATTTTTCTTGCCCTTTCTAATCTGTGAACATTTGGTTAAGTTGTAGGTGTTTACTTAACCTATAATTTGCACATGTTCCACAGGGGCAGCTTTGGTGTATTTAGCAGCTAAAATCAGAACCAATTTCAGCCACGCTCTGGACAGAGCTGAAGTCAGCCCTCCAGAGGTTATACCTTATTGAAGGGATATTCAGAAAGTGGATTAACTATGTGCCAAGAAATCCTAATTCTAACATCTCTGAAATTTCGAGTACTTCGCTTTGCAACCTTAATGTTCTTACTGGGTAGTTTTCTTGTGCAAAGTATATATGTTTAAATTGGGCAATTTAAGCATCAACTGCATATATCTTAAAATTTCTGCAGTGTGAGAATGTGATTTTTTCCATACAATTTTGTTACTGTCAGTCTGTTGGGGATTCCAATGGGCATGGGATCCTATATCTTTGATAAGGGCAATGTCAGTGCCAAAGGCTGTGTGTAAAATTTAAAGTGTGTGGATCCATAAAATGCCTCAGGGTCATCCCTACTATCTGTAGGAAACAGTCCTACAGAGAATACTCTGGAACTGGATAACGCTGGGAAGACAGTTTTCCTGACATTGGATCAATGATTTATTTTATTTTGGAAGCCTCTTCTGAGCAGTAGGGTGGGGGCAAGATAACTCTGGAGGCTTTAGCAGCATGAGATCTCTTATGCAACTAAGCAAATAGCTGGGCAGTCTGGTTACACAGTTTCAAAATACACCAAGCAGGAAAACATTTTTTTGAGTAAAATAGTAAAATGCTGTTTGTTTCAGTGGCATGCAGGATATGATACATGCCTTAAAATTTTTGAGTGGAAAAAAGTTTTGGAGGGAAACCCTGGATTGTGGGAATTGTTTGCCTCTGTGTTTTTTGGTGTTACTAAAATACATGTTGCCTGTCCATGTGCTAATGCCAGTGTAGTGTAATTGGGGGTTTGGAGGCACAGAAGGATTATTTTGTCTTCAGCAGACCCTTAAGTGCTTCTGGGTCTTGTATTTCTTAAATATGGGCAGGATGATGGGGATGTGTAGGCTTATGGGGCCACAAGACATCTTTTGGATAGAACTAAGAGGAATATGGGGCAGAAGAAGGATCTGAGGGTTTTTTGAGTGTGAAATCTGGTTTAAAATGGATTTATTGCTTTATAGTCCATAAAGAACTACCATCCACCTGAGCTTCCTGGACCTTCTTTTTCCACCTGAAAATTTAGTTTGGAATTTGGAGACTTGGGTGATTTTTGAAAGTTTTAAGCATTCTGGAAATCCTGGAGATGCATGGACTGTGTGCCCAGGCAGCTCCACATGGCCTGGAGACCCAACTCTCTGAGCCTGCTCTGCCCAGAGCATCTGGAGCTGCTCCTCCCCAGGATGCCCTGCTTACAGGGGCTGCAACCCAGGCCTTCCTGCCTGGACTCACACAGCTGCTAAGGCTCAGATTTCCATATCACAGAAAGCTGGCAGGACTAGACATCAGCAGTGCTAAAATATGGCTGAAAACTGCGTGCATCCATCGGGATCTGTGTGTTAGCATTCCCTCGCTCAGCAGGGGTGTGATGAGTTCTTCATTAATATTAGCTCTGGAAGGAGCAGATGGTGCCAAGATCTTGCACCTCAGAGCCAGAATTACAGTTTGGAGCCAGCTGTATCCTTTTCATTAGCTGGAGTTTTTCACAGGCCCCTTCTAGCCTTCATTTACCTTTGTAAGTGGGATGAGAGTGCCAGCTCAATGAACTGATGTGTTAAACATGAACAACATGTTGAATGATTATCCTAAGCAGCAGCACTGACTGATGAGGTAGTGCCATGTTCCCAGCCTCTCTCTAGCTGATGGCATATGTTGCTTTCACCAATAAAATCTGTAGACTCTAGAAAACTGGCTCTCAAGTTGCCTGGAGAAAACCATAAGCAGCAGCAGGAATGTTCAAGGGCTGGAGGGCAAAGAAACCTCTGGCAGCTCTACATAACTGCTGCTTGGATGGTGAGACTCTTGAGAAGAAATAGTGGAGAGGCAACAGGGAAGAATGGATGAGATCAATAATTTGTACTTGTATTTTTGTGTATTGAATTGGTGAATGCTGCATCGGCACAGACAGGTTTCGTAACACCATGATGGTAGAACAGAAGCATTTTTTAATGCTGTAAAGGTCAATGATAAAATGAAGATGTCTAAACAAAGGTAAAGACATCGTGGTGAACCAGTACAGTAGAATCCTTACAGGTAGTGCAGAGAAGAAGATGAGAAATCAGAGGATCTTGATGAAAATCACTTAAAGGCTGCTAAAATAGAAATTGCAACTTCAGGTTGCAGTGGTGTGGTAGGGATTCCATAGGCTGATTCAATTAACTTTACTCTGCTTAAGCCCACCAGGAATGTGTTCAGACACATGACTGAAGATTCAGAGTATGTAGCTTGCACCAATAGTAAATGGAATTTTGAACATTTGGCTTAAATAATGCAGCGTGTCATTTGCTTCTCAAAGCACTCTAATCTGCTTTATAACACAGATGGGTCATCTCAATACAAACTTGAAATGTCCTGTTCATGGCAAAACAATTTAAGTCTGAGAAAGGATATCTCCATCTCAGTGTATGTTCATTTGTCTAACTGCTCCAATTCTGGCATAGAGCTCCTCTTTTCCAGGATCTGATCTGCATACAGAAGTCAATGGGAACATTGCTTTCAGCTTGGCAGGGCCTGGAAGCAGCACTGACAGAGATTATTGCTCTTGCTACACTGTAAATTTGGACAAGCTAGCTAAACAGTGCAGTCTTTTAAGTGGATGGTTGTGAAAGGTTTTTAAATCTGGTCTATTGTCCATTAATGACTTTTCCCTGTTTGTTTTTTCTTGTTGATCCAGTTGGTTTGATGCAAATGCAGTGAAACCATCCGGGAATACAAAAAAGTATCAGAAAATAACTTTCAGAACACTTAAAAAGAACTCTCTAAGACTTCAGCTGGATATAAAAGGCTCTTATGGTAGCATTTATTTTTTTTAAAAAAGGGACTTGTTGATTATTACTGTGCCTGGATTTAGCAGAGTGTGATTTATTCCTTTCCCTACCAACTGGCAATTAAACACAAAAGGTGAAATACATCCCACTGAAGCGAAGGGCAAAACTCCCACTGTCTCTGGTGGGACCAGGAATTCACCCAAAGTGTTCATGGAGAAATACTTTGAACACAATGCTATAAGCTATGCTTTGTGGTAGTAAAGAGCTTTTATTAAGCTCACAGCTCCAGATATTCACATGATGCATTTGCATGGTCTTTGCTGTTTTCCCAACTACTGAAGGGCACGTGCAACTCATAGTAAAAGGGGAATTGATGGCTCTGTGTACATATTCCTTTCAGGCAGCAGGTACTCCAGGTACCAGCCTGTGCCTCGTGTAAGGTGGAGAACTTATCCCTCTGTGAAGAGAGGAAAATATCTCAGCCCCAGATAGTTGTTCACCTCCCAGCAAGACAAGTTACTCTGACAGTTACTCAAAAAAGCAACTTCCCAGCCACATCACTTCTTGCTTGCTGGGGCTTCATTCAGAAAAGAACTATTGACTTCATTAGTAAACTAAAAAATGTCTGGAAACATAAAAAATATATTTTTGGGGATGAGAGGGAGGAGGAGAGTACCTGAGGCAATTATTGTTTTGGTTCAAACTCTGCTCTGATAGCAAAGAGTCTCACAGAAATCCACCAGGCTTGCCTGCTGCAGGGGCTGCCAGGGGGTTTTCAGCCATCAAAGTCTCACGGGAAGGGAAGGACAAAAGAATTCACTAGAAGAAAATAAAGCACAGTTGAGTGGGAACAGCACAACCACTGCTCCTAGAACCTGGGAGCTCTGGGGCTCTCTTGGCTGGTCACTCACAGAGAAGTTGCTCATTATGGGAGTAGAGTGAGCCAGTAAAAAGAAGAAGAAATGTTTAGCAGCAACAAAGCTGAACACACTAATTTCACCCCGGAGTTGTACTGTAGCCTCCTTCTCAAGATAGAAAAGAGTGTGATGAATGTAAAACCTGCCTGTACAGATCCCCTCCTGAAGGCATTCTGTATGCACTGCACGGGGAAGGTATTTACATCTTTAAGCAGCGATCATTGTCCAGCGTGGTTTAATTCCAGCAGATGAAACTCCCACAAAAACAGCTCCTGCTGGATCTCACCAAATAAGCCAGAGAGGTTTGTGTCTGACTGGGGAAAGCAACTTTTCTTTTGTTTGCCAGTGTGCTTTGCATGAACAAAGGAGGGTCCAAAATGGGAGAAACTACAGCTTTCTGTTGATGCTGCTCCTAAGGGGATCTTTCCTCTCAGGTTCAAATGACAATAACTTGGAAGTCCTTTCTTTGCTCCATCTGACAGAATGGAATGAAACCCCACAGTGGTATAAATGAGTGTGTGGGGTTGTTCCTGGACACCACACACCCCATATCATGCCTGCATGCAGGTGAAGGGATGTTGGTCATGGGACAGAATGAGAGATTCCTTTCCCCTCCTGGTATGTGTCGTGTTCCTTGTTAATTGTTAAAGAAATTCAGGTTTAATATTCATTCACACTACAGCTGCATGTGGGCTGTGGTGGCATGAGGGCTCAGGCTCTGTGGCTTTTGCTTTTTTTTCCATGTAATTGACATGAAGATTGACTTGAAAACTTCCTCTGTCAGAAGCCAGAGGATCACTGAACTCACACTGCAGCTTTTTGCCTTTAAAGGTAGATTTGCTTCATGAAACCCACATAAAGAAGTCACAATTTAGAGAGGAATATTAACAAAGGATTTTTGTGTTTCCAAATCATACCCTATACAGTGAACACTGTGGCTGTTTAAGAGATTTCCTGTAGGGAAAGGGCAGGATACATGGGGTGGGTTAGCCCTGGCTGGATGGCAGGTACCCACCAGAGCTGCTCTATCACTCCCCTCCTCAGCTGGACAGGGGAGAGAAAACAGAGCAAAAGGCTCATGGAACCAGATAAGGGCAATAATTGGGAGAGATAACAAGCCAAAGGTGCAGTAGACAATGTTAAAGAGCAGAATGGTTATGGGGAGCTGTTGGTGTCCTAATTGTGGTGGAGGGATGAGTTGGGTGTCACTTGGCCACTCTCATTCTGTGTTACATCATTTTGATTTTGGTGTAGGAAATTCTTTTTTGTTGATGCGAGTGAAGATTGTATGATGACTTTGGATGTCAATGTTAATTCTCAATATTATACAGAGGTGAGGGGTGGAATGTATTGGGTTTCTGTGGCAAGGTTTAGTGGTGAGGGGGGCTACGGGAGTGGCTTCTGCCAGAAGAGAGGCGTGGGGGAAGGTGACTTTATGATTTGGTTTTATTTCTCATTATACTACTCTGATTAGATTGGTAAGAAATTAAATTAATTTTTCCTCAAACTAAGTCCATTTTGGTAATTTTGGTAATTACTGAGTGGTCTCCCTGTCCTTGTCTCAGCCCAGGAGCCTTTAGTTGTATTTTCTCTCCTCTGTACAGCTGAGGAGGGGAGTGACAACATTGCTTAAGTGGGCACCCAGGGTCCAGACAGAGTCAACCCCCACAAGACAATAACAGGTTTTGCATTTAACATAATATTAAAAGCATACAGTATGGTTGTACAGAGCTGAAAAATGGTGTTTTTGTGATATAGTCAAGGGATTAAAACAGGGAGAAAATATATTTTCCTCTAGCACGACTTGAAATATGCATCCACTTCAGGTTTTGTTAATAATGTCCTTAATTTGCAGTGTGTCATAGGAGGGCAGCATTAGTTATTGTAATGCTGTATTTATGATGTTATCAGTAGCAGAGCTGCAATACAGTTTTCACCACAGAGCAGAGCTCAGATTAGGGGGGATTTAACATGAAAGTTCAATAACAATAATTTAATATGTACTATGTACAATCAAAATGATAGTTTTTTCTTTCAGCAGGAAATAATTGTGTTGGATCATTAAGCCCTGTTCTCCTATCCTGTTTCCCGTTTAGAAAATAATTATACATAGAGGTCCATATCTTTCTGTGGTTTCATTCTATGCAGTTACATTGGCTTTGGTGTTGTGATACTGATTTATGTCAGGAAAGCATCAAGCCCAGCTGTCAAAGACATCATCTTTATGTGGCCATAAAAGTCATGGAAGAAATCGTATCAGGATATCAAAGGTTTTGACTGTATTTCAATATATTTTGGCAAAAATGGAAACTGGAGGACTGCAGGTAAAGTGTATTTACTTTTTGGTCTTTGACTTCTCCTGATAAGTGCTGAATTAACAGTCTGGAGACTGAAGCCTTTTAATTTGGGTGGATTTCAAGGTTCCCATACAGAGCCTGATTGTTTCCATTTTTGAGAATGGATGCTCTCTCTTTGTCCCTTGTACATTCCCAGGCTTGCTGATGATGCTCAATAAATAATCATAAATAACAATAAAGTCTAACAGGATCTGTGCAGCTGTCTTGGACAGGGCTTGGGGGATGACACCCACCCTGTGCTGGGTCCCAGTGCTGCTGCACCTCTCCTGGCTGCTCATCCTGCACATTCTGCCCATGGACCACCAGAGCAGCTGCTGGCCATGCCTGGTTCTATCAGGATTCTGTAGCCTGCTCCCTTTTTCTTTTCTCTGACAGATTTAGGAATCTGCACCTCAAAGGAAGGAGTTGCTTTCAGCCTGCTGCTAAAAGCAATTTTTAATCGTCCCTTCTGGAGTCAGGCAGCTTATTCTACACCTGAAGCTGGATGTTTTTTGATCACAGGGCTGCCACTACAGGTACTTGTCCAAGTACTTGATATGAACTAAGGGAAGAAGGAATTGGAAGCTGGAAAATTTCTCAAGCTCAGTATGACATAACAAATTGGAGCTGTTAGGAGTCAGGGAAGTTTCCCATCTGGTTTCCATGCAGACTTAAGGATGAACCCTGGGCTGGGTGAGCCAGGGTGAAAACACCAGGGAATACTCTGCTCCTCTGAAGTGCCAGCCCAAACGTTGACACCTGTTATCACCTAGGATGGTAGCACCTTGCAGAAAACACACACCTCTTGCAGGATTGGTCTGCAAAGTCTTTCCCCACTCAGTAAATCCTCTGGATGTAGTCAGTGAGTAGAGCAACCATCTTCAAGTGCCTTATACAGGGGATTAATGTTGGCATTGGACTGAGCTGTATGGCTTTGCTTTTAATACTAAAGTCAGGACGTGGGAGAAATGTGATAAAGCTGAGCCAGGTTTTTGCCCTTTGAAGACAAGGAAAGGTCTGTGCAATAAGCTACCCTTTATACCAGGCTAGAAAGAAGTCATTCTTTCTTATTGTTGTCAAATTGGCCCAAAGGATCACTGTGAATACATCTAGCTGTTTCCAGTTGCCTTTAACTGAGATAGATATTGAATATTTGGGTTCTTTATAAACTCAAGATGAAATTATCATGATTTTCCAGAAGGCTCACAATGCAGGATAAACAATTCAACTGAAGCAAAGTATTTATTAATAATCCCTGAAACACTGTAAAGATTATTTCCTTGTCTGGAGCTACAAAATGCCACAGTATCTGCCTTCACAGGAACAATCCATTTCTGGCTCACAGGCACTTCCTGTGGGAAGGCAAAGGGCTGTTCCTTACAGCATTCAGTATTCAGTGTCTGCTGGTTCTGGGGATGGTGATTTGTGATAGTTGTTGGTATCTGTTGGTATCTTATTTATCAAAGGCCGGAAAAACAGACATTAAACTTTCAAGTCCATTAGCAGGACTTGAGGTCGTGCTGAACTGACTGACACTGCTGCATTATTAGAGTTGGTGTTCTTCAGATAAAATAAAGGAGAATTTTTTGACTCACTTCAATTACATCTTCACCTGCAAAGAATTGCCTTGTTTCTCTACTGTTAATGGAGTTCCAGATGACTTTTTTCTCATTTTCTCCCCTCTCTTCCCTCATCCTCCCACCCATTGCCCTGCCAGCTCAGCATACTTCTGATGAACAGGCAAAGATTTTATCTGTCTCTAATGTTAAACTGGTCTGTCTCTTTGCCCTTGTGGGAATGAAAAAATCCAGTGGCATTACAAAAGGAACCATGAAGACTCCTAATGTCATCCTGTTCAGCATTCCCCTTCCTAGTAAAACAAGCTTTAATATTCAGGACATTGAATAAGCTGTGAGGAGTGCCAATTTCTTGCTTGTATACTTGTTGCATTGCCAAAGTCTCTTTGGCTCTCCAGCAGGGATGCACAATAAGTAGAAATGAGCAAAGTAAAATGCCAGATCCAGCTCTGATCAAACTCTGGAGGAGTTTTTATTTAGATCTGAACTTTCTCACACCCATTGCTATGCAATAGTTGCTGGTGCTTGGTGGCTTGCCACAGCGTGAATATCATATACTGGAATGTGTTTAGCTTTAGAGGATTACCTGGGAAAAAAACCTTTCCAGTTGTAGTGCTTTAGAAGGTCTGCTTCAACTCCATCTTTCCTCACCCCTCCTCTCTTGCCTTTTAACACCTGCACGTGAATATAATAAAGTGCAGATTGAGGCTGGTCATTTACAGAGAAGGAAGAGCCCTGGCGTGGTAATTGAGATGTTACTGCCTGCCTCCATGGCACATATTAGCTGAATAAAACATGCAGTCAATAAAGTGAAACAAAACAATAAAACTAAGCCCTTTGGTGCTCTATTATAGGGTGTTATGCAACATAGAAACCTGCAGTCATAAAACTGAGAATGAGAGAAACCTTACACTTTCAAGAACAAAGGCACCCAAGCATCAAGTTGGAAACAGCACTAAACTTCCACTCTCTCTGCACCTGGAAGCAGTTAGTTTTAAAAGCCATACTGGTTTATACTGTTCTCTTCCAATTTAAATAGGGCCTTCATGTGTTCTTGTTAGATGCTTCTACAGAAGCATGGTTTTAATTAAGGCATGCATTGATCCAAGTCCAAAAGATACATTTATTTCAGAAGATAAATTCATTAGCCATAGGCATAAAAAGCTGGTGTTCTTACTGAGACGATTCCAGCCTTGGGAACGATGTTCTGTCTCTTTTCTAAGTGTATAGTGTGCCATGCAGCTCTGGTTTGCATGACATCAATCAAATATACTGTATCCTAAAGCTGTTAGGCATAGTTAGTTTTGAGAAATAAAGGCAAGCTGAAAGAAAATTGAGATGTATAAGCATGGGAGGACAGATGTTTTCAGCTGTCAGATTTCACTAGCATTTATCAGTAATTTATGTGTGATACTTAGCTGTGGAAAATAAATCCTGATGAATAATTTATTGAAATATATGAGCAGTAAATTGCCTGGACACAGTAGCAAGTTTTCTGAATGTCTTTGTAGGTATTTATAGATTAAAGATATTTTTTCAACACTTCTTGGGGTGTAAATGAGAAACCTCTCAGGGACATGGTGTATTTCTCATCAGAGGGCATAACTTACTCCCTGGTCTTAGAAGTCAAAAAACGTGTAACATTTTTCACAGTTAAAACTTATTCCCCCCAAATATTGTCTTGTGTGTATTCCTGAAACTTCTGGGGGCTTATGGAAAGCATAAAGTAAAAAATGTACAAATCAAAAGGATTGTTTATAACCATCTCTTTACAGTGGTAAATGATTAAAATATTTATATAATTTATATAGTTCATATAACTGTTTGAAAAGAAATATTGCAAAAGTGTTGTGTGAAAAATTAGAAAGAGTCAGGAATTTGGAAAAATTATGTTTTCTGCCTTGCTTTCTCCTTCCACTTTTAGATAAAATTTTCTCTAATGTGTAATATATAATTGAGACAGA
Source organism: Illadopsis cleaveri (assembly GCA_013399915.1). Taxonomy (NCBI): domain Eukaryota; kingdom Metazoa; phylum Chordata; class Aves; order Passeriformes; family Timaliidae; genus Illadopsis; species Illadopsis cleaveri. The sequence continues at coordinate 457,090 of VXBB01015266.1, forward strand.
TGCTCAGAGGGGTGCACCGTTTTCTGACAAACTCTCTGGTGAAGTCTGGCCTTTTTCCATGAGCTCCTTCAGCTCAAAATCATTTCAGGCAAATATATTCTTGACTACCTTCATTCACAGGAAGGGCCCCATCTGGCTCCTGACCACTTTCATGTTTGATGTTTTCTGTGGGCCTGGTTTGCTGTCAGGGCACATGACAGATGTGCTTTGACATCAGTGAACCTCGGCCGTGCCACTGCAGGTTCCAACGCTCCTGAGCCCTGGGTCATTGCTGTGCCATCTGCTTTCCATGGGGCTGAGGACAGACCTGATTGTACCATTTAAAGGGACTTGGCTGTGTGATCAGAAGGGCTGCTTGGTGACATGTATTCTCTTCTTTGATTGTACTGTACTGAGCTAAAGAAAAGAGGGCTTTTCCACTTCGTTACTGCTCGTATTGTGTGACTGCACCTCGTTATCCACACACTTTCTTAACGTGGAGTTAAATGGTCAACGTTGCTTTGTGTTTCTTGCTCTGTATAAAACTACTGGACACTTTGCATCTCTTAAATCTGTGGAGTGAGCAGTTCAGCACCAAGATTTTAGCCAGGAAACACCGAAGAGATGAATGAACCTCTGAGTATCTTTTCACAGGTACCTGTGCATGCAGCTGTCACAGGGATGGATAAATGCTTGAACCCAAAACACTGAGTTGGTCTACTTAACATCAATTAAGCCCATGACCTGAAACCTGGTAGCATAAATTTTTCGTCAGTTACCTTGCTGGTTCATTTGATATTTTAGTTTTATGTTTTGAAGGACATTAAAGAAAAACTAAGCTTCTATTTAGGAGATATTTTCTGTGTTGCCCCATTATTGATGTCCTTACAGCTTTTTTATGTTCAAGTGACTCTTCATGCTCTTTTCTCTCTGAAAATTGGTCTCTCAATTATTATAGATACAAACGCAGTACATACAATCTACTTTCATGTTGAGCATTGAACACACAGTTAGCCAGTGAGCATGTAAATGAAGGTTACAGAAGGTGAACTGAAGGATACTATATAAAATGTAAAATCAAATAATTTGAATAGCTTTCCAAGATTTATTTTTAAGAACTCAACAACACACAATTTACTGAATATTAGAGAATGATTTTATAGAATAAGTAATGTTTATTCGTGTACTTAAGTGCCAGTGTGCAGATTTACTGTGGTGAACTGCAGCATTTCTTCCTTAGAGAAAAACACAGCCTTGGTCAATGTCCTCCAGTAAAATAAGCATTTTTAAAGGACTGAAGTTACAGCATAATTTATAGTTATCATTTTAAGCACTGAATTTTCAGACCATTTCCCTCTGTTTTCTCACTGGTGAGGAATGCTCATGGACCGTAATATCAGCATGTCTGCTATTACAAAGTTAAACTCCAGGAACATTTAACAAGGTGAAAGTTCTAAAATTAGCCCATTTTCCCCAGCCCACACATCACACACCTGTGGGAGAACGTGTACAGTATATTCTACACTTTCTTTCCTCATTACAAATCAAAACACTCTAACCTAGCATGCAAAACATGCATTGCCTATTTTCATTAAGTCAGGGGACCTATTAATTCCAGATGTAAGCCATTCCACTTATCCTTTTTAAAGCTGGGAAGGGCATTTTCCTCTACCCATTTCTGGCTTTCAGCATGTGATCCCCTTCTTCCAAATTTCCTGGCTGCACTGTGCACCCCTGAAGGTTTGTTGCTTCAGCCTGTGTAGAGGAAAAGCATGGCTATGTGTGAGGAACTCCAAGAGCTCAAAGCTTTTAACTTATTCCACCATGTTTTGAAGATATTTGGTCAATATCTTTCTCTACTTCAAATATACTACATGAGCGGTGATAGCTCAGCTTGGGGCTAAAATCCCCTTATTGTCAGTGATTATTTTCAAGACATACATGACAGTTATAACAAGCCTAAGAAAAGGAGAGGTTATTACTGCTGTATGGTACAGCTAGAAAACATTTAGATGTTCACAAAGGGAGAAGGGTAGAGAACCAGTGGCTCAGATGATTTGTTTTCGAAGTGAGGATCAGCTTAATCCTGAACTGCTTTTTTGTGTTTGTGGATCTAGCTAATTTCTTAGAAAACATGTGTTTAATGATGGCTTTTTGCAGCTTTTTACCAAGTCTCTTGGTGGGAATTTTGTTTGTGAGTTAAGGAAATTTCCCAGGGATCGCTGCAGCTGAAAGAGTTTGGGGTATAAGAGGTTTGTCTGTAGTAGTAACTAACAAAAATGACCACACTGCTTCGTCCACTGGTCCTTTTAGTAACAATTAGTTTAAAGGTTTTTTTCAAACATTGATGTGGTGGGAGCAATGGATCCTTTAGTCAGTTAAGTATGGGTGGATTTGAATAACTGAATCGCAACTGAATGACAGTAAATTTATCTATGGTAAAATGTCCATGGAAGAAGATTCTAACCACTTGTCCTTCTGACTCAAGAGGAAGAGAGAATGCTGGTCTTTTGTGAAATGGGCACTAGTGTGCCTTGGCAGCTCTCAGAAAAACTTCCTAACTCTGCTGGTACATGTCTAAGCAGCAGTGCACAGTAAATATATGGCTGCTGCTACTGAAATTTTATACCTGTGTTGATCTGCACAACAGGAAAAATTGATTTTGATCCTGGCATTAAAAGAGGGACACAGAATTGGGAATATATGGATAAACTCATAAACAGCTGGTGTTGGGTATAAATTTTTACAGGAGGATTTTTCAGGTCAGGGATTGCTGCTTTGATGTGTGTTGGCGTCATGACGAACACTGAGGGGTGGCAATCTGTGCCTGGGGCTTGTAAGTGCCATGGTAAGACAAACAACTACTAAATTGCCCTTGCTGCTGCTAGGTTTGTGATATATCTGAGTACATAAGTGTTTATAAAAATTATTTACTCCATATCTTTGCTTTCCTTGTATTTCAGGAGAGTACTTACACAAGACAGAGGAGTAGGCTTGTGAACAGCCAAGTGGAATAAAATTGTCACCGTGTTGCTGGCAGACTGTGAAGTTAAAGTGCCGTGTAAAATTTTTCCCCTGTTTTTCTTTAAATAAGATTTTTTTCAAAAGTGTGTTTAAGGCATAAGTCAAGTTGAAAATGATTATTTTTGTCGGAAACATGCTGGAAAATAGAAAATTGGAGACTGATGAGTCACATGATCCTTAGGTACAGACCCAGAGTATGAAGTTGGGTATGGACACTTGCCATGGCAGCTAAGAAGCCCTTCAAAGTTTTTTAAGTGTTTCACTTGGCACACTGAAGTAAAACTAATAGAGGAAAGCAATTTTTTTCAAGTCTACTGTATACATAGTTTGGAGATAGTAATCTACAAATATTTTCAGTAAGAACTTCAGTTGTGTTGCTTTGGGCCTCATAAAAAGTGAGGATTTTACCACATATTCCAGCTACCTGTTCTCCAGTGGACCTTAAATACAAAGACTGGAAAAAAACCACCTCTCTTGAAAAGTTATTTGTTGCCATTGAAGCACTGAGTGTTAATAAATTAAAACAAACATTCTTTGTAGAATTTATGATTTCACTGCTTTCAAGGATGAAGTATGGTGCTTGCAATAGGACCTTTTTATTTTTTTAACTTGCATGGCTTGCAATGAACAAAGGCATCGTGTTACTCATACACAAAAGGAGATGGGAGATAACAAGGCTAACATCTTCCCCTGTGTTACTGTAATAGTGTAAATTGGGAAAATCCAAGCTGTTGTTCATTAGGAGCCTTTCTTGCTACAGGCTGTCACTAAACATTCCCATCCAGTGGTGCCTGTGAACAGTGGGATTAAAAATAACCAGTGGGGAAACAATAACATGAGAAGGAGGTCGAGGATGATGAAGATGTCTTGGGAGCAAATTCCATCTGCATGGTGCTCTTGAAGAGCCGTGGACTACATACAGTGTATTAGCATGTTAAAGTGCCCTGGAGAGGAGCCTTAAAGCAGGAAACTGGCTTGCTGATAGCTACATGGACTGTATAAAGGTTTGGAAGGTCCAAGCACTGTGCCCCTGCACAGCTGGTGTTGGATGCCAGTGCTCAGAAATCTTCATGCTACTTTTTAGCAACAAGCGAGTCTCTACTTTGAATATGAATGAGTGAAGTCAACTGCCCCTTAATTTATACACACTGCCAGAGACTGTCCCAGGGTTTGGAATTAAATACTCCAGCACAAATCTCTTTAAACCTCCCCTAAATAAGAAATTATGCTAAAGCTCTTTGGTAAGGAGGTTCTCCCCCCTGTTGAAATAAAAATCAATTATGTTTGCTCTGCTGTGAACAATGTCGCTCCGTAGCCTTGCTTTCTAATTGGGTAATGCCTTAATGACCTGCTGGGAGGCTGTGATGCATTGCTTTGGACCCTCTCTGCAGGCTCTTAGGCTACCAGTCAGATGTCAATGAAGCTTGGCTCAACAGGGGTTCTTTTTCTAAAATTCCATTATTCATCAGGGTTTATGCACTAAAATGATCACAAAATAAAACCTTCACATCAAGCAGAGTTAAATAGAATTATGGATGCTTTACTTCATTGTTAGACTTTGAGATTGTCACTGGATTAAAATTAGGTCCTTTTTTATTTGTTAAATTTGATGAAAACATTTTCTCGGTTTTGGGTTTTTCTGTTAAGAAGCATTGAAAGGAGAAACTTTAAAGGTGGTGGATTTTTTTTTTTTAATAAGGAGGTGTATATGTATTTTAAATGAGTCTGATGTGTTCCTGTTTATTTTAAACCGTGAAACAAATGTTTAAAAAAGTCTTATTCACTGTCAGTGAGTGATAAGTATCAAACCATTTACTTAATTTAATAGCTGTGTTGAAACATTCTGGTTTTCTGTCAGAACTGGGATAAATAAGATTTAAAAATCTTATGCTTGCTTTATATTTTCTTCCTAATGCCTAATGGAGACCAGTAAAATGGAATTTTAAAAACTGTTATTGCAAAGCTGGTGTTTGAAGAGGAGAGCTGCAGGTTCTGGAGGACTTCTCTTCCAGAGCAACAAGGACTTCTTTCCTTTGCCTGGAGAAGATGCTTTATTTCCATGATGACAGCCTGAAGCTACATAGCTGTAAGAAAGGTAAAATTAAGCTGGGGAAGCATCTTTCCTATTAAATATGTCCATATATACACACCCGTATGTGTATGCAATTTGAAAAATAAAGCAAATGACATTTACATGTTTTTGTAGCAGCCTCAAGGAAAGTTTTATGGCTGTTTAAACACAGTTCTGTTATGCAGTGACAAATTAGGAATTACCAGGGCAACTGCAGGTAACAATTTATTCATACTACCTCTGGAACACATCCACCTTCCTAACGTGACTGGCTGATGTGTTGTGTGCAATACATGTATTTTCAAATTAGTAAGGAAGTCAGTCGTATCATTATGCATAAAATGACACCTTTCCCTCAAGTTTATAAGGCTGGTGAAATGTACAAAAAATACCATGAGAAATAAGTAAAATGTGTAAATAAGTGAAAATTTTAATTTGCTGTACTTTTTCAGGTCCGTATCTTCTGGAAAGTTCTCTAATTTTTAAGCTTTAAACTTCTGATTTTAAAACAAGGCCAGAATTGGTATCTCTTAGGATCTGCATCAGCAAGATATTAATTTTTCATCAGAACCCTCCCTTCTCAGAAAGCTGTGAGATTTTCTGCAGATGCCTCACCTTCATCTCTCACACTGAACTCACATTTTCAACAATCCAGTTCTTTCTGTCAGAGCTTCCATGTCCTTGTGTCCTGGTTAATACCATCACCTTTACATTTAACAATTTTTTTAATGCTACATTTTGTGTACTTGTCCAGCATACAGGCGCATTCTACCATTTGCAACCTATCAGTTGTAACATACAGGATCTCCTCATCTTACTGATTATCTGTCAGACAGAGGGAAATGAATTGATGTTTCCTTCCACACATGAAGGAAATTGACACAATTGTTTTCCTAAAACCTTGGAAAGCTGCATGAAACCGTGATCCCAGTCATTCAGACAATACATCTTACTCCAGTGTTTTTAATTTTTTTCATGTTTATGAAGGTCTCATCCACTTCTGCATCACTTCAGTTGTGAACTAGGTCATGAGGTGTAGTCCTAAGCAGAGTTTCCTGCTAGCAGCTTCTTAAAAGGTTCCTTTTCTCCTCTGCTTTCCATTGTTTAAACAGTCTGCCCAAAATGCTGCATTAAATTGTCTCCAGGGACAAACATCCACCACAGTCATCACTGACTACACAGGTTTTTCAGGCCAATGTCACCCAGCCCCCAGCTCTGGTCTATCTTTACCCCCAGCTGGAATGATAAGTGTTGAAATCTGAGAAGTTTGCAGTTTCCTAACATGAAAATCCTGTAATCCTCACATGATGGATTGCACCTTTTCAAGAAAAAAGTGTATTTGGAATAATTGGAGACTTCATAGTTAAGTATTGATCAATTAAGCTGAGAGCATGAGCTGGAGATTTGGAATGCTACAGGCTCACCAAAGGTTGTTTTTAGGAATTTAGAGGGGCTTGTTATGGGTTCAGCCCTCATATTTGATCTGCAAATGCTAAAAAGCTGTTCTATTTTATAACAGCATGGCCCCACCCCTATCATGTGAGAACCATTCCCTGCACATCTAATCCTAATCACTAAAGTAAATAAACTTGAACTTGGAATACTCTCAAGACCACTTGCTCATGTTTTCATAAACACTTAGGAAAGAACCCAAGTTTCTCGTAACTATTAGATATTAAAGCCTCAGCTGAAATATTCCTTCTGGCCATCCCAAACTAGAGTTTCCTCCAGTACACACTTGGAGAGTCACAGGACTCTGGCAGGTGACATGACACCCCATAGGAAGCCACAAAGTCTTCTGGCCCTGACACACAGAACTGTAAAACTCATTAAATTACTTTATTAATAATCCTTCTGGAGGTCCCTTTTCCACTTTCCTCTTCTCTCCTTCTACCCCTCCACCCCAAATATCTCTTTGGTCATTTGCCTTAAACAGTTGCATTTTAATGTTTTATCAGGCACAACAGGAAAAAAGCCTGGCTTCTGTTTGAAATGGCACAAATTAACTACAAAAATCACTATATAAATTATGTGATTGCCTGGTATTGAGCTACAGTTTTAATGATTATAAAAAATTAGTGGGTCACCTCACAGCACAGACCTATCTGCTCCCTAGGGAATGAAGGATTACATTTAATTTTGATTTGCCCAAGTTTTATGGAAGGCTATTCTCTTGCTAATGGTTGAAGTAATAGCAGCTGTTGGGCAAAGCCAGACTGAAGACTCAGACTCAGACCAAATCTTGACACAGGGAGATTTTTGCTTCCTTCAGTGTTTCTGGGTGTAGTTTCTTTTAAATGTCACAAAATTTCTTTTTTAGTGTCTGAGAATTTATTTTCTGAAGCAGTAAAACTCTGAGGGAGATCAGTGTTTGAGATTTTTCTGAGCTTGTTCAGTACTGAATTTGTTAAAATAGTACTTAAGTGATATCTAGACCTGGTGCTGTCTTCTTTGAAAGGATATGGGTCACCATGAAGGACCAGATGCTTGACTTACCCTGAATGAGGAAAAAAAAATATGATTCAGACAGCTTTTTATCTACCTGTGGAGCACTCCTTAGATGTTTCCAAAGGAAAAAAAAAAAGTTTTAATGAGAAAATCTGTTAATTCTAACTTAACTTTAAACATTCTCTATTTCTATCTTTTAGTATGGGTTTTGACTCTTCCATTTACCAATGACAAGAGGTGAGGTCTACCAAAATAAAAGAACTGTTGTGGATTTTCAGCATTTACATGGCTTCCATCCCTTTTGTTCCAGAGTCCCACTGGCTGTGAAATAATAAAGAGAAATGTCCTTAAGTGGCAACTTTTTCTCTTCTGAGCAGGGAGGCTGGGGCAGATGACCCACTGTGCTCCCTTCCAACCTCACCCTTGCTGTGATTCTGTGATCAGTTTTTACACGTTGTAGAAAATGGGCTTTGGGTATTTAGAGGTATGAGGCTTTCATGATTTGCATGCTGAGCCATAATCAAACTCCTTGGGTTTCTGAACTGTCAGAGATTGTTTTCTCTGTGGCTGCACTCTGCTCCCCACTGGTGTCCTGGGGGTTCCCAGGGCACCCCCTGTGAACATCAGGGTGTGTTACAGCCACACCACCCGGGTGTGTCCCGTTAGGTCTGGACTGACAAGTTTGGTTGTAGCTAAAACATCTATCATGTCTCACCCATTTGATCTCAGGTTTCTATCAGCATTTCAGCTGATAATTTTGCAGACTTCTGTAAACTTCTCTAACGTCTTAAAAATATCACCTTCCTTTTGTGTTAGACTGGGCTGTGGTAGAAATGTTTTGGTGTGGAGATGAATGACAACTTCTCATCTTTGCTCTGCTTACAGAAATGTTGACATTATTAGCTTATGGCTCCAAAGGATTTTTTTAAGTTTTCAATTAGTGGATTTGTAATGAATAGTTTGCATATGACATCATAGTTTTTCCAGGCCAAGACACAACTGTGTGAGGTCATATTAAAAATCCTGAGTTGAATTCATTGTTACTATGTTAACTCTTAAAAGCACATTTATAGGAAAATAACACTTTCCCATTAGAGTGCTGGCATTTCTGTGTCTCAGCTACAATATTTGGTTTTGCAATCTCTCTACCAAGTAAAACTCCTGTTGATATATTTGCTGCAGGGTTGTTTTCTATGAAAATATTATCTAAAATCACCTCAAAGAGACTGGGATGTCTCTGTACTAACACAGGAGATATCAGTTCCTGCCCTGACCCAGAAACTATCATGAAGAAACGTAAGTTCAGTGATTTCACAAACTTTCTGCTGTGTTCTTCCTGTTTTCTTTCAATTCATCTTGTAAATGGCTTTCTTTTATTGCTTTTAATTTCAGGAGCTGTTTGTGATTTGATGGCATTTTCCCATGTTCACCGTGAGATGTCCAGTGCCGTGGCTACATTAAGAGATAAATCAGTGCAGTAGTTGAAGATCAGCTGACTAAAGAAGTTGGTGCTGAGGCTTCTGCATCCACACAACATGTCCTTTGAAGATTTTTCTTCAGAATAAATTCAGTCTGGACTCCTGAACTAAATGTCTTCATCCCAGACGTGGTGTGTAGCTGTCCCAAGAAGCAGGTATTGGTTCAAATCCTAATAGTTAACACTTGAAAATGAATTTCCAGTTCAGTCCTCTCTGGATAGAAGTTTTTCAAATAAAGTGATTTTGTTGGGAAATAAAAAGATTGAAATATATATTTTTAAAAAGGTTAAATTTGGAGAATTATTTCAGCCAAAAGATAGAATTAGGATGACATTTTAACATATAAAAGTATTTTATTTTATAGCTGGAAACTTCCCAAATATGTTCCAAAATACTTCATTCTGGATTGAAAGATGTAGCTGACCTTCTTTGTTTTGATTTAGTTTTGGTTGTTTTGTTTGTTTTTTTGAATTTTTCCAAACAACCATCAGCTTCTGTTTCAGATCAATTTTTTTCTCAATTTCTTTTTTTTCTAAACCTCCAAATAGGAAAATTGATTTATTCACTTGCTGTTTCTCATATGCTTAATTAATTTCAGATGTCGGATCTTAAATTCTAATCTTCACCAGGGTAACACTGTGTCAAAAATTTTCTGTAAAGCAAAATTTTGGTCAATCAAAGCATTACATAAATAAAAGGAATAAAGCCCAGACCATAAGTGCCTCACTGTTCTCATTACCAGCAGATTCTACTATATTCTAAAAGGATTCTTGTGCTCTGCTTGTACTTGCAGCCTAAACCAAGAATTTCAGACACTTGACAAACGTGGAGAGAAGTGAAGTGAAAGTGAATGCTCTTACTTTATCTGAACGAGTTCTTCCATTTACTGGAAAGGGGAATCTGATCAGAGGAATCTGGTCCTGCATGAGCAGAGCCCCAGGGGGAAGCCCAGGGCTCTGCTGAACCCTTGGGTGGACATGTGGAGCACCACCATGCTTGGCTCTTTGCTTTGTGCTGTCCCTCCCTGCCCTTTGAGGGCTGCTTGAGAGACTCCCCTGCTGCCTGAGGCTCAGCCTCGTGTCCCAGTGCACCCCATTTGCTTTGGCAGCTTCTGCTAAAATGTCAGCACTAAGAAAAACTGATCTGCTCCTGCTGCTTGGCTCTGGAGATGGGCACAGGGCTCAGCTGCTGGTGGCCTTCTCAGGAGTCTGTCTGGCAGACCTTGGATATTGGCCTTAATTCAAGCACATGGGTGCTTCCTTTAGCATCTGCACTCTCTCTTTGGAATGTATTTTGGAAAGGTTATTTTGTAATTTACTGTACAAAGTATTGGAATATTTAACAAGGAACAGCTCCTATGCTGTTAACTTGCAATCCCTGAGCTGGAAATCAATCTCAAAGCTAATTCTCCCTGGTCCTTTAATATCTTCTACACTTAGAACAAGCTGCATCGTTAGAGGATATTGAAGTGCTTTACCAGGGGGATGCTTCCTTTCTGAGATATTACACAGAGATCTGGGTTTGAGAAGGTTGACTGATTTGTCCAATATCACAGTTTGGTGGCAAAATTCAGCTCCCAACCCCAGGACTAACTGATATTCCTTGCTATCTCTCTCAGGAATTAGTTGATTTAAGCAGTGTCATAAAGCTGCATTATTTGAATGAGCTAATAATTCTGAACCACCCTGGAATAGCTGGCAAATCTGCAGCAAAGAAAGAAGCAAAGGAAAAACAGTTGTCACAATTTTACATCTGAATAGAGACAGGGCAAATTCCACCAAGCTGATGAAACGGGTAAAATGGTCCTACAGCAGATTTTTACTGTGCAATCCTGTTTGACATAATCAGTGTTCCTGGATTTTGTGGGAGCTGTTCCTGGATTTCATCTGCCTACGAGGAGACAGAAATGCTCTGCCCTAGGGAGAACAATTGAGGGGAAAAAAGTGTTTCTTGAAATCCACAGTAAAAACCTCTCTGCTTTATCTAGAGCTCATTAGAGAGTTTAAAGAAAACTCAATGTCGTGTTTAAATGCTTTTTCCCCCTTAGTTTTATAGATGGTTAAATGGCACACAGGTTGTGCTGTCTCAGCCATCAAAAACTAAGAAAAGAGGTTAAAAGACCCCAGGGATCCTTCACATTAATTACTACCACTGTCAGTTGGTGTGAAACCATGTTTGTGCCTTTTAGAAAGGAAGAGTGTAATTTGTGCTTTCAGTAAGGGCTGAAACAAATCCTGCAGATACTGATGTATATACTCACGTGTAAAAATGACTGATTTGTTTCCACTGAATTCTTGTAGTTAATCTGGAAAAAAATTTATGGGAAACCCCCTCACCCTACCCCAATAACCCCAACTAAATTTTAGCAACCTGAATTGGCAGTCTGTAAAACTGGCTTGAATTAATTGGAAGCCTAATCCACGGAAATTAGCTAAAAAATGCATTATTCACTCCAGTGTAGCAGCAGGGAGGAGAAATGAAAGAAACAGAGAGGAAAAGCAGAAGCAGCACCTAAGGCAAAGGGCTGTCATTTGAATTTCATAATCGAGGGTGAAACAAAGACACCTCTTCGTCCAAGTAAACTACCTTCTGAAAGGGGAAATCCGAAGGAAACACAGAACTATGCAGTCTGAGCACTGGGGCTGGTTGGACTCTGCATCTCCCATCATTTACAGTGGTGCACAAGAACAACCAAAGTGAAATGAAGTTTCTATAGCACAGCAGCACAGCGTACGGGTTGCATTTGCCACTCAATGTAGTCTAGTGTAGTCAGTCTGCTGAGAGAGACACACACAAAATAAAAAACTGGGCTCCACCACAGCAACAGAAAGACTGGTTTGAAATCCCTTCCCATACCTGCATCCTGCCCCATGTGATGGCAGACCAAAAAGAGACATTACATGCAGGTTGCACCTGGGTGTGTGCAGAGAAAGGGCAAAGGCTGAAAAGATGGAAATTTTCTACAGTACATAATGACAGTTATCTTGACAACTGGTAATTATCTGGTGCAACCTAACAAGTGTATCTCAGAAGGCCAGAGGAGTTTGAGGCTGTTCCATAGAATAGTCCAGGCCCTGAGCAGGGGACTGCTGTTAGAACTGGCACAGCCAGGTGGAGAATGGCTGGCTGCAGGTTGAGACAGCTGGGCTGAGACAGCTCCAGGGCTCAGTGCAGGAAGGGGACTGGAGCATGCTGCTGGGCTGGGAGGGGAAGGGTTAACCCTTTTGGTAGCAGTGAATTGGTAGATCAGCCTGGGTGTCATCTGAATCCTCATCTTAACATGCCTTACCCTTGTAGTTTCACTTAGCTGCATTAAGCTCAACCTGAAGTCTTTTGGTGCTATGTTGCACACTGCTCATGCTTTCCTAAAAGATGCCATTCAGTCTACCCCAGGCAGGTGGATACTTTACCCACAAGAATTGGGCACATAGATACATGTTTATCTCAGGAATACAGTGTTTCAAAGTAGGGAAATCTCACGCCGAGATGGGGAAACCAAGAACAGAGTGGGTCACAAGAAACACAAAATCTGATTTTCACACTTCTCAGCAGCAGCACAGAGAAAGTTAAAGCATGGTGCTGGCTTATTATTTTTAATTAGTATTGCATCCCCAACACACTATGACCTGTTTTTTGCTTTGCCACATTACATTTACACATCTGTTTTATGATGTGTAATCTCCCAGGGTCTGTTTCTGTCATCTATAAATTGTATATATGCAGTGATGCTGCAGGGCTATACACAGGTGTGGGGAGGAGGAGGAGGCTGTGCTCTTCCCAACTCCTCCCTCATGCAGCTTGTAACTCCCATGTGGAACTGCTCCTCTACCTACCTGTGCATACCTCACAGGGGGCACCTGGAAGTTAATTAGTTGATGTTTGAGAACTGCTTTAAGATCTTTGGATGAAAGTGAATATAAAATACTGGAGTGTGTGGCAGTTGTACTCTGATTTCATAAGAAGGCACGTGCCAAATTCTGTACTAGTTACTTGGTTTAGACTTACATAACTGCAGTTCTGTGTAGGATTTCCCACTCCAAGGGGAAATGGTACCACAATAGGATTTAATGAATTCTGTACCTACAAGAGCAATATAGCTCACAAAATGCTTGGTCAACTGAACTGCTTGTCCTGTAAAAGCTCTGCTGCTTCTCCTTTCCTAAGCATGGCCAGACCCTGCAAATTAGTTTTCACAGTGAAAAGTGACATTAGACATAAATGGGAAACATGTGCAGTTGTGTTGGATTACAATTTTGGAATGTCTGGTTGTGATCCCAGGACTTTTGCATTAGTTTTGTTCATTTGAAGGCCATCAGTGACTTCTCTGGTTCAGGATCAGACTCTAATTACTAAAACAGTGAGCTTAGCATGTCACTTGGAGATATGCTACCACCTTGCTGAGGAAAGAACCTTGTCTGCTGTTTGTTTTTAAGTTCTACTGGACAGTAAGATTAGCTCTTGATGTTAAGCTAAGTAAGTGGTTCATTCATCATTTATTTATAACCATGTTCATAGCTTGAATCTGGGTTTTTGGGGCTTGTACTGCAGATTCTATCTCATTCCAGGAGTTTTCCAACCATCTGCATCTGGTCCTTGGGGCTGGGGAGCAGAGCAGGGATGGTGGTGGTGGTGTGCCCCAGCAGTGCTGCTCTGTGCTGTATGTTTGTTCTGAGAATGCCCCTTGCACTGCAGGGGTGAGATGGAAGACCTGGGGAAAAAACAGATGGAGCCTCATGCACTGGACAAATAAAACCACCAGAGATCTAAATATGAGGGAAGGACTGTTAATATGGGTGATCTTGTGGGATTTCCCTTGTAACCCGGGAAAAAACAGAGCCCTTTCTTTGAGCTGACCTGCAGAATAAACATTGAGATTTACTGTCTCTGCAAGAAAGTAACAGCAGTGACAAAGCACAGCTAATAATGGGGAGAAAAAAAAAAAAAAAAAAAAAAAAAAAAAAAAAAAAAAAAAAAAAGAGATAAGGAAAGGTGAAGTAGTGAGACAGGAAAAAAAAGGTTGAAAGACAAAAGGTGAAAAGGGAGAGAAAGGTATCAGATTTCTCTTGGCATTCATGTGCTCTGTATATAGAGTTTGAATATATTTTCCAGAAGAGGATTTCCCCTTGCATTTGCAATTCAAAGCTTCTAGCAAATTCCACTGTTCCCCTTGGCACTTCTTCAGCCTCTGTGGATTTTCCAGTTCTGCTTTTTAGATGCAGTGCAATTGTCAAACTGTGCAGCTTTATTTTTTTCTTCCCTGAAGTAGTGTGGCTTAAGGTGTACTGTGGCACGCCTTAAGGTTTTGTTTCAAAAACTGAAAATGTGCAGGGACCTTCTTCCCTTCCCTTCATAGTTTAATTCATGGATGGTCTTTAGGACTACTTGGATATTTGACAGTGTTTCCTGTCTTTCTTCACTTTATTCCCTTGCATGAATAAGTGGATAAAAAGATTTGGGATTTTCCACAGTATGGGTAGATGGTGATATGCAGCTATTATGTTCAAGGAAAATACCAGTAATGGGGTGGTTGGGACATGCTCATAAAGATAAATGCTATCAAAGGGGATGATGTACTTGGGATCATATGTAGAGAAATAGACACTTGCTGCTTTGCTGCCTTGGGAACAAAAAGGCTTCTACCCCACACTGCAGCTAATTCCATCTCCCCTGTATGCCGATCCAAAATGTTGGTTTTGGCCAGTCAGTTTGAAATCACATCAATAAGAGGATAACAAATGTTGCTTAACAGTGAAGAGTACAGATGGTTGTTTGCTTTATTTTTACTTCTCCTCGTGTATAAAATTAATGATTTTTAACAGAGCTTTGCTTTACATGCACGCTGTTAACAAGCTGAAAACATTTCATACTTGTCAAAGCAGGCCTGCAAAAAACCCCTGCGATCACTAAAGCCTGGATATCTGGAGAGAATCTTTTTGGTGGAGAGCAGAGAAGTAACCAACATGTGGCTCTTCAAAAGCCCACATGCAGTGAAGATGTGTTAAGAAAGTGAAAATTGTTTCAACTTGTTCCCAGGTGAAGTAGGATCCTGCTAATGGATCCATTACAGACATGCAGTAAGGGTTTTCCTAATCGCTGCTGTGATGGGCTGCTGAAGGTATTTGGGATAAGCTGCAGTAATAGCTAATTGTATATAGAGGCCCAGCAGCTCCACCAGGCAAAGGGTTTCAAAGGCCTGCATGGGAGAATTCCCTTCACAAGAGGCCCCTTTCAGATACTCTCCAGGTTTGGAGCTCCTTTCCTTTTAGCCCACATTCTGGGAAAGCACTTTTATAATCCTCCTTTAGAGTTATTGCAAGCGAATGCAGTGATGGTTCAATGAAAAAGCATGAAAACAGTAATGGAATTTCTTTTCTTTTTTCTTCGTTTTTTTTTTTGTTTTTTTTTTTTCTTTCTTTCCTAATAGGCCCTTTAGAAAGTCAGACCATATGTGTAGAAGCCTTATTAACTAGAGGCCAGGTTTGGAAAGAACGGTGGTAAATTACCAAGATGAATTTGAAAATAAACTTAGAAAACACAGATTTGAGTTCTAAATTGGTCCTTTAAAAAAAAAAAAATCAGACCTATAATTGCTTGGTGTCTTATGACATTTTAAGTAATGTTTGGTACAATTCTTATAAGAGTGAAACTCATTAGCCAGAAAAAAATGTAAGGAAATTATTAGGATGCTGCATATTTCACTTTGAAATAGCTTTCTTAGAAGCAAACTATAGTTTTACACTCCATGTGTTTTAAAACCTTTATTGCAGAAAATGATTTTTGGTAGGCTATGTAAGTGTTCTGGATGATCTACATGTGAAATACATAAAAGCATTAAACTGTTTTATGTAGCTGAAACTTAGAGGAAGCTGGGGCTGGAGGGAGAAGCCATTACTTCTCCCTCAGTGCAGAAGGACTTTTTAAAAAGAGTTCTAAAATATACTTGGTTTGCAAAATTTTCTCTGTTTATGTTTGTTCCTAACTTGTTACAGGCATATGCATTGTAGGGCTGTATTTTGCATTGGTTATTTTTTTGTTTTTTCTAAATAGTCCAAGCAGAAAGGAAGAATAACTCAGAGAAACAATGGGCAAATCTTATGAAGAGTTTTTTTCCCAGTTCAAATAAAGGACTCTGTTCAGATACAATCTTAATTTCCTGTGGATTAAATGACTTTTGTTCAAAGGTCACCAAAACCTGTAATTTTCACCTTCTCATTCATCAGCTAGTCACTCTGTGGAAGAGGGAAGAGAAGAGCTGTTAATTCCCTATTTAAATCACATGGGTGATAATATGATAATCTTGGGTGTAAACGTGGTGTATTTCAGAACAAGTGTGCACTGCATGTCTAGTGTGACTGTGTCCTTTGGAAAGACCATATTTATTGTTTTCCTCACACTGCTGTTAGTTACAGCATGGTCCAGCTGGTTGAAGCTGTACCTTTTCTTTATTTTCCATTAATAACCTTTTCAGATTTGCCTGTGAACCTGAAAACTCTTTTGACAGGAAATCTTAACGAAGTTTGCAGAACTGAAGTGTATCTTTAATAAAAAAACCTTGTTTTTTTTAAATTTGTTACTGAATTAAATATAGCTGTTATTACTGACATCTCTTGGAAATTGCCAAATAGACCATGTTTATGGAAAGCAATTTGAGAATTATCAAGAAGGATAGCAGAATTTTGCATATTATACAATTTCTCTTAGATATTATAAAATGCACATTAGTCTTTCTTCAAGGTTATAAAATCCTTAAGTTTTTTTGGTGGTGATTTTTTT
>VXBB01015266.1:473928-517837 GCA_013399915.1 Illadopsis cleaveri
TTTTTAAATTCTGATTTCTCATGCTATGGTTTTTAGCTGGCTGCAGAAGGGTAATGTTGGCTGTTACATTTTAACTGTTCCAACAGGTCAGCGTGGAACAACTTTCTCCTGTTTTGGGTACTTTGCCTTTGAGACTTGGATTTTTTAAGTGTTTCTTCAGATAATGATTAAGAATTAAGAATTTGAAATATTTTTCATATACGGATTTGGAAAAAAAATTCCAGAAATTGATAAGCATGTCTAAGATGGCAAGGAAATACCTGTTTTGGCTTTTTTGGGGGGGGAGTGCTCCTTAAAGCCTGGGGCCATTCAGGCTGAGAGGGATCCTGCTACTGTTTCATTCCATGTGGAACAGCAGCCTTGTAGTAATAATGGATTCTTCTTTAGCATCCTTTTCTTGGAGTGAATCTGAGTCCAAATATCCTAAATTACAGAAAATGACAACTTTTCAGGGGATAAATTAATTTTAGGCATGTATTTTTGCTGTAGTAAAAGGCATTGTTTATGTAGAAATGTATTTTTCCCTATCTTGATAGTTTACTGGTCATGCTAATTGAGCACAGCTCTGTTTCTTGTGGCATCAGACAAATTAGTTTGAAATTCTACTGTGAATTAACACAGATTTAGCTACAGATGGAACGGCAGGCAAGTCATCATCATTATTGTTTAAACATATTAATGTTTACAACTGTTGTTTTAAATCAGATTTGTTTTTAAATAGGATGATTGTGAGAATCCTTTTGTGTTTCAGAGATGAAAGAAAAGGAGCGAAGAGTCAGTTGTGGCATGATTTAAAAAATAATAACAAAAGATTGCAATATAGGAACTCTGCACTAAGATTTCAGTGATGTTTGTGGAAAAAAAAGATTGTTTCTATGATTATTTTTTGTAGAATTATTAGTGAAAATCCCAGTAGTACTTATTGCCTGAGCTGCTGGAAAAATGGATGGATTGAATTGTTAGTTAGGTGTGGAATATAGTGAACTCATAGTGTAAAAGCCTTTGATTTCTCAATTACTTCCAGATTATCTTAATCAGGACACTGATTATTGAGCTCTCAGTTTAGTCTGAATATCTTTTACTCTCTCCTGGGTGTGACTGAATCCTATTGTATCAATTTCTTCTCTTCAAGAGAAATCTGATTATAAATGTGGGCTAAGGAGCACGTTCAAAGGCCTGGGCAGGCATTGGAAACTTGGGGTTTTGGAGTCCCATGAGTTTTGCTGCTGGTGAGATAATGCCACGTTTGGCAAACAGCTGAACACAGCAGGAAGTGAGGTTTGGCCTTGGCACAGACACCAGATGATGAAATTGTATAAAGCCACACCATTCTGAGCACTGACATGTACATTAACTTCTGCACTCGACATTTTCTCATGAACTCCATAGAAATTCTCCTCTGTGCTGGTCTTGTTTGTATTTTACAAGAAACAGACGAATGACTACTGAAAAAAATAAACAAAAATAATACCCCAGGCTATCTCCCAAAGAGATTCTTCTTTTCTGAAGAGGGGGTTTAATGAAGGGTAGCAGTATGTGTATGAAATGTATTTTTGCTTTCTAATTAGAGTTCCAATTAAGTGGCAGAATAGTCATTTTTTGCTCACTGAGCAGAGCTTTGATTATATATTGGACACTTAAGTTATTTTCCTTTTTTCAACTATGAAATTCCATCCTCTGAAGTGGAATATTGATAAAGTGAGAGGGGTTTCTCACAGATCAAGTACAGCTCAGCAGGCTGTCCATGCTTTCTTTAAGCTTTGATTTGGAAGTGATTAGTGCCATGTCTGGCAAACTAATGCTAATTTAAAACCCCTTCTGTTCTTGACCCCGATTCTTAAGAGTTCATGGAAGGTACCTGTTGCAACAACTGTGTTTGTAATGCAGGCACACACACATTTAGAGAAAAATCTGAGCACCGATCAGCAAGTAAATAACTTCTGGTCTTGTCTGAATGTTGCCCATAAAGAGGTTTGTAAAGAAGAAAGAAATGAGGCTTCTGAGAAGCCTTGGTTGATTAAGAGCTCTGTTATTTGTATACCAGCAATAAATACAGGACTGCCTGAAATTAGTCACTTGACTAGTCATAGCTCTGGCATTTGAAACTTTAGGACACTTTGAGGTCAGGCTTCAAAGGTGATGCATTTGGTAAATATAACTGCTGTTCAGTACTAAAATGTCAGAAATGTCATAATGAAACAACAGGACAGGGTATCCTGGACTTGATGGGATTAGTTCCTACACATGGATTACATGTGAATCCCTTCCTTTTATTATTTTGGGGAGTAAAGTCCTGTTTGACAATTTTTCTGGAGTTTTTTTTTCATGATGAATCCCTAACATCTGCCATTCAACTTATTTCTGCCTGGTCAAGAAATTGCTAGGAATTCTGCTATGTTAAGGGTAGTTACATCACTGCAGAGGGAAGATTGCTGAACTTGCAAACTACTTGTTTCTGCTGTGCAAGCATTCAATATTTCACATGATAACTTTAATAATTTTTTTTGTGTTTCTGTTTAGACAGATGAGTCTAATAATGAAACAGATATTTAAAAGTTATTTTTAGTGAACATTTAGCATGACCAGGGCAAGTTTCAGGCAGATTAGTAGGAGGTGAGAAGTTTGCAATGTCCTGAGGCATCCACTTCCACTGATCTTTCATATGTGATTAAATTGCTGTTTCTAGATGTAAATCTTGCCAAATAGCTGCTGGCTTTTTTTATATAAATTACACAGATGTAACAGGGCAGAATAAACTTGATAAGCTATATGAAGGCAAAGTGCAAGCTGCTTATGCTCTTCTCTTGGCTAATTGCTTCTATTCACTGCTTAACAAGAGCTCTCTCCTGTCTTTTTACTGCTGTGAATTGCTCTGCGCATAAGCAGCAAGAGCTTAGAGAATATTTTTTTGTAAGAAAATGCAGCAAAACACTTCTGCTTCTATTCTTTGTCCTGTTTTAATTTATTTTTAAAAGCAAGACAGAATTTTGTCCTGTTCCTTAATCATGGGGTTCCTTTTCTGCCAGGCAGCCTTGGCTGATGTGTGGAATTCATGCTCTCACTTGTGAGATTGAGGAATAGGAAAAAGCAGAGTAGCAGGTAGCAATGTCAAATGACAAGCACTTTGAGCAGGAGGGTCAGAAAAGCTGGAGAAGAAATGGAGCTGCTGTGCTGCATCCTGCTGTGTAGGAAATGTGGTGGCACAGGAGTGAGTGTACAAATACATCATCTTTCTGCTGCAGTCTTGCTGTGTGAGTGCTTTTGCCTGTGATCTCCCTGCCATTTCTTTGGAGGGGTACAGAAAGAGACAGTGGGGATGGGGCAGAAAGAAAGAGCTATTCTCTTTTTCTGGAACTCTGGAATTATTTCCTTCCCCGTGATGGTGGTTATTTTCAAAGGTAGCTTCTCCCCTCTGGGAAACAGAATTTAGATGTCCAGCTTGGCCGTTTTTTTGGAGGTGATCTTGAAATGTATGGCAGCTCTGAGACAGGCACTGTATGCTGAGGCTATTTAGTCATTATGTCCTGTAATCAGAGGTCATTGCCTTGGGTGCTGTAGTAGTGCCATGCCAAACTAGGTAAACATAAATTGGCCTAATAGGACTGAAGTTAGTATGAATAATAAAACGTAGGCAGAATGCATTCATGGTAACTTTCTAATTCTTCCACTCTGCCTTTTCACCTCTGTCTTGTTGCTCAGTGCTCTGAGGAGGCTGTCCATGGCAGCCCCCATGTCCTGTTTGCCTTCTCCCTTCCTTGTGAGGTCAGCAGGAAATGCCAGCTGCTCTTCCTCATGGGACTCCCAAAATGTGATGGGGGTGAGTGCTGCCAATCCTCTCAGGAGGTGGTTCTGAGTAACCTACACAGGTGGCAAGGCATGGTTTTTTCCATACCTAGGGAGCTGAATACACATTTCCTGCTGTTTCCAGGCTTATTCAGCAGCAGTGTGAGGCAGGGGACTGTGGCAGCACTAGTGGCCACTGAGCAGCTGGCTTGGGACTGCAGTTTGCAGCTTTTGCTTGCAGGAGTTTGCATCAGAACTTGACACTAAACATTGCATCAAGACCAAAGTGATGAGTTTGGTTTCACAGACAGCAGTGAGGTTTTGCTTTATTCCTCCTTCCTTCACTACAGCCTCTTACCTGTATCCTCTCTGGGACATGGGTATCAGGGCCAATTTTGAACCATTTTGATTTGTCAAAACAGGTCTTGCTGTCTGTACTCTTTTTTTAAAAAAAATCTTTGGTGTCTTTGTGTTGGACAGTATTTGTTTTGACTAGGATTCGTGTCACTTGGGTCTGAAAATGAATCTGAAAGTAAATCAAGTCTGTGCCAGTTTGGTGAGTGTGTCTCACTGCTCTGTACCCCAGCACAGTTGTCCCAAGGATATCTTTATTTCTCTCAAGCTTTTCCTTGCTCTCTCTGAAACAGTGCACTTCTTAAAGGCACAATTTCCATGCTAATTTTCCTGCTCCATACTGCAGTTCTGATTGGAAAGAGGGGTTGAACTCCACTGGTGCTGCATGTAGATGACATCAACAGCAAAGTCGGGTCAAGGCACTGTGGTCTTTACAACCCCAGCTCATGGAAAGAGCAGACAGGAGGGTCAGCCCAGAGTGAGGACTGACAGAACTGAGGGGTTGGTGTAGGAGAAACATGGAACTTTAAACATGGTTGGAGCATGCATGTCTCTGCACAGACCCTGAACTCTGTGTTTTCCTGCTGAAACATGTCTGGGGATTGGAATGTGTGTGTGAATAAACAGCCTGATCTATGTTATTTCTTTTTAATGTGAGCCACTTCTTAAAGTGTGATCTCAGAGACAAACACACACTTACAGAGGTACTCTCTGCTGTACCTTTTGAAGAAAAGAAGTTTCCATGTCCTGCCCTCCTTTATCCCCAAGAACAAACTCAGGCGAAAAAGTCTCTAGTTGCTATGAAGTTCTAACACAACCTTGTAAAACAAAACCCTGAGGTCCTTCTGTTATCATCTCATTAGAGGCTTAAATGAAAGGAAATTGAGAGTTAAGGTTGTATCTGTCTGAGTCATTGTCTCAGATTTACATATGTGCAAGCAGATGTGGAATACTCTGTGTTTAAGGTCTGAATGCTCTGAGCAATTTAACTATCCAGTTCTTAAAGGCATATAGGAAATATAATAATAAATATTGGCCATAGGGGCAACATAGCCTATGGTGGACATGCCAACATTTATCCTCTTGTATTTATCCTCTTGCCAATGCAGTTTCTAATGCAATAGCCATCACAGGAACTCTGTAAGTATTCAATATTCCTATTGAAATAAGTTATGTTTAATCATAGTTGAATTCTGGTTTTCCTAAGTCTCATGAGTGTTCATGTTTTCTGGAGGATGGGTTTCTGTTACATTCTCTCACCAAAGATATTAAATAAGTATTTAAAACAGGAGTTCCTCTGGCTATGGTGTAATTTGAGCCTCCAAGTGCAACGTGATAAAGACTAAATGGAGAAGACAAAATCCTACAACCTCCTTTCAGGCATAGGGACCCTGAGCCTCCTTTTATCCTGCCAGTGTGGGTTAGGAGAATTTGTATGTAACCCTTGACTTTTAATCCAGTTGACTCAGTATACCTTAGAGGAGACAGTCTGAAGGAGTCTGATGGGTCTTCGGCTGTGTTTAATTTAAGAAAAATGGGCATTTTACTTGGGCTACATTCACATGCTGATTGTGTGTGGCAATTTTAGTTTAAAAATTTGAGATTATGCAAAATTGGCCCCTTTTTTTACAGCCTAATTGAGTTTCATGAGGTTCCTTGACAGAAAAACTGAGAGTTGCCAGGGTTCTGCTTTTCATTGCTGTTGGCCTGTACTTGGGGAATAATATGTTTATGAAAATTAGAAAGAAAACAGGCATCCCACACAATCATCACATCTCACAAACAGATCCTCCTGCAGTTTCCCATTATCTTCAGGCACCCAGCTTTCACATTAAAAGCAGACAGATACTGCTGAGGAAGGACGAAAAAACCTCGAAACCACAAGGATGCCAACACCTGGAAGATAAGACAAGCAAGTTCAGGTTTGGCAGTCTGGTGTTTCAGGATTCTATGCAATCACCTTTTCCCATTTCTGTGCTCTTAGACCTGGGAGTGTGGTCTGAGCCCCTGCAAAAAGGAAGCTTGGGATTTCTGTCCCCCTCCAGACTCCTTCAGGGAAAATGCCTGTCCTTATTCCCAGTACCTGTACAGGGGGTGGCGAACTGATGGGAATCTTTGTGTGCACTGCAGTGTGTCTGTGCTTTCTATTTCTGATTGACATCCTAAATGAATTATTAGAATTTATTGTGTAAGAAAGTGCAGATTACTTTGTGTGAAAATGACACATGAACTGCCTTAATTCAATCCCAAGAACTGATTTATTTAAAAGAAACCCCAAAAATGTTGAAATTTGCAGGGTCATAGTCATAAGGAAAAAATGTGTAATTTGTTTTAAAAAAGTACACCAAACAAAACCCCAATTGTTTTCCCCAAATTGATTGCAAATGTGCAAGTATAAGTAACATTTGGGTTTCTTTAACAAACTCCCAAGTGATTCAGCAGTTGC
Organism: Illadopsis cleaveri; assembly: GCA_013399915.1. NCBI lineage: Eukaryota > Metazoa > Chordata > Aves > Passeriformes > Timaliidae > Illadopsis > Illadopsis cleaveri. The sequence continues at coordinate 480,512 of VXBB01015266.1, forward strand.
CAAGGTAACAGTGCTACTTTTAATAACAATAAAGAAAGCATATAAAACTTCCACACTTCTCATTGTCTAAGATAATGCTGCACTGATGCTGTACTAACATCATTAGCATGTACTTTCTTTTACTCATTGAGAAGCATGTCTGGTTCATAAATTGGATGTACAGTAGCATCTACCACAGTGAGGCCTGGGCTCATCAGGGCTCCTGGATACTGCAGTGATGTCAAGAAAGAAAAAAAAATATTTTCTTGTTCCAAATCGGTTTCTTAGAATGACCTTTTTGATTTTTGCTTTCTGAGGCTGTCATTGTAGCTTGTGGGTGCCCTTTATTAGTTAGCTGAGTATTACTGATCTCTTTAATACAAATGTATGAGCATAAGCAAGTCCTGCAGATAGCCTTCAAGACTAAGCTATACCTCATAAAACATTGAGGATACTCTTTTATTATTCATGGGAAGATGTGAATTACTAAAGAAAATTCAGTTTTTAGTACTCAAATTTTGTTGCTTTTGCATGTTTTAGAACTGCCCTGTTCAAGTCTAAATGGATGTCTTCTGTTGTGCTTTTTTTTGTCTCCCCCACCCCTCTTGAAATTTGAACTTCTAGAGAGCTTTTGCAGACAGCTCAGTGTGGTTGCTCTGGATATAAACTCCTAGGTCTGGGTGGATTATGTGCATTCTGAATACTTGACCTCATGTTTCATTCTAACTCAGTTTTCCACCCCTCTATCAAGATTTTGGCACTTCACAAATGAGAGAAACCTGTTTCCCTGCTTATTTCTGGAATCAAATCTGTGATTTTTGAAGATAATTTTTCTTTCGGTCTCTGTAGTTGTGGCAATGAGCCTGTTAATAAAAAGGCAGAAAAAAGATTCAAGTGCCCTTCAGTGGACTCGTGGACGATGTTATTTTCTTTTTAAAAGACAACCCTTTTACAGCTTTTTAAAATTTTAGTTTTGAGGAAATTGCATGAGTAGTTATAGTCAACTGTGTGCCTCCATCTGGGCTTCTGGTTGCCCTGGAAATACTAAAGGTTAATCTATGTTAATCTAAAGGCAGGCTATCCTAAATTAAAACAAACAAACAAACAACCTCTCCTTATGGGCTGAAGACATCAAATGTGGAAGGAGGCATCACTTGCCCATTTATAATCCTTGCCAGTACTGACTCCCTTGGCTGGTCATCTCTCACTAACACTTAATGACCTCAGAGGAGGTTCACTGAAGGATTAAATGACAGTTTCTGTCATCTACAGAAGTATCAAGTTCAATGCAGTAATGTATTTTTGAATCTAACAGTTAGGGAGTGCTCCCAGTAAATGTAAATGTTACTCCATTCTTTACAAAGAATGTATTATTTCCAGGATATCTGCCATAGCTGCTGACTTGAGGCCTCCAAACCAACCCTGATGAGGACATAAGGCTCTGGACAGTGTCCCTCGCTCAGCTGGGGACATTCTGAAGCTGAGAATAGAATCTTGAATAGATCTTCAGCTAGGAGGGCACCTTGGAACACCCAGGGCCCAGAGGAGGGCATGGTTTTTGGTGCACATCCTTGGATGTCACAGAACACCTTACAGAGCTGAACATGATGTCCAGGGACATCTCTTTGTCCTTATCAGTGCTGCTGTCAGTACTGGAAACCCTCTGTACTGTTGCAGATGTGAGATCATTAGTACCAACTCTGTCTCTGCTGTGGTTGTGCAACATAGGTGGTGTCTAAAATGGAAAGATAGGATACTTTAGCATTAAAGCTGAGTGCATCTAAATTTGTATTTTCAACTTTGTCTAGTGGTTTTCATTATATGAAATGAGTGGCTGCTTTATCTGATATAATTTTATGAGCATATTTTATCCATGACAGCATCCATTATTCAATATTTATCTTAGGTTAGCTATGTTAATAGGGAGAAACTTATCCTTCAGCAGAAAGTTTGCTGAATACCTTTTGACCCAGTGAAGTCTTCCTTTTATTTGGCCTATTTACAGGAGTCTGTTCCAACTTGATCTTGCCACTCAGATTCTTTTTTTTTTTTTCCTTACAGGAAGATGCTTTGGGGCAGGGATTGTCTTTTCTGGTTTGCTTGCACAGTGCTTAGGACAGTGTGGTCCTTGTCCCTCGTGGGGCCATCTAAGACACATTGTAAATCAGGCAATGGGTTACTGCAATTGAGCAGCATATCTCAGGAGCTTATTTACTTATTTTTAAAGAATTGTATTTCCAGGCAGGTAAAGGAAGAACAGAGCAGTAGTGACCATTAATCATTATTATTTTATCCACTCTGCTCTAATCTATTATAAGAACAGACTGGAGCAGAGAGTATAACTGACTCAATTTACTGACTGAAATACAACAATACCAATTTAATCTCTGGACAAGATAAAGAGTTTATTAATCTTTTCCCCTCTGTTCTGTCAAAACTTATTTTTAGGATAAGTGTCTGGTGGGCTGTATTTTAAGAAGTGCAGAGCACTTTTTTCTTCACAACAGGCTTCCTGTTGATTTCCTAATTCCTTAGGATTACGGTAGAGAGTGCTTGTGCTCTTGTGCTTTAAAAAAAAAATCCTCAATAAAGCACTCTCTAAAACAAAATTATATCACATTCTGTCTCTCTGTCCAGGCATGCACACACCTAAAGTGAAAATCTGCCATTTCCAGATAAATTGGTTGTTTGTTAGTGGCCAAAGACTGATGTAATAACAGACTGATGAATTCAAGATGTAATTTTCCCCATCTTTATGACTTTAATGTTTGGTTGGCATTCATCCTCCTATTATCTGGTTTGACCTCAGTGCAAATATTGATAATATTCCTTATATAAGAGTCAGTCTGTGGTCTTCCACTCTTCCTTTATTTCACTGCAGTTGTCTATTGGGTGTGTGAACACCACGAAGTCTGTGGCTTGGTCCCAGCCTGCAGCAAAAAAGAAAAATGTGTTTTAGCTTATTTTTTTCCTTTGGCGTTTATCAGTAAGGAAACAAGTATTTTGAATTCTCTGATTCTCCTTTGTCAATTTGCAATGTGCAACTCCTGTGCTCAGCACTCACTTTCTGAGCAATGGCCTCATTCTTTCCTGTTCTTAGCTGAACACATCTGGGAGCTGCTCTGCTGAGGAGGTGTCACTGGGTATTTTATCTCCTAATGTTTATGCGGGTGATCAGCGCCCTGTCTGCCACGGGCAGACACTCCACATCTCACTTTGAAATGCAATGCAGTGTCTGGACCCAATCAAGTGAGGCTGGAAAGGAACGCTCAGACAATGTGTTGGAGAAAAAGGGGCTTGGAGGGCTGAGAGGGAAAGGTTTAAATCGGTGTCAAATGGCTCCGAGTTTTACTTGGATTGATGGGCTCCCGCAGATTCATTAGTGGATCTGCCAGTAGGATGCTGCTAGATTAAAACGCAGGCCTGCCCAGCCTCAGATGGAAAAGCAGAATATAGCCTAAATCCAGTTAAGGACTGAGACATCACAAACTTTTGTCTTTGCCTAATTAGGAGTAGCACTGGACTAGTAGCCTGGAATATACAGACTAAGGATGTGTTTAAGGCTTTCTTGTAAAACTGTATGCTCAGCAGGAAAAAAATAGTAGGAATTACTTATCATTTTAAATTGTAGGTGGCTGTGAATGGAGCACTGACACTATTTAGATGTTTTATTACCAATGATGTAGTAACATACTTAAATTCAGAAGAAACTTAGATTACATATTGGTCAAGTTTTAATCAAAGGTGATGCTGTTTGGGGCCAGAGCTGGAAAATGCTGTCCCTTTATTTTTCAATTGCAAACGAAACTTGCTACTCTCATAGCTGCTATTCACTGCTTTAGTCACAAGCACGTTTTGTTTATTTTCAACATTAGCTGCTTGCTAACTGTTCTCTTCTGCCATCCACCCTTTGTGTTGAATGCCTTTTCACTTGGCTCACAGCATATGCCTTTTTTTCTGGATGGATGGCAGAGGGTTTTTTTTTTCTCTACTGCTTGATTATTTTTCTGAATGACCAGTTAAAAATAGATCATTCAAGCCATTAAAGTTAATTTCAAATAAATTCTGCATCTTGTGGCATACTGATATCTGCAGAACTGTCCTTCTTTGGAAATCCTTCAAATACCCCATCACCACCTTACCAGTTAGCAACACAGAGCAGCACAACCCAATGCTTGTATCATTGAAATAATTTGCTAACAATTGATTCTAGAGTTTGATCAGCTCTATCAAGCAAATAAAATTTGCACAGATCAGTGGAAGGTAGTTGTTTTTATTAAAAAAATTCAATTGACTGTTAACCAACCCAAGCTGTTCTGTGCTGAAGAGATTTAAAGTCTCATGATGAAAGCTTGAAAGGGCTGTTTATGATAGCAGCAACCCTTTTTACCTGAGAAGTTAATTAGAAGAAAAGATGGACTGGTCACAGGGTCTAGACCTGTGTTGGGAGCAGGAAGTTGATGTAATTCAGCTTTCATGGTGTTGGAATATGGAAAGATGATGGTGCTGAGAGGTGCTTAGTATGTGTAGAAAACAAACTACTTAAGGCTGCAAAGTATTCAGGAGTAAAGATAGGGTTGAAAAAACTGCCTAGCAAGTTGAGATGTCTGAGGTTCATTACTGCTGTCACTGAGTGGTGTAGTCCTATTTTTCAAGGTTTCTTAGAAAATGTTTTCTATGGCATGCCATGTATGGTCATGCCAATTGCCTTAAAGAGAGCCTGTGACTGAAATATGTAGAGTTGTGAATTTTGTCTGATCATAAATCACTTCACTAAACATGGCGTGCCAGTTACTGACAAAGATCAAAGGTCTTTGACAACAGTGTGGTTTTTTTGCCAGTAGGTTTTTTTAGTAATGTTACAAATTACCTTTTAAAAAAATGGAAAAGGAATTAAGGATAACCATTTCCAGTGATTCTCATAAAGCCATTTTCTCTTTAACTTGGTAGTCACTTAAAAACCATTGTACACACATTTAAGAATGCAACCTGAACCAAGGAAATGGTTCAGAAAAACATTCCTTTTAATTACTTGAATATGATAATACTAGGTAACTGGAGATCTTAGTTACAAAAATGGTCATGATTGGGGTAGTACTGTTACTACTATTAATTGTTAATGGTTGAAAGGCAGCTTTGAAACATTAAACTTTGGGAGTAGTACTGATCAGACTTTGATTCATAACTGGGTGAAATGAAGCCCTGTATTCCTGATAATCTCACATGGAAGCCACTAGATTAATTCAAAAGAAGTGTGAGATTAAGAACAGAGATGAAAATCTGGCTTAATTTATAAATCCTATTTAGGAAATGGGAACTATATGACATTAGTATGTGCCATGCAAGATAAATACCTTTTCTGGAAAATAAGGTAATGCAGAAACAACATCTGTGGAAGACTCTTTGCTGTTCTGGTGTCTTCTATAACCTGTACCTGTTATGGTCTCTCTTGCACTATTAGTAAGGAGTTTGAATGCCAGTGCTGAACTTTAAATAAATTTAAAAAATAGCAACCTCTTGGGTAAGTGGAAGGCTGTCTTTTCTCCAATGGCCTCTCTGAGAGCAGTGAAGGCAGGAAGTCAAGGAAGCTGTTCTGATTTCAAAGTGCCTTTTCTAGCTGTGATGGACAGCTGTTTGACCTTGGCTTGGGAAGTTTCTCTAAGAAATGAATGGACAAATAATCTGGAAGGAGGGGCAAAAGTGATCTACTGAGTTCAGTCACAGGAGAGGTTTTTGGACTGTGGTACATGGTGGGTAAGGAGTGGCAGAAGAGGGCACTTAAGAGTGAGGAGCTTGTGCATGGAGCAGGGGTCCCTCAGCCAAGCCTCAGGCATAAGAGTAAAGGCTTTTGAAGGATTAGAGTGTGCTGGGGAGAACTTGCTGTAGCTCAGATTCTGTTACTTGCCTTGAAATGCAGGAAACAGCCAGAAAACTTTTTCTTTAATATTGTCACTTTAAAATTCAGTCGTGCTTTTTGGTGGAGTTCTGTGCTGATGCCATGGAAAAATGTTGCATTGCTTGTTCTTTATTTGTGTGACCCTCTGTGAAAGTGTGTCTATGTTTTTCATGTGAGTGTTATCTTTTGCAGGCAGTGCTGTCAAGCCAGCTTGTTATGTTGTTAGGGAATTTTGGACTGGATGGTGGATCATACTGGTAATACTTCTGGCTTAAAACCCTCCGGATCTGACAGAACTGAAATGTGTTCCTCTCCATTTTCCTGCTCAATCCACAATTATTTGCATGCTTTGACTCCTAGACTTTTTTTTTCTTTTTTGTTTTCCTCAGGAGCCCCCTGGGTACTGAGCAGATTGCCAGAGACACAAAGTGTGCTCTGTGGGTGTCTTCAGCCTGTGATGTTTTCCCCAGGCTGGAGAGCAAGGCAGTGTCCCTGCATTGCACTTATGGCAGGGCTGTGTCTTGCTGGTACTTCACAGATGAAAAACCATCCTTTGTCCTTTATTCTGAACTCAAAAGACTTGGCTTGGGATTTTTTTCCCTTTAAGAGGAGAGTTGAGCAAGCCCTCAATGTACCTGAACTCTAAGATGGTGATAATTTTCCTTCATAGCTCTGCTTGAATATGCCATTCAGTTTTTTTCTCCAATATATATTCAATAGAGTAAAGTACTTGCCCTTAAAGGCTGCATATTCCATTGAGAGAGTTGCTTTCTTCTAGGCAAAGGGTGAAATGGAATTTATAGAGAAAACCAGCTAAAGAGCTTTGAAGTGTATATAATGAAGTGTGTCAAAGATATGTTTTTACTTAAACTTTAAATAAGCCAGATTTGAACTTTAACTTTCTGTCTTTTCTTTATGACATTCAGATCAGAGGGATAGTGAGATTACACCAAAATGCTTTTGTGTATTTGTTATTCCAATGTTTCTTGAAAGACTCGTACTGTCAAGTGTATTTGTGTGTGAACTGTTTTGCTTTTCTTTCCCTTGAATGGAGGCTTTTGTTTCAAAGGCCAGCACAAATATGACTTGGGTATCTTTTTGTGAAGCATTATTGTAACTGAAATTTTTTTTTAGGAAACAGCATGTCTTACTTTCATTTTCTGTAAGTAAAATTGCCAGTCTAAAGGAAGAAAAATCTGGGCTTTCAGTTTAAAGAGATCTCCATAAAATTGTACACCTATAATTATCAACCCGTGTTGTAGCTGTTCAAGCTTTTATAGCTAAAATATTCATGCCCTTGACGATCTGACTTACAGTAGCAGAACAGGCTATTTAAATCATTGTGATAAAATGAATTGAGCATCCCGGCACTTAAACCTCTTGAATACTAACGGATTTAAAGCACAGACTTTTTGAAATGGTGCCCACTCATCCTCATGCTATTCATCGTGCTTCTCTGCCTCCTTCTCTTCTAATCACTGATAGTAGTGCTCAAACATCTGGTCATTGAAAAAACACGAGTGAAAACACAAGTGTTTGATTTAAGCGATGTGTGCAGTGCTCTCTGGGATGAAAGGAATGCCAGAAGGATGTAGTACAGTGTTATTGGCTCAGGATACTTAAGGCTCTCCTGGAAAATTAATTTAGTAGCCAGTTTTGAGGAGAGGTGTGTTTTAAAGGGTGGCTGAGCAGTGGTGGAGTTTATTTTATTCACCACACTTTGAAAACCTTTAGCTACTGATAAATGTAAGGCTGTTGATCTCTGTAAGGCTTACAGTCTGCTCTTGCTTTGCAATACTCAGCTCTTGCCTGGGAACAGACTGCATTTGATTTTTCAGAAAAATTGCTTTGTATTGGTAGGATGGGCACAGCTGTTGCTTAGACTACAGTAATTCTTCAGAGTAACACTTGATTTGCAGGGAGTTATCTGCAAATTTAATGAGGAAAATATAACCACATACACCTTCTAATAATGTAAGTGACTCAAGTAGCTTCATTGTTTGAGATGATTACTGTAAATAGGACAAGGAACCAATATTTACTTTTGCTTTAATCTCTTCCTCATGACTCATAGGAGCTGGCAAAATTAGGGAATAATTAAAATCTTATTCCAGTATAAGGAAAATTCTATTACTTAGCATGTGGTGTTTCTCTGGTTAGCAGGAGGAATCTGGTTTAAGAAAACACTTCATCCTCTCCTCTTGGTGAAAATGAAATATTACTTCTGACTTTGGTGTGGCTACATCTGTTGGAGAGTATGTATGAATAGGTAAATTATGCTGGATGCATGGCCTATAAAGTGGTTTTGGGATCCTAGGATAAAAGTTGCTGTATGAATGTGAATTAAGTTATCTGATAAACCATAGCTCTGGGGCAGGGATGAGGGTTTTTGGCTAAGGCAGCTTATTACACTCCTTCTGCAGGCACTAGAGCACTCTGTATCCAGCTTTTCCTTACTGATTAACAGACCTGGGTGATCTAAGTGCTTTGTCCTGCTGTATGACAGGCACCTGAATCTCAATTTTTCCCTCTTCTCCTTTATCCCATGTTTTCCTGTAAATATCTTCATTTCAATCCTTTAGTCTTCCCTTTGCCCTTAAAGATTTTATCACAATAAGTTTCATGGAAAATCTAGATTCCAACTGGTCATCTGGGCATGCTCAGGAGAGAAGAGCTGCGTTAGTAACTGGAAGCTCTCTGTGTGCTGTGCTCTGGGGAGATGATACACACGAAAAACATGCCAAGAAAAGATTAGTCAAGGTCAGGGGCAACCTAGCCTGGACTTGCCTGGATCAGAACATGCCTCTTACTTCTAAGTGCAAGCAAAATATCTATTTGTCATGTTTTTCTAAGGCAAGGACATTTTGATTTGCATTGTTGCAAAACTTTTTTTGCCATAGGTAGAGGTAGACTCCTCTGATCAGATTTTGCTGCACAAAGGTGGCAGATAGGTATCTCTTGGGTGCTGCAATGAAAACACCTCCAGTCCCCTTCCTGTATCCACCAGCAAGCCAGTGGCATCAGGAGCAGCTGATTCTTAGGACTGTGTAATGAGTAACCCTTGTGATTGATTTCCTTCTATTTTTGGGGAAGGCTGATGTATGAAATGTGTCAGTTTGGGATCCCTGGAGCTAGGAACATGTTTGATCACATCTGCTGGCAAGCAGAGGCCAGTGGGGTATGTAAGTAAGAGTCTGGCCATGGGTTCAGGTGGCTGCTTTCCACAGTTATTTTCTCTGGCACTGCCTGAGATGAGCAAGTGGGAAATTTCTGAAAACCTGTTTTGCTCAGTCCCAGGCGGCAAGGGCATTCCCTCCCACTCTTTCTTTCCTTCCTCTGACAGTCCTCACCTCCTCTGTCTTGCCTTAGGGCTAAAAGGTGTCTGGAGAAGAAAAAACCAAGCACCAGAAGAGGAGTGAAGTTGTATGTGCTGTTAGGCAGAAATTAAAGCGGGATTATCTGGAGGGTGGAAAGAGCAAAACTGTTCTCATTACCCCAGTTTTGGTAATTTTATGATGTCCATCTATACAATCAAAAAGTGGGAACCTGTACTGTTCAACGGGTTACTGACTGAGGCCTGTGAAGGTTCGTCAAGGCTCTTGGTTACTTGTAACAGCAAAAAGATATTTTGAAAGGATGTCTGTCAGTTTTCCTTTGCAACCTGGGCCCTCTCCTGGGTGCCTAAACATGGGGCCTGTTGAAATTGCAAGGATCTAGTACTGTGGTTCAAGGCATAACAGCCAATTTTGATAAAATTATTAGCATCAGAGAAGAATAAGCAGGAAATAATATATTTTATGACTTTTAATCTTATTTTCTTGTTGATGACTGCAGATTACTTGCAATTTGTTTGATGCTAAATAAAATCTATAAAGACTTGTAGGCCTTTTCTTGTCAAGACAGGTATATATACACAGTTAGTCACATTGAAATGGAATATTATGGTTTCAGTTTATAAAACATACAAATCATGGTTTTTTTGGTTTTCCCTAAAAGTGTTCTGATCTGATAATGTTTCTGCCATTAATCTCATCAAGTGGATTATTCCTGGAAGATGAACAAAATAGTTTATAAAATCTTTATGTAAATTACTTCCTTTAATTTGAGTGGTTTTGCATGAAACAACTTTTTTGGGAGGGTGGTTTTTTAACCAAAAAGTAGCTGCTTGCCAAACTCCACCTTGATCTCTGTTTACCTTTGAGGGCAGCCAGCTTTTTTCTCTATTCATCATTTTATGCATTGAAATTAATGGGTTCTGGCTGGTTCAGCAGAAAATGTGTAGTTTCCTGAAAAGCACCCTGAGAGGTTGTTTTTACAGTGTCCTTGGTGCTTGAACAGGCATGGTGAGTACTAGAAAGTCTCACTCCGGCTGTTCCCTTGGGACTTCCAGCTCTGCTTTGCAGACAAATGAATTTTCTGAACTTTTGGGTTCCTTTCCTCACCGAATCTCTGAACCTCTTTTGAAGCCTGTCTTGTTCTTACAAGAAACCTTAGTAGAGAGGAGGTTTGTTTACGAAAGGATATATTAGACTCCTTCATTTGAAGCCAACAAAAGCAGCTCTCTTTTCCTGGCTGTTCTAATTGATTTTTATTTTTTATTTATTGTTTTGAAGTTAAACAAGTCATAGATTAAAAACCCCTTCAACCTACGCCTCTAGATATTATTGCCACATAGTAAAAATGCAAGCACTAGTGCAAAGAAAAAGCAAACCACCAAAGCTTGGGGTGTAATGTTCCTGCAGATGCTTAGTCTGTGCCTGCTTAAATTGTTCGTGACTGCAGCTCCTCATGGGCTCTGCTGCCATTGCCCTGGGTTTGAGATGCTGGAACCAGCAGCAGCAGCCTCAGTTCAGATGAAATACCCCAAACTTTGTAAGAAATGTAAAACTTGTGTTGGTGCAGGTATGAGTATCTGATTAAATATAAAAAACCCAAAAGATTATTTTTCAATGGACTTCATCTAGCTTTTCACAAGGAGGAGTTTAAGCAAGAATACAGTCATGGCTCAGAGCAAACAGATAATTCCACTTTTGACCTCAATTCCTAAACCCAAATAAAAATGACAATTAAAAACCCTATTAAAAACCTAAAGCTTTGAGTTTCCTCCTAAACTTCAGCACAAGCTAATCCTTGTAGTGTTTTCAGTTTGGTCAGACCTTGGTTAATCGTTGGTCTTTCTTTTGTCCTTCTACTTCATGACTACTGGTAGCATTTAATGAATTTTTAAATTGATTATATCATGTCACTTAATAGAATATGAAACATCTTGATGACAGAAGAGGCTTTTTCTACAGTCACATCAAAGCCATTAGAAAAAAGTGACTTATTTTGTCATTTATTTTGGGTCACAACACTCCTGTAGAACATAACTAAGTTTGAATCTGTAGCAAATACAGTTTGACCTGTGCACATTTACAGGGCTCTTGACTCCTGTGTACATGACAGGCTACAGATCTTGTTCAGCAAAGCAATGAGGAGGATGATCTTGTGCTAAGCGGAGTGATTTGGGCTGGTTCCTGAGGAGGTTCTTGTGTCCCTTGGCCAAGCCAGTCCTGGCACTGGGTCTCCCTTCTGCATAATCTTCATTTAAAGGTCATCACTGACCTCCTGGCTGCCTTCCCCAGTATAGGGAGACAGAGAGCTGCTGCATTTATTTGTCCCTCTGCTTGGTTTTCTTCAAAAATGTCAATGGGTCGGAGCTGAAGCTAGGTGAAATCATTGACATTGGGTCCACACTTATGCCTCATTTATAAAAGAAAGTTACATTTAGGAACAAAAGATGGGAAGAAGCTGTAGATCTCCATGAGGAGATTGGAACAAAAGGCTGATCATGACAATGAATGGAGTTATTGTGTGTGCAGAGACTTCTTTCTGAACAGATAACATTTCCTTAATTTCTCGGAGCCCATAAATTTATAACCTTGGCACAGAGCAATACCTTTTTTTTTTTTTTTTTTTTTTTGGGTTCAAAATGAAAGTTGTTTAATTTATTAGTAAGGAGGTAACTTTTGTTAATATGCCAAGAAGCTGTCTTTGGAAATTATACAGTTGTCTGCATTTGGTGTTGCTAGATAATGGGATTATGTGAAATTTAAAATATACCCACCACTATTGCATTTGAGTGATGAGTGCACATACAGTGAAATTTATGGGGTATGCTACATTTTCTGTAGTATCATGACCATTTCTGTGGTATTTAACAGGCAATTGCTTGGCTGAGTATTTTAAAAAGCATAATGTAGGGATGTTGGGGAGAAGTTGCCTAACCTAAGTGTTATTTGGCTTTCAAAACACCTAATGCTTTAAGGAGGTCTTATATCACCCACCACATACACACACATACACTCCCCTGGTAATGTGTGAGGAATATCTACTTATGGGAGTCTGGTAAATGGCTACACTTTCTGAAGAAACTCATAAGATCATGTGAATTAAAATTGATAAGAAGTGTAATCTGAGTTAGTTCTGCTGTAAAAACTGAATCAGTCATTAGCTGTGAGGACAGGGCACTTTGAAATAGTCCATTAAGGCAAGAGATTGCCCAATTAGATATTCACGTGGCAGTTAAAATTGCATCAGAACATTAACCACTTCCAATTTTTTGTCAAATGCCTTTTTAAACTTTGACTGAAATGTTCTTAGTTCTTCCTGCATGGCAAGAGTGAAAAAAGTGCTTGAAATACTTGTTAAAAATAACCAAAGCCCCACATCCACATTAATTTCATGCCAAGTTGTTCTTTATGTAATTTGAAAGGGCTGTGATATTCAGCTTCGAGTATTGAGAAATTTAAAGGGAATATTAATATGCCCTTATAATATTCCCATATGAGGGAAAATGATGCAAAGATTTCCTTTGTAACCTGAGATATGAACAAATGTTTTAAACAAACCTATCTTGAAAATTTTTGATGCTTTTCAAAGGTTTTTTTTTCATTTTTTTTTATTCCTAAGGCAAGGGAAAGAAATTGTAGTCAGGCATTCCAGTTTAATTAACCTTATTTTAAATAAATATAAATTCTCTTTGTAATTCTCTTGAAGAAATTACTGCAATCACTTGAGGGGGGTGGGTCTTCACATTATGGTCTACAAATGCTGTTAAATTTAGTCTCCTGAGAACTCTTGCATTTGTCTGTGTTGTTTTGGTTTTCATTTTTTTCTATCTTCTGGTTGTTTTTTCCTTTTGTAAGTATTGTTTCAGTAAATACACAGCTGAAAAGTACCTTGGGCAACTGGAGCCATGGATTCTCCAGAGGGACACATCAGTAGAGTAGTGGCTTTCAATAAGGTTAATATGAATAAATTAGACATTATAACTCTAGAGCCAGATATTTGCAATTGCCTCGTGAAAACAAGACAATAAAGGCACAGGTGAAATTTCCTGGAAGTCTGCATTTGTGCTCTGTGCTCCTGTATCTGCCACACAAACACGGCGTCAAGGATATTAGAGCAATTCCTTCAGGAATGACAAGAAATGCCATAATTCTGAGGCGTGCTAAGAGATGAATGTTTGCAGGGATAGCTGATTTAACAAAAATGCCAGGGCTGTTGGTTTTAGGAGCTGATCAGCATCTGTATACTTCTAGAATTATAATCCCAGCATTGCTGTCAGGACTATGCTTAGAAAGCTTGTTTCTAAATGTTAATAGGAATACTCAGAATTAGTTAATTTGGATTATCTATCTTGAAAGTTTTGTCCTGCAAAGGATCAACCTGAGAATGGCTTTACCCCAAATGTGGGGAGTGTTTTTTGTTTGTGGGGGTTTTTGGGGCGGGACTTTTTGACCTGAAAATGGAGAGAACTCCTTTTTGCAGACAGTCAATATGTTGGTATTGACTGATTGTATAACATTTAATGATATTTAGATACAGAGACTTGCTAGGGTAAGGCAGGTCTTCAATGACTGATGTTACAGAACGTGCAAGTTTTGTTTGGGTTTGGCCTTTCTGTGTCAGAATTTAATAAGAAAAAATGAACAAAATGGGCTGTAACAACACTCTTTGTGCTTATTCTGGCAAATGAGGTTACTGTTGCTTGAGGAGTCATAAGGAGAATTGGGTGGGAAAGAACTGGGGATGATAAGTGTTGTCATTATTTTATGTCTAGTAGAAACAAAACTGATTTGTCCCTTTACTGACACTGACATGAGTGCTCTGATCTAGTGTTCTGTTTGCAAGTGTACAGAGCATTATTCCTTTCTAGGGTACTGTGGCACAACCCAAACAGTGTGTGTGGGTCTGTGCTGTGTTGAAAAACATAGGAATTAATACAGAAAATGTGCTCAGCAGCCTTGCTCAGCCCTTCTGTCCCACGTCTTTCTCTCTATCCCCAGGGTAAAATGGTGTAAATTTTACCCCTCAGCGTGCTGCTCTTAATAAAACTGGAAATGGAAAATCTGTGCCATGCTTGGCTTCACCTATTCTTTTATCAATCTCCTCTAATGCCATGTATCTGTGTTATTCTCTCACTTGAGCAGAGAACTTAAAATACAGCCTCTCATAATTTAAATCCAGTGCTGTTTTAAAGAGTGGGCAATGCTCCCTTTATCAAATAGAACTAAAGAAAGTGCAGCTCAGTGGAAAAATGGCAAGTGTAGTGTTACATTTTTGTAATTTTCAGTAAAAGACTGGAATGCTATTAAGCTCTTTCACATTTGCATGTGATATCTTATGAATTAAAGGCCAAATTGTTAGGGTGAGCAGAGGATAGATGATATTTCAAGTTTATGTCTGTGATAGCATGAATGGAGGCATTAGGCTGAACATCATGGAAGAAAAGTAGTGCACCAAGTTACAATCTGTAAAAGTAAATATCCATGAGCTCTTATGATGTCTGACTTTAAATATTTTATTTTTTCAACTTTGTAAAATAAACAAAACTTAAGCAATTTTTTTCCTAAAACATGGCTGAAAAAAGCATTCAGTATATGGTTTCAATCTAATTACTCCTAAAACAATCTAATATAAGCTGTGAATGCTATTAGATTGTGGCACTAAGGGAGTCCTTCACTGGGCTGCCTATGGAAGCCAAATAACTTTCTGGTTACTCTAGAATTAAAAATCCAAACTGTAGTGCAAGGCGTTCTATTAACCCCTTCAGTGAGAAAGCAATGTTTGAAAAATATGGGAAAATCATTCAGACTTATGATGAAAGATTTGCAGGGGTAGTAACTGTATGCTAGAAATGCAAATATGTCTTTTAGTCTTCATTCAGATATGTTTCTACCAGAAAAGCAACACAGGAATTGTTTTAAGATAATAGAAATGGTAGGTAGTATGTGGCAAAGATAACTTATATCTACCAGTATTGGATGGGGAAATGGAGATTAAAGCTTTAAGCAGACTTTAAAACAAATAAATAAAACCTCCAAGGTTAAGAGATTCCTGAGGTCTAGAATGTGACTAATATATAACGCCTTCATTTGAGGGGTCAAGTAACATACTGGAAAACTTTAGACTGCACTGTTTGATGTCATTCAAGTGGAAAGTCTTAGAAGCTGTTTTAAAGTTTAAGTGAATTTTAATGGCCCAAATGAGAAAACACTTGGAAAAAATGTCACATGATTAACTCTTTACCTCCTGAATTCCAAACCAGTCCTGTTGGCAGGCTGCAAAGCAGTATGAAAAGCCAAAGAGATCCTTCCAGAATTGTGAAATCTCTGAGGAAAGTTGTGTAGAGATGACGTTGGGCATTACAAAGTGCTGGCAGCTCTTCTGTTATCAGTGCCTTGCTGCTCTCAAGAGAAGCCAGATGACAAAAATTCTGTATTGAACATGCCTGAAGTCTTTAAAGATATTAAGAAAATGAGGAATTGGTTTCATTAAAAAAACCCCAAACCCTCCACAAACCAATCAACTCAATATACTTGGTGGGAAGAGGAGGAGGGAAAGGACTTGGGGCCAAGAAAGGAAATTGGAACCATCAGTGAGCCTTACAGGTTCTGAAGGGTCTCTGTAGTGTGAGATTTTAGGGTCTGTGGTGGAATCCAGGCTTTACGTGTGTACCGTAATTGCCTCTGACAATGCTGTACAAAGCGAGGACTTCGAGGCTAGAAATCAATGAAAAGGCACAACAAATGCAGTGGCCTCCCTCGCTGCAATTAGATACAGGAGATTCAGATCATTTAAGTTTCTGCTCATAAATTGCAGAACAGTCAGTTAGGAAGCTGTAAAAGGTGGGAGGCAGTTAAAAGCATCGTATATAATGGGTGAGATTCCAGAGTGTGCTGCCCAGGAAAGACACTTTCAAGTGAACATAAAAATCCTTGAAGTGCTGATCCCAACATGCACAGCTGCAGCAAAGAAGGCAAACAGTGTTTCTGCCAGAGAACTGCAGTGTAAATAAGGGAGCTGCCATTCTCGTTATCTGCGGGTTAGAGCACGAGCTCGGGGTCTGCTCAGTGTATCTTTGACAGGAAATAGCCACTCTTAATGGGATATGAGGGAGATGAATCCAACTGGCACCATAAATCTGGGAGGTGTTAGTAAGCATAAGGCAATTAGGATCCTTTTCACTGCAGAAAGGAGACAGTTTTATTACTTCTTTTAAAGTGTGTTCCTTCCCTAAGTGATATAGGTGCCTATTTTGAAATCGTTTCGTTTAAATACAGGAATGAGTGAGGGAACGTAATCTGAACAGGATAAGCAATCTGAGGTTTTGAGTCAGCTATTTTACACAAACATGAGCCAAGCCAGCTGCATGATACTTTTAAATAATTTAAAGTAGGGTTTGGTGTGTTCACCCCTAGTGCAGAGCGCAAATTCAGGCTTCAGTGGCAGAAGATTTGCTTGGTAGACGATAATTAACAGCTCCAAACAGTGCATTCCCTCTTCCCCTGCTAATCCTGCCCTCCAGCATATCTCACTTGCCAAATCCAGTGATAATCTTTTGGATGCCAGTGGCATCTCTTGGATTAAGTGCTCCTGGGTAGTGCATGGCTCTCCAAGCATCATGGAATGGTAGTGGAAAAGAAGACAGGTGGGAAGGGGAAGGATGTGTGCACCAGCTTTTCAAAACACTGGCAGAGTTGACATCTGCATTTAGCTTGGAAGAACTTGGTTTCCAAATTTCAAACTTCCCTCCGTTCCCTCTGCTGGCCCAAGGTCTGATGAAATGGCCAAAGGCAAGTTGAAAGGTCTGATTAACAAGGCAGATAAGGTGCTCTGAAGGACTCAGCTAGGCACCTCCTGTGCCAAGAGATGCCTTTCCTGGGGCTGTGTTGGTGTGTTTTGGTGTTTTTTGGTTGTTTTTCTTTTTTAAAACAAGCTAGGTCCAGGCCCATTTAATGGGCAGTTCTGCTAGAACCCTTTACTGTGTAAGCTGGTACTCATTTTTTGTCTCATAACATCGCATCATCATGGTATCTGAGCACTTTGTTTTGCAATGGTAGCTTAGGAGTGTCTGTTAATGCACACAATCATGGGTTTTTCCATTACTTTTCCCAAAAGGCCATTACCTATTTTCCTCTACCAACTGTGGACTTCACTGCAGATTTAACTCCCACCCCCTGCCCTACATCCCAGCTGGAGGAGATGGTTTATTCAGTTTTCTCTCTTTCAGAACTGTGCAAATTCCTCAATAAATGGGCTGTCACACTCATACAGCATACAACAAAGTGGGTTTTTGTTCATATATCCAGACTACAAATGTATCGCTATCTGCAAATTGTTTAAATTCTTCATGCACTGCCTTTGGAAAGCCTATTTTAAGACTGTTTTATGTGAAGTCTGTGTTATGGTTCTTAGTTTTTCCCCACCCTCTGTATTACAGCTTTCCATGCAACCCAGATGCTGAACTATTACGGATATTTAGTCATATATCAGTGGAAGAGCAATTTAATGTGGGATGCTGAGGATTTTGTATTGCTGACTCCTGATCAGATTTTCCTGAGCCCAAGAATAAAAAGGATTTTTTCCTACTATGCAAGGGCTTCAAATTCCCCTGAATCTGAAAAACATTTATTTTCTTATTCACAATCCTAGTAGAGATTTCAGTAATTCCACTCTGATCTTAATAGCACTTGTTCTTTCTCTGTTGCCTATGTATTTCTGATCCTTACTGCACCATCCTAAATGTTCATACAAACACTAATGAAGGGGCATCTATCCCTCTGAGCATGCCTGTAGGTATTGGAGATGTAACTGTTGCCAATGAGATAGCTTGTGAAAAAATTATGACAGTTTGTCAGGAAAATGTAGTTTCTTATATCCACGGGATTGCACTGTGTAAATCAGCAATTTTCATTTGCTGAAGTTGTATGGGATGATCGCACTGACAGCTCATTTGGCTGGTTTCTAGTCCTGATTCCTCACATAATCTTGTAGCATGGTCACTGAACAGAGCTTTGAGCTGTTGTTCTGTGCACCCTTCCTCACATCTGATTAGGGCTGTCCCCCTGAGAAAACCAGAATTATAAAACTCTTGGCCAAGCAGGAGTTTTACAAAACAGAAATGGAGAAAACTGAGTAATAGAGTGACACTGAATTCCCCTATAACTTCAGGGAGTCTCTGGGTGGAAAAATTCCAGAAGCCAGGGGTATCTGGCTTATGGTATTTTTATTTTTTTTTTGGAAGAAGAAATGAAAAGTTGCACTTAGGAAATGGAAGATTCAGAATACAGTAATACAGACTTTGGGAAATGATCAAATGGAAAATTGTCTGCAACAAATTGCTTTAATGATCAGCATAAATGTGTTTTAATTTGGATTAATTACAGCCTGGGAAGACTTTGCTCCTAAATAAACTTCAGGAAAATGTCATCCATAATGAATATACTAAATAAACTTCAGTATAAATAAATGGGTCATGGCTCTCCTACCCACTGAAGACTTGCTGTGTTTATAAAATGTACACAAAGCCCTGCATATATACTGTACCTTAAGGTATTTACGTAATGACAAAAGATCACTTTTTCATTTTCCAACCATCACCAAGGGATTGCAAAGCAATCAAACTTTAACAGCCAATTAATCTCTCTAGATGATGTTTGTGTAGCACTTAACCAGTTTCAGTAAATTAGATCCCTGTGGGCTGGGCTGTTACATTGATAGAAATGTTACTGCTAGCTGGAGGCATTCATTTACTAGTTTGTAAGAATAGCAGTATTGAGAAATCCTGAGCATATGGAAACAAACACTCTGCACCTTTTAAAAAGAAATGCTGTTTGTAAAGAATAGGAGGTTCTGGGACTCTCCCAGCATGGAGCCTCACTAAACTAAAGCAGTTTGTCAGTTCTGTTGGATTGGAGAGTGCTGTTAAATTCCCTGTAAGAAACAGAAGAAATCCATTGGGAGGCAGCTGTGGCTAAAGAAAGATAATTCATTGCAATAGCATCCACTTAAGGAAACAGTTAAAGGAGCAGGTTTGTTTAAAGTATTTCTCCTGTGCATGTAGGCAAAATACACGGAAACAGTTTTTTGGAAAAAACCTCCAGGAGAGCAAATTTTTTGGTATATGTAAGATAAGAATCTATTGGAAAAATATCGTCTTGAAATCAAGGTGGAAACTTTTTCCATGTGTTGGTTCAAGGCATCTGCAGCAGCTCTCAGGCTCCCTGTGAGCCAGTTGAAGTCCACAAAGCACAGCAGCAAATTTCCAGGGGGAGAGCTGCATGGTGCCTGTGTACCCATGGCAATACAGCTGCAGTGTGGGGCACTGGGCTCTCTGTATGTTCCTCAAGGATTTAATTGTTTCATGATTGGTGCACTAGGTTAATGTTAGGGTTCTCTTGTCCATTATGACTCCAGAGAAGGGTTCTGGGATGAATGGATGGGTTCAGCTCGGCTCCTTGCTGTAGTCAAATCCAGCTGGAAGCAAGGCACACGAACACTTCTTGCTTGCAGCTGCACTGGTGTTGCATTCAGGATGCAAAGCAGGAGAAAGGACATGACTGGAAGTGTTCAGTTAACAGTTTCTGATCCACAGAAATGTCAGGAGGGCTTGAGGGAGAAATTAATTCCTGGCAGGATGAAGGCATTTGGTAAAAGTCACAGTCTAGCTTGTTGCCCTTGAAGCAGGTGTGTAGAGTCAGTGACATATGGCTGCCATCACATACTGAAATCAGCATGGGAGCTGTGGAAATCCTGTGTATGGTTGGCTTTTTCTGATAAGGGTCAGGAAGCCTGTGATAAGACCTTGGTGTTACCTAGGAGACGTCAGCCCAGGAGTGTCATGGCCAGTTGGAATGGAAGCTGGTTTATACATATTTTAATGGCTGGTGAACGTGCTCAGTGTAACTGGATGCTTGCCTTGCAAAGGACAGGCTGCCCAAGCCCTACTAAAGCCTTCAATGGTATTTTGGTTTCCAAAATTCACTTGCTACAAGATGTGTGTGAGTATTTGAAGTCTATAAAAGCTGTTCACCATTCTGTGGGTGTTTGCTGAGGAACATGAGGGCTATGAGCACCTGCTGACAAGGGCAGCAAAGAGGAGCTGACCTTTTGGACGTGACCTCCTCCTTTGCTCCTTCTGATAACTTACATTGTCATGCAATGGCTCATGATGTGGCCTGACCATATGGTGTTTAGCAGGAAAAGGTTTAATTAGATAGTTAGACAGGTACTACATATAGTTGGAAGGCCAAAGAGATGATGGAGGAGGTCTGATCCTGTATCAGCAAGGTTGCCACTGCTGAATTTGCTAATAATGGACTGGAAATTGAGGAATGGTTCAGGTACCTTCAGACATCATCTAGCTCAAGCCCTTTTTGCTCTCTTATTTATAATTGACCCTTATTCTACTGACCTCTTGTAGGTGTTGCTGTTCCAGTGCCTTTCAAGCACTGCTCAGGGCATCTAATGAATACAGGGACATGGTAAGTTTTATCTACAGTTTTAGGTTTTTCCTTGGGCAACTGAAAGGATACTGGGGAAACTCCAAGCATTGGTCAACTTAACACAGCAGCTTTCATAGAAGGAATGAGAGAGTTGTTAACCAGGTAAGCAGAAAGCAGGACAGACCCTGTGGATACAGTAAGAGCAGATGTATGGGCTCTGTCTTCCAACATTTTAGCAGGACTTACAAATGTGTATGTTTAGAAATTTTAGTTGAAAGTAAAATAGGAATTTCACTCTATACTGTAACAATTGTGGGATGTGCAAGAGCGGACAGGAAGGATTTTGAGTGTGGATATTGTGGTCAAAACACAGTTTAGAACATAAAGAAGCCTGTAGTATAAATATGCTATTCATTACAATTTTTCAACAAAGATGTGGTCTGAATGGCTGGTAATGAAATGCTTTCCTAATGCAATGATTTTCCTTACTGTTTAGATGCACAATGCACAAGTTTGGATAGAGGCGCTTTTTTTTTGAAAGCAGAGAAATGACTTTGTGTATTGAGTAAAATTACAACTTCCTAAAATGACATGCTGAGAAAATAAATGTATCTAAGTGATAACTTGGCTCTAGGGGTGAAATGAAAGAACAAAACTACAAGACTTTCTCCAGCCAAGTGAAGTTCTGACAAGGTCATATAACAAAAGCATAATAATATCACTCTGGGTTTCTAGTTATCATTTCAGTGTGTGCTCTGACCAGTGAAAGCATTGCTAATTTTGTTTTCCACAGCTGTCCTCCATGTCATGAGTTTGTATTTTTGTATTGTTGGATCTTGCTCTCTTCCAGATATGCCTGTTTTTGGTTTCTTCCAAAGTAATGAATAGTTTTGAGTCTGTTAAAATAATTCTCTCGGTGTTTCTGCTAGAAGCAGTCAACAGACTATTTCTCTGCAATTTGATATCTGGATGTAACTTCGAAAGGTTATACCATGTATCTGCTAAATATCTTCACTCTGCAATGCAGGCAGGCAAATGCGTTTGATTTTTTACACCATAGGTTATAATCAAGGACTGTCAAAACAGGAGTGAGTGGTATAAAGATTCAAGAGGTGATGCTTCCTCCTGTGCAGACAGTAGACTTTGCAGAGCATGTTAATGGGGTGTGAAGCTGCAGAGGGAAAACCCTGTGACAGATACTTCACTGGCTCTTTGGGAGGTCAGTGACTTGGGAGACTGACTGCCAGCCAGGAGAGCACAAGCTGACCCACTTCTTCAATCACCTATGAGCCTCTTTCCACTGTTCCCCTCTTCTTCATCCCTGTAATTCCCCCTCAAGCCAAACCTTAAGTTTATTAAATGTCATGACTTGTGGAAACCTTTAATAGCCTATTGGTATCCAAGGTAGGGCAGCTGGTGTCTCCTGGAAGAGGTCAGACATACAAAATCCAGGTAGATGGTGCATGATGCCTTAGGGACAACTAAACTTATGCTGTGGTTTGATCTGCAGGACCAGTCCTGGAGCAATGGGCTGGTAATTCCAAGCAACCTTTAAGCTATCCTTCTCAGTGCCTGAATTTGAAAATAAATGTACCAGTACTTGAAATTTGAATTTCCTTTCCATTTTCTTCTGACTGGTATATTAAAATACAGAGTCTTAGAGCTGGTTCTCCCATGAACTAGATCTCTGATAACAGTTGCCATGCTCACAATGATGATGTTGAGATTTTTGTCTTTTTTTTTTTTTTTTTTTTCCGTTTAGCTCTAAACATTACTGATGAAATTACTGCTTTACAGTNTTGTTTAGATTTTTGTTTTTTTTTTTTTTTTTTTTTTTTTTCCTGTGTTCTCTGTATTCTTCACACATATATTTGTAGCTCTGTAGCCTATTGCATTAGTGGCTAATTTTCCCGGTACTTTTCCATGGCCCTTCCTCAAGCAGAAAGACAAAACACTTCCAGAGCTCCAAGCCCCAGGAGGTACAAGGCTCCAGTGCTATCTTGTCTCCTCCTGTGAACCAAGGCCAAGAACAACTCTCGGAGATACATTTTCATGGACAAAGTGCAGAAGGAGGGGCTCCAGAGAAGGGGCTTGACCTGGGGGGAATTGCATTACTACTTGTCCTCCTAATTGATGCTTTTTATCAATTATGCTGATTTCCTAAAACCTATAAAAATGTACTCACCCCTGTGGAGGTGGGGGGGCTTTTGTGGACATCCTTCCATAACTGCCTCTGAAGGCCTTCAAATAAAGATCCCCTTTTACCTTATCTCATTACTAAAATTATCTCAAGTTTCATTTCCAGGTTGGGAAACAGGCAACAACACACTCTGCTCTTTTTCTTTATAACAGAGCAGAGCATTCAATTCAGTATCAGTTTAGTTCTGGTGGGGTGTGTGCTCCCTTCATGCTCAATGCTCTTACACCAGCGGACACAGGCTTTGGTCTCTGTCTACAATAACTCTGTGATACAAAGGCCTGAAGAAAGGCTGTGTTCACCATGCCCAAAGACAGACACACAGAAAAGGGCTAGATTAAAATGCAGGATTTGATGTACTAGAGCTGTGGAAGGGAGAGCACAGCTGTTTGTATCAGGAGCTTGTGGGGCTGGGAGGCCAAGTCTCCTGTTTGGCGAGAAATATTGGACATTGGAATTTCTGGCAGAAATTCTTGGGTTTAAATTTCAAAGAATGAGGAGGCTCTTTGCATCAACTCACTTATATGAAAAGCCTTCTACAATGGCTTAGGCCATATTATAGGGAAACATTGATTGTGTTACTTCTGGGCTGCATTTGTAAGCCTGGTCTTGATGAGACTTGCTTGAAAGTGTGCAAACACGTTCATCTTGGTTTGCATCTTCTGCCTAAGGCAGTAGAAAGAGTTAAATTCACTAAAAAGGAGTTTTTTAAGAAGGCATAGATTTTTCTCATTCTCTTCTCCTCATACTACATAGCATCTACAGAGGGGGGGATGAGAAAATACCCAGCAGCCCTATGTTTTCCAGGATAAAAATTCTGCACTAGGAAAAAACACATTCCATCTCCTGTGCATGTATGTGTGAACAGCAGCAGAATTCTATGCCCCTGGGACTGGCTCCCATCCAGAGGCTTGCTTACACTGCAAGGGGGAGCAGGTGGCATCTTTGCACAAGCTCTGATTTCAGATTGCAGGGCATCTTGGGGGCAGCTTTAGCTTCCAGCCAGTTCTCTGTGGGAGCCTCTTGGCACACACCATCTGGTAGGAACACTGAATCAGCCAGGGTTGGTCCTGTCCTCTGGCCGATGTGGTGGTGCTGGTGAGAATACTGTACAATTCTTTTCTCTACTGCTCTGTGCCACTTCTAATGACCTTTTGGCTGGGGGCTCTGAGGGATTTGCCCATAGCAATCTGGATCTAAATTGGGTCTTCAGAGCTGTGCTTTGAAGAATTGTTCTAGCACTGATTGTTGTTCTAAACTCCAAAACTGTGTTGTGATAGTTTATTTTCATCTAAATCCCTTTTTTTCCTAGTCTGAAAGAGTATCATAGTTCTTCTAGTCTCTTTCAGCGTTGCTGACATTTTCTGTTCATAATTGCCCTTTTCTTCAAGAACTTTCTTGTCCCCAGTGTTCTTTTGGGATTGGAAGCAAAGCTGAGTACAGTTTAACAAAACTTGAATGCCACCATCCAAGTTTGTAGTGACAGACACACGAAGGTGTGTTAGATTTCCTTCTCTGCTCCTTGGAGGACTGCTCTTCTGACTCCTTTTTTCTTTTGTTGATGAACACTGAGCTGACACTTCCACGGGCAGGTTCACAGGTTTCTTTTCTAAGTGGCAATAGCTGATCTAATAACTGTGTATCACAGTTGGATTGATTTCCCCATCATGCCTGCAGAGCATGACTTTGAAGTTTCTGATGTTGAATTCCATCAGATAAGGCCTCCTGGTCTCAGAAAGAACCTTTGAGGACTGGCCAAGGAAACTTAGAAGTCACAAGTCAGGGAATAGAGTTATTTAGTGTTTTGAGTTGTTGGCTTTTGCTGTATTGCTTTCATCTCTTCACACCTTCGGGTTACTAAAGGACTTGTTGAGAGGGAGTGGGGGGCAGACTAGATTAAACAGTGTTAGCTGTTCACTCCTTGGGGCCTCTAGGTGTGACTGTATTGGTGAAAAATGATAAATTTAACTCCTAAGCTCAGAGGAGGTCAGAGGATGTAGTAGTTTAGGGTTGTGTTCCACCCTAGTGTGATATAAGGCTTAGGGGAGGGCAAATGGTCTTCCAGCTTGTAAAGAAGATAGATCAAATACAAGTATCTTGGCACTGACCCTCTTAGAAAAGCCTGACTTGCCCTACAATTTAACTCATTGCGTAAGTCTAATGACTTCACTGGGTCCCACTGAAAACATAAGACAAAACAGCAAGAAGCTAAAAATTGCTATTACTGCTAACATATTTTTAGAAGTTCTTAACTTTGCTGTGCTTTGTCATTGTGCGTGGTACCTCACCAACCCGGTGCCACAGGCTAAGATATTCATTAGTATTCCTATTTATCTTCTGTAAAAATTAGTTACATTTGAAAAAGCATGTGCACAGGATACATATAAACTGTGTCCTGGTGTTGGCAATTCTGTTGTTCATGCTTGTTAACTTTACTGTAGCCTTAGGACTCTCACTCTGACTCTGTTAAGCAAAAAGCGCTGTAACTCAGAGTACTGTTCATATGTTAGGCCTTTAAACTCATCTTTACAAATATTTCTACTAATTACACTGTGTTCTCTACTTTGCAGCAGTTCTGAGTGTTCAAACTATGCAACTAGCACTCCCTCATTTCCTTCTTTTTCCCAGTCCTCCTCTCTTTCTTAAATTTTAATAAAGCAATGGGAAACAGATCAAAAAGGAGGAGCTCTTATACAAGGACAGTGAGGTTGGTAATGCCCATGTGTAAATTGTTTCAGCAGTTCTGTCTAGGATGGGGGAGGGAGACAAGTATTAGAAATAGGACAAATTGGCTATGGTGGTATCACACCATAACATATCACAGCAGTGTATGCGGTATCACAGCACTGTATTGCAGGTCCAGGAAGAGAAACTGGATCTGCCTCAGCTTCATTTCAGCAGTGCTGGTCTTAGAAAAATCCAAACTCAGCCTTTGTTAGATGCATTTAGACAATTTGTGTCAACTCTAAAATGAAAGTGCATCAGTAACAGAAGTCTAACTGGTGCTTATTTGGGTCAGCTATAAGGTGGAGAGTTCCAGCACATCTCACGTGCCTTCCATGCAGGTTTGTGGGAACTGTGGATCCAAGAGTTCAGTAAATGTAAAAGCATCTTGCTGTATTTATTGTGGCTCAGCTCTTGTGGGATACTTCCAACGTGTTGCTGTTTGCTCTGCATCCCCCAAGGCAGTGCTGGGATCTGCAGTCAGGGCAGAGGGAAAAGAAGGAGCATCGATGGGCAGCAAGTGAAAGACTGTGGTGGGCTGGGAGAACAGGCCTGTGGTGTCAGGACTGGAGGAAGAGGGGTATGGTGTTGAGGCCCTGATTAGGAAAGGTAAGATATGCAGTCTGGGAAAGGAAGAGCCTGGAGCTTAAGTTTGAGGATGAGGTTTGGGCAGACAGACCCAGAGTTGAATAGAAATAGCAGAGAAACAGAGGGCACTTCTGCTTCTCTGCTCTATTTATGGCCTTTAATCTAAGACCAGTTCTGTTTCCAAAACTGTCACACTTATCTCTAGACAACAACAGAAATAAAATATCACTGTAGCTGATCAACTTTATTTTCAACAGTCTATATACTCATCAGAAAGTTTTGGGGAGTCTTTTATGACCTATTCCATTAAAAGCCACCTAAATTTGCAGCACCCTGTGTTATCCTGCATCTTCTGGAGGCCAATGTCAAAATGTCTTAGTGAACAGATTTTGTGATACCCTGTGTGCATGCAGGTTTTGCAACTGGTACACTCCAGGACATTCAGCAACAGTGACTGAGGTAGAAATCTTTGTTACTTGAATATTCAACTTTGACTTGGCTAACAATTGTGATTTGAAGGATTAATTAAAAAAAAATAAATCACTGTCAACCTTAATAAAAAAAAATCACTGCCAACCTTACTTTTCCCTTCCCCCTGCCTTAAATAATGCTTGGTAAGCCACCTTTGGAGGGACAGACAGTGACTGGAACTCATGTCATCTGTTGATTTTTGAAAGCCCTGATTCCTAGCTCCTAAACTGACAGGATACTGAGTAAGTGAAATGCCTAACAAAAATGAAAATGTCTGTCAGAAATATTGCAGCTTCCCCCTGTAGGAGGATGTTTTAAATGTGAAACTTCTCCTTTAAACATTCTGTGTGAAAGCTGCTTAAAAAAGAAAATGTTGAGGTAATATTGCTGTCTATTTTCAACATTTTTTAACCTTTCAGCTCTTGGTGTGCTGTTGTCTGTGTGTGTGATCTGCACTGTCTCAGAGATAATGGTGGAGGGTTGAACATGTGTCCATTTCTGTGCATCGAAGGATTTAGTCACAGGCAGCATAGACAGTTATGTAAAATATATCCCAAGGAAAAGCACTATGGTGTAGCTCATCTCATGATGAAATCCTTTAAATAAAAATTTAAAATGTTGAGTTGAATCTTTCGGGTGATAGTGAGCTCTGCACCTCTTTCCATGAACTCCAGAATCCTTTAATCTTTTGCATTTGCTGCATTTGCACCTACTTCAAAGCATTGCTGCAGGCGTTGGAAAGGATCCTGGCACTCGGTGGGAATAGGGCGGGGATGTGAAATTCTGTCATCACTTGGGAACTGCAGCCATTTCTGAAGTGCCAGTGTGATCTATCTTTACAAAAGGGCAGCAGCATTATGCAACTAATTTAGGAATGTAAGGAAACGTGTCAGTATTGCCTGTAGTTCTAGAATATTTTTTTTTAAAAAAACCCTACTCTTTATATTGAGCAGTACTTGCCAATATAAGGAGAAAGCTGAATATAGTATGGCATTGACTTCTGGGCATCTATATGTCTAGATGCTAATTTACCTTGTGGTTTTAAACCAGCTGTAAGATGAACCCTGGATGCAATCCAGCCACTGATGTGAGGGTCTGGTGGCACTGGAATGTAACAGAGGGTACTGGAGATGGGCTGGAGAAGAGGGGGTGAAAGTGTTAATTTGAAGAGGCAGGGCTGTGTTATTTTTAATAAAGAAGGTAGTCTGAGTTTTAGCTGTTATCACTTGTCTCTCAACTGGTATTTTAAGAAATAGAATCTACTTTAGGACATGGTTTTTTAGGTGAGCTGACTTAGCATGGTGGAAGCTGAGGGTGGTGATGCTTTACAAGAACCACACATGTTCCTGACACCTGTACCCCAAACTGTATCCCAAACCTCCTGCTGACTGCTGTGAGAATGATCAAACTCGTAATGATAACATTTTTCCTGTTTCAAGGCTGATATATCTGTATGAATACCCCAAAAAAGCATGTAATTCACAGATATTTTGGTTTCATGTTGCTTTATATCTGGAAAAAAGTTCAGTCATAAGTCTCAATCATTAATGGCATCTGCTTACCCTGAGTTGTGCTTTAGCATATACATCTGCTGCTTTGACTTGCAAAACTGCAAGATAGTGCTTTTCATTCAAAGAATTTAATTGTGTAAGATGCTGCAAGGTTTTTATGGTACTTGGATTGTGTTTTATTTTAAAGGCCATATTAAGAGTGTTCTACAATTAAGTTTCAAAAAAATTAGACACTATAATGTGTTTTAAGCTGCTGCTATGGTAAAGAATTACAATCCTTGGGTTATAAAAGGTGACTAAACTGCTCCTAAAAGTGAAATCCAACTGCACTATAGCTTTTTTGTTTTGCAGTGCACTTAAGTGATGAATTCACATGATGCTGGGAACAGAAGGCAATTTCCAAGGTGCTTCCAAGGCTGGAGAAATATATTTAGTTTTTTATACTCAATGAGTTTTCAAATAACCTGTACTGCTAATCTCTCAGTACATCTGAATCAGCTAGAAGAATGTATTTTGAAGATAAAATGCATTTTAAAATGATTGGACCTCCAAGTTTTTACAGTATTACTGCAGTGGTTCTGTTAGCTCTTAGCAGGGTGCTGTGTGTCCTTGCTCCCAATTAACAAACACTCCAATGCCAGAGGAAGAACAGGAATCTCCAAGTAAGAGCTGGGAGAAATATGGGTCACAGTGTCCTGAAGTTGTGTTTTTAAATTGGAATGGCACATTCAGTGATTGCAAAAATAACCTATATCTCTCAAAATAATTTTCTCTAGAAATTTACCTCCAGTCTTTAATTGCTGTTGGAAAGGGAAGAACTAGGCTGCACTTTGATCTGTAGTTAATAAACTTGATCTTGGTTTACACTTCCTTCAGTTATGGAAGATCAAAGGACAGTTAAAGCTGAGACCTTGGATTCTGCATGTGTAATGTGATGTTATTTTGTGTTTGGTGTTGGAGGCAGTGCTCTTTCCTCAAGGCAATAAGCTGGGAAGAAGTGGCTGCTGTTGAGCCTTTGTGATAACCACTCTGTTCATGTTATGGATGCCCAAACAGAATATAATGTGTTCATGTCTTATAAATTCTCTCATACCAGTTAGTTGGCAAAGATCAAACAAACAATAACAAAAAAACGCAGCAGAAAATCAACTTACATATTGCCCAATGTTTTATTTTTATAGAATCTCTGTACAGCTATTGTAAAATCAACAGACAATCCATAGTAATTGCAGTCAAAAAATTGTACATCCTTTTCCAAAAAAGAAAAAAAAATCATGACACAACATGGCCCATGCTGACATGAACTAATTTACATGTGGTACTAGACAAGGCATCATTCATGAGGAACACGTGTTCCTTCTAATTAATCTTGAATATTGCACAGACTCTGACTTGCCCAGGCAAGAACAGATTGAGAATTATTGTACATCTGTACAGTAAGACATCAGAATATCATATTCATTCCAGCCTTCTAGCTCTCTGCATAGATGCATTTTACAAGCATTGTAAGTGCAATATTACTATAGACTTTTTAATTGCATGATTAAAATAGGACTTTAATCAGAAAACTTTATTCCACAGACATTCTGCTAGGTAACCAAATGCAACCTAACCAAGTTTTTGTTGCATGGCTGTATGAGACATGAAATTAGTAAGTGAAGGATTCTGTAAGCAACACTAAGGACATGGGGGAATTAATGCATGCAAAAATTAAATTGAGTTCTTAGGTGATTTTTATATATATACACATACACATATCTACCATCATCTAGTTTTTAACTCTGCTTAGTACATACACATCATCCTCAATTATTTTGGCACTGCACACCCATGTTTTAGGATTTTTTTAGCATCTGTTTGTTTTTTAATGTTTCCTGCATATATCACTTTGTCTGGTATGATGTGATAGAAATGAGTTGGTTGGAGATGGCTGCTATATATTACATTATTAGAAGAGAAGATTGCAAATACAATTTTGTCACCTGTTCATATCTGGTTTTTCCTTTTCTTTTTAAATTTCCCACATTGCTGTACTTTGATAAGAATTGTTTCCTTTCTTTCCTGAAAGCTGCAAAAGCTGATCTTGTTGGACTGTAAGCAGAGCATTGGAAGAATCTAAGAAAGATGGGTGTTGTAGGATTTGCTGGTTTTACACTGTGCCAACAAAACATGGCTTGTGGTGAGCTCAGCAACCCCAGAGTAGGAAAGATTTGGCTGTGAGACCCTCTGGGAATCCTGGGCACTGCAGGCACAAACCAAGAGGCTGAGATCAAACCCTTGGCAAATATTCCACCACAGATGCTGAATGAGCAGAAAGGCTTCTTTTGGTGCCATTGCCACCGCTGAGCTGGCAGGGGGGGAATGGCACCCCAAAATCAGCACTTCCCACAGTGAGAGCTTTCTGTAGGTCTGTGCTGAGCACATCCAGGGAGCAGCATTTCATGTGGCCTCTTGTGGAGCTTATGACACTGTGTGTCATTTCATCTGTCCATGAAAGTGAGAATATTTTGAGGAAAGTCAAAAATTTCCCATTTTCCTTTGTCTCATGAGGCAACGTAGGAACAGCTGTTGCAAGGACGTGGGGAAATGTGGATCCTGTGGCTGAGAATAAAAGACTGGAACTTTGGGTTTTGCCAGTTCCAGCTTAATAAGTGGTTTTGAAGCAGAATTGTTCTGGGGAAGGGCTGACAATATAAAAATATATCTAGTAGGTTGGTTTGTTTTTGCTGTATATTTGTAGTAGGAAAAAAGGAAAAAGAAATGTTAGCACTGCAGGATTGCTGGGAGTCAAATTTTCCGTCTCTTGACTATCTTAGCAAATTGAACAAATACTCTCTTCTGAATGTCTGGCATTCCTAATTATTGCTGTAGCTAATTTGTCTTGTCTTTTTCATATTATTTTATTACTTTGTCTGATAAAGTGTATTCTTATATCTGAAAATGGTGACGTGTAGCTTGTTATCATGCACTTTTTAATGACTTTTTTGCAGATTTACCTGGTAATTAGTGCCAAGAAAAATAATTTTTCTCAGCTATTTTCCTACAGTTGAGTGGTATCTCTCCTCTCTGGGTACTTTATGAGCTCAGGAGATCTTTATTGTTGTCTCATGAGGTCTGGAAGGCAA
This sequence comes from Illadopsis cleaveri, assembly GCA_013399915.1. Classification (NCBI taxonomy): domain Eukaryota; kingdom Metazoa; phylum Chordata; class Aves; order Passeriformes; family Timaliidae; genus Illadopsis; species Illadopsis cleaveri. The sequence continues at coordinate 511,774 of VXBB01015266.1, forward strand.
AGATTAAATTTCACTAAGGTCTAATCAGATTTTCATAAAGTTGAGCCAGAAAATGAGGTTGCTCCTGTCTCCATTTTTGACCTGTTTGCTCTTTATTTTTTTTAAATTGCATCTCTGACTTCCCTACTCTGGTGATCACACACTAGAGTCACAACATTGCCTCCTCAAGAGAGAGTAGAACTCAATGCAGAGTTCTTGTCCCTGCTCTGATATTTTTGTGGCACCTTTCCACGTCGGAACTGGAAGAGCAAGGAATGTGAATTCTTGACTGCTGTTGCTGATTTTCCTGGTATAACTGTGGCCATGCCCTGTGAACATCTCTGAAGAAAAACCAGTGTGATAGCAGAAAGGGCAGAGCAGAGCTGTGTGATGTCCTCTCACAGCACAGAGGCACTTTCTGCAGCCCTGCACCATGCACTACAGCTTCTCTGGGCTCAGCACCTGCAGCAGGATGAGCTCTGTGCTCTCCCAGAGTTCAGAGTGGGAGTCCAAAGCACAAGACTTCTCAGCACTGGTCAGAAGCTGCTGCTCTCCAGCTGGCACTCACCTGACTGTGTCGGGAACTAATTTGTTGATTTCCCACTAGAAATGCTTTAAGTTTTTCAGTTTTCTTCAGTCCTACTCTTTGGAACTGAGATAGCAGATAAGAAGTGTGAGGTGCTGGTTTTCTGGTATCCATGGCACAACTCCTACCTCCTTCAACAGAGCTAACTAAGTTCTCTCTCTCTTCCCTGTCCTTCTATTTTCCCACTTGTTTTTCTTGGGTTTCTCCTCTGCTTTCTGCTGAAGGATTTTTCCAATGCAGGCAGAAAAGGGGTGGTGGTGTGTCTTTTCTCAGGGTATTTATTAGGTGCAACAGTGATGAATAAAATGGTCATGGGAGCCAAATGTATAATAAATAGATTCTATTATGCTTTTGACCAGCTCTTTAGCTACATGGGATTTTGGGTGGACAGATAAAAGAGATGTGCAACAGGAGCAGAGGGTAGAGGTGGGAGAAGAAACCAACATTTTTTTTCAAAGACTATTCTTGCCCTGCTGGTTTATGGTAAAGCAAATCAATAGAATAAATTTGTCACTAAGTCTACAAATGTCCTTGAAGGCAATCATATCTAAACATAAGGAGGAAGAATTTAAAGCTGTATCTTGTAATGCTGAGGCCAAAAGTCCACCTGTATGCTGTGTGCTAGCGTTCAGCACTGAATTATTTTCCCCTTTGATGTATGAGGGCCCAATTTTCTTTCCTGGTTTTACCCATTTAAACCCAAGAACCATTAGCTGTTCTGGGATGAATTGCCACATCTGTGCACTCGGGTGACAAGTGCGTCACCCAGCAGGCTGCTTGTGATAGCTGTCCTGCCCAGGAGAGCTGTGTGATTCCCTGCAGCAGGCAGGCAGCATGCAGGGGCACAGCTGCTGTGATGTGAGATCCTGTGTGCTCCAAACATCCCTCCTGCTTTCCACTGAGTGCATCCCTGGGAGCAGCTTGCTTGGATAACTGACCTGCATCTTTGTGTTTGTTTCCATCCTCACTCTTCAAACACTCCAGAATTAAAATTATGAACAAACCCGCCTGGCGAACTTGGCAGATTCTCACTTTACTCATGAAGGCAGATCTAATGTTCCCTGACAAATTGTTCCAGAGAAACTGTCTTGTAAAATACAGGATCTGCCAGTTCCTTCATACCAAACCATATTTCTATTAGGACACCGTGTTAATGGTTCAGTGGAAAGTACAATGCTTGGTGCAGAGTGAATCTGAAATCATTTAGCATACTTGATTGTTAACTGAGCTAACTATCCTGTGAGTGCATCGCCTGCCATCTGTCCATTTACTTGACAGCCTTGGAGGGGGGATTATCTCCAGAGCTGGCACCGCTCCAGTTTGCCGCAGGTCTGCTTTCTAGTGTTTTTGTAGCAGATGCTGTGCCACATGCCCAAAGCTGCTGCCTGTAAGCTGCTGTGTGCTCAAATTTTTAATTTTGGGAGGTGTCTGACTGTCTTTGACACCAGATTTGGATTTGTCTTAGCAGCACCTTATGGAGTGCCTTTGTTATAAATGATAATCTGATGAAAGAGCCAGAGCCAAAACCTTGAGGCCTCTGTCACAGGATTTCTGATGGGTCCAGTGGACCTTGGATTGGACCCCGCCTTGCCTGAGTTGCTAATGTATTTTTTATCCTTTTAATGGTGTGTATTTGAAAGCATGGCACTTATAAAACATTTGGTATGGGATTAGGGAACCCTCAAGTTTGCACTGTGCTTTTAAGGAATTCAATAGTCCATGCTTATCTAAGATGCTCCAAAACTTTATATACATAGATCCTTGCCTGTTATGCACAGGGAAACTAGAAGTTACACTGAATTTTTCCTCCTCTGTTATAGAGGAGGATAATGTTATCTTCCATAGATAACATTATTCTGCTGAAAACCAGTTGATCCTAAATTAATGTAAATCAACCAAGGTAAGGTGAAGCTTTAGGAACTGCTGTGTTTTTCAATTCCATGATTAAAATGCCTTGCTCTTCCTGTGCAGCTTGGTGGTTGTCAGCAGAGTAGCAGGAGGGAATTATCATCTTGCTGCAGCAACCCCTGCTGCTGCTGATAGGGAAGATTTCTTCTTCTCTCATTCCTTGCTTCTCATTAAGAAAAAGCAAAAGGGGGAAAAAGTCAATTAGGCAATGCAACATGATGGATCTCAGTGCATTTTCTACATCCATTTCAAGAGGTTTGCTGTATGAAAATGGTAACTGCTGGGTTATCCACAGCATCTTTCTTCCATTCTGGTCTATATTTCCACTTGATCACTTTGTTTTGGACTGCCTGGATGAGTTCTTGGAGAATGACAAATGATACGACTGTGCCTGTTCAACTCTAAAGCAGTGCCCATAGATTTCCTTCTGACTGTGTATGTAAATAAAATACAGTACAAGAAGTCATCTATTTCATGTGTTAGGCATAGGAAACTTTCCAATCTCAGTAATTAATTTATCACCTTTCAGAGGAAAAGTTGTAGGTTTTTTTCAGCATGTGGCTTAATTTGGCCTTGTACAATGTCCATGCTTCTTTGAGCTTAAAATATTTGGTTCAGAGTCTCTGCTTTTGAAAATATTCAAGGTGTATAAAATAAAAATGTGATTACAACACTCAATCTTCTTAATTAGTTTCTATTGTTCAGTCTGTTAAATGCCATTTGCTTGTCAGGGAAATGCATCCCATGTTCCAGCAGGGAACACTGCTGGAGTTCTGCAGAAGTGATAGGTTTTGAATATCTTGAGTTTTGGGAAAGGCCTTCATAATATCTCTAACTAGAATACTGACTAGGTAGTTAATCATAATCTAGGATCTCAGGCTGAGAAATGCTCCTAGTTCATGCTGTGTGTGCAGACATCTGTTACTCAGCAACAAATGTCACTCTCTTTCCAGATGAGTTATTAGCAAATGTTAAAAAGACAGGTATATAGTAAAAGTTTAATGCCTATGAAATGACCTGTGAGGCTGCAAATGCCTTAGCATATGGAATATAATTCTGAGTAATAAAGAGATGAGCATTCCAGAATATTTATGATGATTAAAAAAAAAAAGAAAAATACTGCTGCCATGTAAAAATGAATCAAAGAATTCAATTTACTGTTCCAACAATGCAGGCTTTACAAATGTACATGCTATAGTTTATGGAGGCTTTTAGCTGAACAAGGCAACAAATGTTTTCTGGGAAATAATATGAGGCAATGTATTTGTCTACTACTGAAAATGTGTAGTTGCTTTCTTCAGGATTGGAAGCAATCTTGCTAAAGCAGGACAAGAAACTTTTACAATATCAAGATGCCAAGTAGATATCAAGTAGAGAGTGGACAGAAAGACTTCATTTAAGTGAGGTGAAGATATGACATTTATTGATCTTATAAGATAAAATACTTCACCTTTCTGTAACTACCAGGATAAGAATAGAGTTAGAGCAAGCTCTAGCTATCACAAGTATTTTATTTCCCATACAATACATAGTTTAAGTTACAGGAAAACAAGTATCTGCAGTATTTCTCTAAAATACAGACATTAAATTCTATAGTATTTGCATCAGGACAGCTTCTCCTGTTCTTACCTGTTAAATCCAGAGACAGATGTTGGCAGTTCTCGTGCGGAAATTCTTGTGCCAGTGCTCCAGGATGCAGCACCTCTCTCTGTGCTGGGTGTGCACTGGGACAGATAATGAATGAGACCTGATTAATCATGGTACGAGGAGTTTGGAAGACAGGCAATAAAAACCAAAGAACTTGAAAGTTTTTATAAATAGAGCTGTGCAGAAGCCTTACTTGATCTTCTATCCATCCTCCTAATCCTGAAGTCAGGCACTCTCCCTCTCCCTCGCCTTTTTTCCATTGCTTAGCAACACTCATGGGTGAACTTCCTTAAAGCAGAGCTTTGTTCCCAGATGTGATTTCAGTAATATTTGCAGGCTTAACAGTTCTGAGATGTGAAAATCAACCCCCTTCCTCCCCACCACCATTAGCCTACTTCACTAAATAGTCTGTCTTGTTCTTTCCTGCACCCCAGGCATGGTTCAGTTTTTGTCTCTACTGTTTTGATCTAACCAAGAGAGTTGTGGAAAGAGGGGGGAGTTTCAAATAAAGCTTTAATTATGGAGGACACACATACAATGTGCACAACGAAGCTGCGTGTTGGGAATAGAATTGAAGTGTAAATGGAGAATGGTCAAGAAAAGAACTGGTATTTCTTTCAACTCAATTTGACTTTTTTTGAAATTGAGATTGAATAAACGGCATTTTTCATGCCAGCATTTATGTGCTGAATTGGTATGACCAACTGCATATTACAATATAGCCTTGAACAATCATTTTAAGTAGGGAGAAGCTACAGTAGCTAATTGCTTCCTATACAGTTTTTTCTAATTTTGGCAATACAGTGACATATCAGTACTTCCTAGAAATGTTCAGTTTGTCAGGCTAATCTGCATCTGTATTTAGTCCTGTTTCTGGAGGATGATCTGGTTTATCCATTCTGTTTCCTCTTGTTTTCCCTGGCTGCTTTTCTGTAGTTCACTACACTTTGAGTTATGGGTGGGTTTTGTGTGTGTTTTCTTCGGCAAGCCAGAAGATGTTAATGCACATCTCTTTGATCTTAGAGACAAGCTAGATCACTCACCAAGGAGACTTGTGTTGAAATGCAAACATTTCCATTGAAGTCTCTCTCAATTTATGTGCAGAACACTATGTTTATATGTAAAAGTGGTAAGTCTTGAAAAGTTCTATTGCTTCAACAGTGCGGTAACCACCTTGCTGATATTCCACTGAAAAGTTCTTGTGTTTTGAAATTGAAGACTTCCCAGGCATGGAAAACCTTGCAGCTTTTGCCAGGCAGAATGATCTTATGTCAAGTCTTTTATGTTCAGGCCTCTCTCATGGATTTTGAGGTTGACACTCCAGCTGAATTACCAACCTTGTGAAATCAATAATTTTGGAGGGGCTGTTGCCCAGGGGGGCTGAAGTGTGTGCTCATGTGCTCCTTCAGCTCTAAGACAGATAATGTAATAAGCCACTAAAAAAAGAGCATGTAAACTGCAGTGGCAAATCCTCTAGCATTTTTTACAATAGTCACAAAGCAGATTCTGGGAAAAGGCTGCAGAGTTTTTCTTTGACTTAGAGAACGGTAATTAATCTGTAATCTGCTTGATTCAATTTGTTTGGATAGAAATCAAATGAAATTCTGAGTTACTGTGCATTCTCTCAGTGTCTCGTGTCACAGAGCTAGCTTTGGGGTAGGATCCTGTCCTTTCAACATGAGGATGAATTAATAAAGACCAATGTATCCCTATGTGAAGTATTTATAAATTAAGAGGATGCCTGAAAACATTTATGACAAGAGAACTGAAGAACTTTGTAATTCTTTACTCTGGATCCTGTGTGCTAGCTAGTGTGTTCCTACTGTTGCACCTTGTTTCTCCAAGGAAATTGTGCTATTCCCTTTATAATCTTGCATGATAGTTGTGGTTTTTTTTAATTTAAGTGTTGGTTGTTATGAGGAAAAACCAAACAAAAAAAAAAAA
>VXBB01015266.1:519944-546092 GCA_013399915.1 Illadopsis cleaveri
TTTTTTACGAAAAATTATTCTGTGAATTTGAAAATTGGTTTGAAAAGTCAAAGACACGGGCTTGGTTTGTTTGGTTTATTTTCATTTCCTCCAGAGAAGGCATTATGCATCTGGAACATTTTGCTGCACTTGGGGCTGTCATGTTGTTAACTTCGCAACTCTCTGACTCTCATTTCTTCAGTATATTTCATATCTTGCCTTATCTCTGTTGTTGGACTTTATGGGAGAAAGCGTGTAATGTTTGTGTGCAGCTGAGGGCAGAGGGTGGACTTGGACTGAGCACAGACTTAAATGCTGCTCATTATAAACAATGCTTAATAACTGCAAAGCAGAATTACTGTTAGACATCAGCCTTGGTGCTGCACACAGAAAGTGAGTTCTGTGAATTCTGTGAAAGTCTCCTGGATGACATCTACAGGGGAAATGTCACCTTACTTTTGCAGGCAGTTATAGATAAAGGCAGGCAAGGACACTGATCTTTGCTGTGTTTTAAAACTGAAGAACCAGTTAGCATGACATGAGAAATACTTCTTTAAGTTGCTTCTGTGACTCACTTTTCTGTGAAAGTGCTTCTTTCACTCGCTGCAGTGAAAACTTTTAAACTCATCCTTAATGGAGCTTTTGTGTGTTGTTGAGACACCCCTGCTCAGGCCATGTGTCATTCCCAGGGGGAACCTCCTCTGTTTGGTGCCGGGCTCCGGGCAGCAGGAGCGGGCGCTGGTACAGCCCTCCTGTGGCTCCTGGGGAGTGTGCACCTTCCCGGGAGCGGGCTGACATCGCAGCATGTCCTGGGCCAGAATCCTGCCCACATCGCACCCCAGCACTCTGTTACACCTAGTTACAGAGCAATTGCAGAATTTGGATCATTTCCCTATTAGGAAGTTCGCGCAGATAAATGCTGTGTCTTTGTGTGTGCTTTGCTCGAGCTCCTGTTACACTTAACCTACTCCTTGTACCTCTAAGGAGGCAGGTAGAGAAAAGTGACACTAAAAACCCAGCCAGCAATTTGGGTTCCAATGCTACAAGCTCTTAGGAACTTGCCAAACTTTATTTGTAGACAGTTGTATTTATCCTATTCTGCAAACTGGATTTTGTGCCTAAGAATTCCTAAAAATTGTGGCTTGAGGGGATGTTGTTCTACTATAATACATGGTTTTGTCAGTCTTCAGTGGGAACAAGAGTTAAACTTAAACAGGTGAGGTTTTTTTTCCTAAAATGGTTGCTTTAATAAGGACATATTGTCTCATCAATTTTTAAGCTAAACTCCCCACAGAAATCAAAGAAGCATATTCTGCTGAAAAAAATCAATTGTACAGTCTGACCCACAGTTACTGCCTGTCAAATGAGACTGAACTGTTCTCTTTGTAATATGGCCTCCATTACCTTCTTTCTCTAAATTATTTTCTATATGAAAGCAAAGCCTGTGAATCCCTTTGGAACATGCACTGAGGTAAAGCCATCTGATGGCTGAAACTGCTTCATTTCCTTTGGCTGTGGAGGATAAGTTAGCTCCCTGTGAAGCTTTACCTCCTGCAGACATCAGAATAGTATGTGAAATATTTAACATTTTAATTTTGTGAGGCTTCATTTAAAACTTTATTTTCCTTGCTTTGTGTCATTTAGAGAGCCAGTGCTGAACTACTGAACTACTGAAAATGGGAGTCCTGACAGACAAGGGAGTATGGTGCTTGTTTAACAAAGAACAGCATGCAGACTCCATAATGCTTAAGGCTATATAATTCCATTTTCTTCTGTAGATTCTGTTTCATTGCTTTAGTGTCTGCAACACACAAGATTTTAGTATTCAAGAAAAAAATTCAAAGCCTGCCTAGTGCAATGTCATGTGCAGAATAACTTAGGTTTTGTGTAATAGATGTTTATTTTTTTAACATAAATGTGGCATACAAAGCATATAGAACTCTTAAGCCCTCCCTCAAACCCCTAAATACTAAACCCCTTCAGTTTTCATGTTTCACGTTATCACTGTTTATATATTTAAAAAGTATGTTTTCAAATGTTTTCAAGGGTTTGATAGTGTTGTTTTTTTTTTTAATTTCTAATCCAGAGAAAAATTATCTGTCCACACAAAGCCTGCTCTAAGTTCAATAGCTGATGTTTTTGACAGAGAAAAAAAAAGAATGCATCCTCCAGGCAAAATCATTCATTTTTGCTTAATCACCATATTGGGAAAATTTGACTCTTTCACATGGGTGAAAAATGACTTTTCATGGCAAATGTNTTTTTTTTTTTTTTTTTTTCCCTTGGGTCTTACACTGCAGTTTTCAGCTTCAGCAGTGATTAGAAGAAGAAATATCGAACATCTAAATAAGATTCCTGGTATTTCTCACCTGGATGGAATGCTAAGAGCAGGGTTGAGACTGACAGATGGTATTTTTATGTTCACTCCATTTTCAGATTCATGTGGTTTTGTATAAAGTTCAAACAAGGCCCTTTGTGAATTTAACTTGAAGCTCTTCTGAGATTCAACCATCATCACTAATTCCCTTTCATACTTTGACATGCTTATAATTCATTTTGTATCCTGTACACTTTATAAGTGCAAGACTCTTAACTCATTCTGACTAGGTAGAAATTACAGGGTAAAAATAAACTTTACCTGTGTTCAGGCAAGAATAATGATGCAGCATTTATGAATGAGAATGTCAGCATGTACCCATCACTAACAAGAATTTTCTCCAGTGATGACTTGTGCATAGCTGTAAACTATACAAAAATGTATGTAAGGTCCACAGCTAAGGTAGAATGTGCTAGAAAATACTCCAAGTTCAAATTTGTTTTGTACAGTGTTTTGGTACAGACTGGGCCAACTTGTTTGGTGTGAACACTTCAAAATAAATTTTTTTTCTCCTTTCCTGGGGAAGTTGGGATGTCAATAACTCAGTATGTTCTTTTCTGGTCAAATAACCCAAAACATACTTTTTCCTGATGTAAGTAATCTTTGAGGCTGACTACAGGTAAACTCAGTGGCATAAGGAGAAGAACAGCTCCGTGTTTGTGCAAAAACCCAGTTATGTTCCCTCTGACTCTGGTTAAACTAAGAGGAATCAAACATCCAAGTAAATTGGAATATTAATGTGGTCCTTGAGGTGTGGCAAATGCAGATCTCTATTTAAAAGAATAGGTAAATATCTACAGGTGAGGGTAGTGGGGTTTTTTCGGTTGGTTGGTTGTGTTGTTTTGTTTTGTTTTTCATGGAAAAGGAATATTCAGAAAGTACCAAGAAATGTGTTAATATTCCATGAAAAGAAAAGACCTCGGGTGCAGTTCATGCAGCAAAATTCTTGTCAGTGTAGTCAAAACACACCAGAATACTCTTGTTATAGACTCCTAGGCTGTTTATAAGAGCTTTGTTATCCAGCAGTGCACAGCTTCACCTGCCTTTCCCTGAAACTGGACATGGACAAACACTGTCACATCCATTTATGCTGAAGGAATTAATCATCAGAGCTGGGTGGGACTCTGAGGACATTGCACCTTCTGTTCATGCTCCTTTCCTCCCTGGCTGAGGGTGTGCATGGGGGCTGAGAGGCACCTTGGGCATCAGGCAGCACCTCCCTTGTGCTAAAAGAACACATGTGGAGTTTTGTTTTCTTTATTTGAGAAAGTGGAGAGCAACCTGGGGGAAACATTTTAAGTACTTCAAGAATTTAAAATGGTTTTGTGTGAAACAGGACATAGCAGGAAAGGTTTTGTCTACTTTCAGGTTGGTGTCCACTGCTGTTGTCATCTGGCAGCTTTATCCAAGCAGGTTTCTGTGGACTGGGACTGCCAGCTCAGCTCCTCCACGGTAGCTTTTGGGCTAAATAATGAAAATTTTGAACTGCAGTTTTCATAATTATGAGTTTTTTAATCCAACAAGTTGCTTAACCAACACGGGAAGAAAGAAGCTGTTGGGCAGCAAGTGACCTTCTGTGTCTCTGCTGCTCTGTTACCAAATAACCAGGGTGTTCAGGGATCTCATGATGAAGATCAGGCTGACAATTATCCTTAGAGTGTTAAAGAGTTTCTCCTGTATTATTTATCTCAGTGATTTCTTTTTCAGGAGAAAAAGAAAAGTCTCAGCTTTTTTTTACCCTTTTAAGTCCTTCTCCTTGTGGTTTTGTGGTAATGTAACTATGGGAGCTGTCGTGCTCTGTACCAGGCTCTTATTCCTGGAGCAAGTTATGCAAAGTTCTTCAAATTACCACATAGTTCCAGTCACTCTTAATGTGTCAGGCTTTATGTTATGGTTAGAGTGGTAACATAAAAAGAAATCAAAGGCAAAATACTGTTTTAGAAACAATAAACTTTGAAATGGTTTGTAGATTTGAAGTGTTATTCTGTTCAAAGAAAACTACTCAGGAGCCTGCCTGAGTTCCAGCAGTGTTTGGATGATACTTCCAGGCACATTGTGTGACTGTTGGGGTGTTCTGTGCAGGGCCAGGGGTTGGACTGGGTGATCCTGATGGGTCCCCTCAAGTTCAGCAGGTTCTATGATTTCTATCATTTCTCTTGCTGGTCATCAGTAGTTCAATAACTTATTTTCACCCTGTTCAGTATTTGTACTTTGGTCTTGGCCTTGCAAATGGTCCTGGGGTTACTGCTACTTTTGTTAATCTCTTCTACCATGAAACTCTATATATGGGTGATCTTTGGTTGATAAAATATTTCTGTAGTCCAAGATGACTGATGTGATCCAGCTTGCATTTTGGCTGAGCCCTTGAGTCTAGAGCAGAGTCTAATTTCAGCAGCTGAATGGGCAGAATGTACATGGCAGTCAATAGAGGCTGAAGGGCTTGGGACTTCTGAAAATTAGGGAGCGTTTTTTATTTTTACATCTCTACTTTAGTGACTTGTCAGATATGCTGGAGTTTAAAAAGTGTTGGTTGAACTTTTCCAAACAAGTTATCTCTGTGTGAAAAGATTGCAAGAAGTTTGGGAAATGGGATGCAGTAATCCAATGAATGGAGATATTATTGTTACGAATAAACAAATACACTGGCAAAGCACCTTTGGGTAGAGAAAGTTGGCAGGACTGAAATAGATGTAAAGATTAATCTTTTGCACAATGTGGTTAGATGTGAAATGTCTGTAGGAGCATATCAGGGTAACAAAGCTTTGATGATAAACCTGGAGAGAACACAGAATTTTGTAGGGAAACCACCTTCCTGGTTTGGAGGACAAGGAAGGAGAAAGAACAGGAGAGGAAGTGAGACTCAAAAGGAAAAAAAAAAAATCTGTGGAACTGAAAGGAATTAATCCAAAAAGTTTAAGTGCTTGATTAAAAAAAAAACACCAGGCCCCTTTTCTCTCACTGCTTAGTAGTTTTCTTCTTTGTTTGAAATATCTCTGTGATAGTATCTTTGAACACCATGAAACGTTTGTGTGCAGTAACCAGCTAGCTTATGGGATTTCCAGAATGACTGGAAGTAATCTTCCAGCAGTGGTATAAATATCCATGTTATGTGAGGTGCCTTATCAGCTAACATGGGTGAGGAGGTTCACAGGAACGAGCCCCAGTGCCTTGCCTTGCCAGAACCTTCCAGAGTGTGAACTGTGTATTTGTGTGTCAATAACTGTGCAGCATCCCCACCCTCCAGTGAGGAGATGATTTGATTTGTGATTGACATGGGTTGTAGCAGTGGTAACTGGAACAGGAGCTCACAAGGGTTTATGCATATATGTATACACTTCAAACATGCAAATCAAAGAATAATTATCCCAACACTTTGGAAACAGAAGAGAGAACTCCACATAACACATTAATGCACATGTTTCAGCAAGATGTGTAAAACATCTGCAATTATGAATGAATGGACTCGTTATTCTACCATGTGCTCACTGCTGCACAGAAAGTAAAAATAAATCTTTGAGACACTGCTATCATTTCCTTTCTCGTCAAGAATTTACATCTGGAATCCTCATGGGATCTTTCAGAATACCCAGCAATGTAAAATGATCTGCCTGACTAATATGACTATTACATTACACTGGTCATGGCTTTCTTATGGTTTAATTGTTGTAGCCTCTGAAGCGTTAGCCACGGGAATGGGGAGATACTGATCTCTGTCAGGTGACAGATATTAACCTTTTGTTAACCTGGATCCTTGTCTTCTAAAGAAGGTCCTTTCTTTTAAAGAAATGAGGCTTCTGTTATCAAAGATCTCAAATTGAAGTGGTTTTGCCTTTTTGCTTTTTTTAAGCTAACAAATTATATGGATTTATGGTTTTGCATATTAAATACTGAAAAAACATAAAGGTGTTATGTTATTTTACAGATCTGCTACATTTTCATCTTGAAATCCTGTTTAACTTTGAGCCACATGGATAATCCTGAAATAGCTTTCTCTGCTTCCTGTCAGACACATGCTTTCATTCTGCAGAAAGCAGCAGGAGGCCTTTTGCTTGTTTGGGTAGTACTCATAAATATAAAATTGAACTGTACACTGGAGTTTCAGAACGAAGGATGAATGTTAATAGATCACACACAAATTGGTCTCTGGAAGCAACAGAGTCCATAGCATGAGGTCTGCCAATTGCCAGGCAAAGAGTTGCACCATGGTGAAAGGGTATTTTGGCAATGTAGTAGTTCCATGCAAATGTAGTACTAAGAAAAAGTTTCCAAAGTGCTTGATGACAAATTGGTGGGTAGGTTTTTCCACAGAGTGGAGGGGTTATCTTGAGATTTAAGACTGTAATGCTTATTTGCTCAGTATGTTCTATTGAGATCTCAGCAAGGGTTTGAGTAATTCCTTCATGTTGCTCAGTCTCGTATGTCTTAAAAATAATACATTTCTCTGAGTATGGAGACTTGTGATATGCAGACTTACCAGGGGTTGAACTATAGGTACTGATTTAAACTTGTATTTTGGAAATCCAGATAAAGTTCATATATTGAAGGCAAATTACATCTTTTGTTGTTTCTCAGTTTGAAGAACTGTGTATTTTGAGCATCGTGGCAGAGACCCTATGAAGTCAACCAGATGACTGTTAGTACTCATAAAAAACATATTAGATCTTGTTTCCTTCATTTTTTCAACCTGAAAACTTCCTTGTCTGATAGTGAAAAGTCTGGCGTGAAAGTAGTAGCAGGTACAAGTGTGTGTGAAAATCTTCTATGAGATACTACAATTGTAAAGAAGGAAGAGGTCTGCAAGGGGAAATAACCTTTAAATGCTAAAGATTTGAAAAGAAGAAAAGATATTGGGATGATGCTATTTTATAGCTAACCTACCTCTTTGATTGTAGCAAAGGAATAGCCTCAGACCAAGATCAATTCAAGAGGACAGCACACAGGACTGTACATATTAACAGAGCCTCTCTGGTGGAAACAAATCTCCAGAGGAAAGTACTACTTGGAAAATTTTCACCCTTTAACAAGATAAAAAGATAATTAGGAAGCGCTTCAAATTGAAATAAGATGACATGTGGAACAGTGGTCATGCAGTGAGAAATTAAAGTCCTGTGAGAGAATTGTGCCCAAAGTCCACATTTTAATGAGAATTTTTCTGACCCTTGGGGAGACCTTCCCTACTTTCCGATTCCATGAAAGGGTTCTGATCAAACAGGACTCAGATGGGGTCTGTCCTGAAGAACAGCACATGTAGATCAGATTAGGCTGCTTCTTGGAAGAGCTCTAGAATTATCTTAATATGCATTAAGTTTTTGCAAAGCCTTTGTAATTTAGGTAAGAGGCCCTTATTAAGGGTAATGTACCTAATGAATGATGCAATAAACATTTTGATGTCAAATATAAATTCATCATAAACACAGATGAATAGTTACCTTGTTTTCTTAAGGAAGGTCTCATTTAACCAGTTTATGACTATGTAAAACTGTGGAAAGTCTTTAAAAAACAAAACATGATTGGAATTACTTTGTTATGTGGTTTGTGTATATCTGAGATCTGATATGTTCCTTGAGTTGAAGATACACCCACACTGCTTTTCCTGAGTTTACTTCTGATGTGTGCTTTTAATCCTGTTATACCTGGTTATTCAGGAGGCCTAATGGATGACAGAGCTGGCATTCCTTGCTATTTTGAGGTAATTATTTTGATCTTAAGAACAGCTTTCTTTTACAACTGCAATATACAACATCAATGATGCTGTGGTTTAGAAACTGAAACCACTTATGCCCATTGTCACTATTCATTGAAGTGTCTTGCTTATGCCCTTCAAATGTCTTTTTTTGCATAGAATTTCACTAAGATGTGAGGATTTTAAGCTTTTTAACAACATAGATATTTTCGTGATCTTGCCTTTGTGGCAAATGTTTAATAAGTTGGAAAGTAAGAAGGTTTCTTCCAAAAATGTGGCAGGAGTTAAAAGATGAATAGTTCTGTGGAATAAAGATCTTTCAGGATAATTGAATTCTGTGGTGGTTCAAAATAAACTTTGGAGTAATCTGTTGAGAAAGAAGAGAACTACTCATTCAGATCCATCTGAAGGAGCAGTAGGAGCAGCAAGACCTGCAAGTCTGAACTCCCTGAATCTCAGCAGAAAAAAGCATTCACCAAAGGCTTGACCTAAAGTCTGCTAATTCAGTTAAAGGATTCCTGATAATTAAAATGTGTAACAGATGGTGGAGACTGAGGAAAGGTGAAGGAAGCAAATACGACTGCAGGCCAGATTTGTGGTCCCAAATGCTGAAACCGAGGATTGATCCAGCCTGTTTGCTGACACAGGATAGATGTGTCTGACTCTGTTATGTGCACAGCTGTCTCTGACCACAACAAATGCAGAAGACTTGTATTTTGGGGGAATTTTTTTAGGTTGGTTTGGAGCTTTTTCTCTGCCTTCAGTAGGGCAGAGAAAGAAGAAACAAAGCTGAAATCATAAAGGCTTTGTTAGAGAAGTGATGTGCTTTGTTAGAAGTAAGATTCAACTTTGTTTGGTTAAATGTACTTGTTAGATTAAATGAAAAACCTTTTTCAGTCTCTCAGATAATTGTGGATACCTGTATGACAGACCTAACAGGAGAATGTCTTTTTCCATTAACTTAAATTCAGATCTAAGTTCTAGGTCAGAAATCTGCTGAGTTGTGTTTCATGGCCCACTTTATTCACCTCAGCTTCACCAAAATCCCTATGTTCTCTTAAGTGTATTTCCTATGATGAGGTAAGGGGGAGAGACTGGAGTGAAATTTGGGCCCAGTGGGCCTGTGCCTAAGACAAAACAAGGAAATTGTGCTCCCAAAAGAGTCTACCTCTTGAAGAGGTGCTTCATGAAAAAAACTGTATTTAATGTATGGTACAAACCAGTCAAAAATCTCCCAAGAGAATACCACCTAATGTCTTCAGCACAGGAATTCGACTGAAACACATTTGTTCTGAAACAAAAACAAGCCAAGCCTGTGTTGTCCTCCTGATGTGTATTTATAGCAGGTGCACTATGAAAGATTTCCTTGTGAATTTATTTTCCATTTGCTTCTGTTCATTTTTGTGCTGTGGCATGAGAGCTGAACAGGTAATTTTAGTGTTGTGCTGTCTATGGATGAGATGGGCATCTATTTTGATTTCAGTGAGCCAGAAAAGGTGCTGTATTTGTTGGCAAATAAGCAATGTTTATTCATCTCTGTCATCTTTCAGACCAGGAAAAATGATGAAGTCTGACTAACTAAAGAGCATATGATATTCAGTGATTCTGTACTAGAACAGTTTGTGACTGTCACAGTCTCCTAGTTTTACTTCTTTACACGTGAATGAAGACTTTTTTTCTCCTGATTAATGAATGCACATTAAATTTCAAGCATTTGCCAGGGCTCTTGTGGAAGCTTTGTGACATGTCTGGGAGCTCTTACTACTTCTCTGGACACAAAGAACTGGTAACTTGCCTGACACTAAAAATTAGCCTCTACTTGTGTATATTCTTGGGCAAGAAGAGCAATACAGGGGAAGAAGAAAGGGGAGAACGTGGATAGATGTTGTAGCTTTACATCTCAGTGTGCTTCCAGTACATTCATGACAGAGAAACAGGGAAACCCAGTTTACTGAGATGGTGCTTAATCAAGGCCAAGCTCCCTTCCTGTGCTTCACTCTTCATGAAGGTACAAATTATCCTGTGAAAAAGTCCGGTCAGAAATGGAATGGTTTAGCTTTAAAATGTTAAATAATAGTATCAAATTTTCCTGCCTGCTTCTGCCTTACACAGGTGAACATAAAGTAGGATATTGGCCTGAATTTATGTACAATACCAGGCTAGACTGGAAAAAGAGGAGGCCAATCAAGCTGAGTTTGAATCTATCTTGTGATTTTCTTTTTTCTTTTTCCTGGGGGAGTTTTTCTTCCTCTGGTTGCAGAGGGATCCCAAAACAGTTGCTTCTTTCATTGCACTTTTTTTCACAAGTGCATATCTGCCATTTTCTACTCTGTGAAAAGATGTGTGGGAGGAAAATGGATCCTTGCTTTCCTTTAACATTGGCTGTGATAAATATTAGTGTGCTGTGTGCAACATTAGCAGCCTGAATGTGGAGGTGGCAGCTACCTCAAGTGGCTGTGGATCACCACTGTGTCTGTGTGGTGTAACACAAATATCTTCAGCATTAACTCTCTCTTCTGAATATGATGCAGTCTCCTCCAGCAGAATGAAGGTGGGTGCAGAAAGTGAGACAACAAAACAAGAGGCAAAAAAAAAANGCAGAACAAGGAAAAAAAAAAAAAAGAAGCAAAAAAAAAAAAAAAAAAAAAAAAAAAAAGTAAAAAGTAAAGCAGAACTGTGCTGAGTCAGCATATAGGACTAGAAATTCTAAAATGAAATCATACTTCAAGATTTTTTTATCAGGGATGATTATAAAAGACACAAATCTTTTCGAAGTGGTTGTTGATGCTTATTGGGAGGATTCAATGCTTAAAGGGGTGGACTCAGACTGTAGGGAAAATACTGGATGGTCTTTCATAGTTCTTAAAATTATCAGCTTGCCCTATATTCTGAGGCAGAAATAAACCTTAGAGTTCTTTGTTAAGGAATTTTTTTTAATATTTTTCCCAATATTTTTGGAAAAGAAATGGCAAAAAGCTAGGAGAAGTAGCTTGAAAACAAAAAGGAAGTAGAAGACACTGAAATGTACAGAGAAATACAGCACAATTCTTGAAATCTCACAAGTGACTTACAAGTTAGAATCAATAAATCCTTTGGATAAGTCGAATTTGTCACACTCTCAGGAAATTTTGAATGCTGTCATCTTTTTATTGTTGGGTTTTATTAAACCCACTGGATAGAATATCAACTTTTTTTTTTTTTTCGCTGTAATGTTTTCAAAATCTTCATTATAGGTCTAACAAACCATGGCAAAATCATCTGTGTTCTGAACATGCCCAAACAACAGCTCAGAACTCTGAATATTCAATAAGTGAGTTGTCTCTTTAATAGTTATTATGCTTAGTATCAATGCCTGACAACTGCTGTCACCCCATCGAATTGTGCTAAATCCTCCTAAACGAGACACCCTGGCAATAAAGCTTGACTTGTAATCATTTTCTGGCAAGCACATCTTACAATTGTTATTATTTTAACTGCTCACACTCACATCCAGCATGAGGTGGCAATGTTTTCAGTTCCAAACATTAAAGATGTGGTGATAGAGAAGGTGAACCCTTATTAATTCTGAGAGATTTGCTTAATTGGGACACAATGTGAAGATTCTCAACAATAATAACAGATGATAGGGAATAAATAGGCATGGCAGGGGAGAGGCAGTTTCTAGTGTGAATTTCCCTTTGCTTCTGTTTAATTGCATTACATACTGTGGGAAGTATCTGGAATATGCATCTTCTAGTTAATTTTTCTTGACTGCATCCATCTAACTACTGCTCCTGGACATTTTAATGTTTGATAATACTCTATTTGCATATGACTACACATCAATAGCTGTCATTAGAACCAATTTACATACATGATTTGCTTCTTGAAGTGTCAACGTCTGAATTTTATCTAGAGACAGGAATAGGGTCAGGAAAGTTTAATTGTTTGTATAATGCAATTGAAAAGGCTGGCAGGAATCTAGGGCAATTTTGGAACATCTGTCTTTAAGTCATCAAAAATAAAGCACATAACAGCTGTGATAACAGCAGGATTATGATTAGATATACAGCATTCACCATCAGCTTGAACAAGGACTGGAAAACAAAAAGGAGGTAAATAAGTCAGTTCTTGTAATAACATTGCAAGATTTTTTAATAGATCTTTGGGGTTTTTCGCTTTTAAAAGTTGATATGTAAACACACTGTCAGACAGAAATATAAACAAAATCTTATTTTTTTCTTTACAGAAGCTTTTATTTTTTTTTCAAAAATAGAACTTGTGGCCCAATAACACAGCAATGTAGCTAAATGTTGATTCCCATTTACTATGTTGTGTGTTATATTAGCAAATCCTGCTTTAAAATTGCAGCTACTTGGTCTTGCTCATGATTTCTGCTTAAGGAACCATGAAACATTTGTGACTCACTTTCTTTATAACATTAAATCATCTTTATCTGTTTCTCTATTATATCTTTGTTTATCTGTTATGAATATAAATATAGTGAAAACAATTCCTTTGGGAACAGTGAGCTCTATCATGCTCTTTTAAACATGGACTTCTGTATTGTTTTTAATAATTTTTAAGTTTCTATCATTTTGTCCTGCTGGGTACTCAAGTTTCAGCTATTTTTTATGTAAATGTTTCCTGACTTTAGACTGTGTATGAACTACTATCTAGTTCATACTATGGACTCCTAAGAAGTACTTAAGTGAGATTTCCATAAATCAAGTTAATTGTTTGCAATCTGAAATTGTTTCTTAATTTCAGCACCAATTGTAACACAGGAGGAAGTGTTAACTATTCACATGATGAATTACTTTACATCATTTCTAGTTAAGTTTGTAATTTGATGAAAGCTGAAAATGTAAAAATATGTAGTTATACAAACTTAGTTTAGAATTTTTGCATCTGTAAGTTTTGGATGCCATTCAGCTACACTTGACTGTATGACTTTACAGGAAGAACAGAAATACATTTTACATTCTGTAGTCTCCATGTGAAAGAAGAATAAATCCGAAGGAAAATGCACAGCTTCAGCATTCATTTATGTCTTCTACTTAAACCAATTCATGAGGATTGGATACATGAGTAATGACACTTCCAAAATTAAAACACTGGTTTGTTCTTCTGTCAGTATGAAAAGTCATTATGCTGCAGCAGCAAAGGGGAAACTACAGAATGCTTGTAAAAATATGCAGCCCAGAGCTGCTTTCTTGTCCACAGATGATTGTTGGGTTAACAAATTCGTCTCAGTACCAAGCCAGAAGTCTGCCAGCAGTTGAGCTGTTGGGATGTTCTGTGGCTGTCTAACGCCACACTTGGCTTTGCCAAGAGGGTTTTTGTTTCTGAGATGTCTCAGCAGCTGCCCCATGTGGTATAAGGCAACTTGGAGCCTTGGAATCTGTCACTTATTTATTTCAGATACCCAAATTACTGCTTCATTTTATAAGCAGGTTTTGGCATAGAAAAGCACCAACTGCAGAGAAGTGTGTGTTTTATGCCAACTAGTTTTTTCCCCCCCATAAGTGTCAGTGCACTAACTATCATGTCATAATCAGTGTTTAGGAGATGCACTATTGTTTTAATTCCTGCAGGCTCCAAGGAGTTTTCTCTCAGCTCTTTCACAAGGCCATAACATCCTCATTTACTGCAGCAAGTGCGTGTAAAATTTCTGCAAGGAAAAAAGAATATATATATGCTGCTTTACTGATAGCCAATAAAAGTAATTATCTAATCAGTGTTCTTCAAATGTACTGAGGTAGTGAGGCTCTGACTCATTGAAAGCTTTGGATTGGAATGGCCCTAAAAAAGCATCCAATACAACCTCCCTGCCATGGGCAGGGCCACCTTTCACTAGACCAGGTTGCTCAAAGCTTCTGATCAAGAATGCTTCCAGGGGTGGGGGCATCCACTCAGTAGACAACCAGGCAATGCTGCATCAGACAATAACATGGCAAGGCACTCTGAGACCCCCTCTTGGTTAATTTTGATTGCAGTGATGAAAATCTGTAGGTTTTTGACGGATCTGTCATATGCCAGCCAGGAGTTGTTTTCTAGTTTGTTTTCTCACCTACCTTAAGACTACTCTGATTCTGAACTACAGCAAAAAGACTAGTGATGCCCTCATTTTTGAAATGAAAATGAAACAGCATGTGGGAAGAGGTAAAGTAAGCTCATGAATTTTGCCTGTAGATCTAACATCATGCCAGCCAATGCTGACATCAGCAACTTGCCTCCACAACATAAGGATGAGTTTGTTTCCCTTAATGATAATGGTTAACAGCTTGGGGAAAATGTCTGAGGGAAAGGCAATTTATTCTAACTTGAATTAGCCCCGTTTTGGGGTTTTATTTGCTTTTGTTTTTTTTTCTGAAGTGTACTAAAATATTACTATCTAATTGAGTAAAGGTGTCCACACAATTTATATTCATGTAGGTACAGCAAATGTGTTTTCCCTGACGCAGAAATGGTGATAAACTGCCCAAACTAGGAATTACCTGGGGTAAAAAAATTGGGAAAAAACCTATCACAAGGTCTTAGATGTAGCAGAATTTTCCTCACCAGTTGCTGTCTTCAGATCTTTCTTATATGTTAGGACTTCAGTGCAGCCAAAGTCAAGGATGTCCTGGAACATGAGAGGTAGACAACAGCTGACCTAGCACGTACTGCAAAACCTACTGTGGGTCTGCAATGACATGTCACTATATAAGTAAAGACACAGAAAGAAGAGAGGTTTTTGAAGTTTGAGCTGTAAAACTTTGGGAATAGAAGGAAATAATGCAGAATATCAAAGTGTGTGCAGCTGAGGCCAAAGCAGAGTTCAGTCAGAGTTGGTAGACTTGTGTGTAGCAAGAGGGAAAATAAGGATACTTTAGAGGAGATGTGGCTTCACTGGCAGTGCCTCAGCAAGGAGGATGAGTTTTTAAGAGGAAAAGATCTGCATTTCTTGCAAATCTAGAGCAATTTAGTCACTTCATCTCCCAAGTAAGAAACTGCAACTTCAGCTTGTTTCCCTGGTCTGTACCTCAGGATTCTGTGCCAGCTGGGATCACACAACACTGAGGGGCTCTGCCTTAAAGCTGGTTTCTTGCAGTGTGGCTCTGTGAAAACTGAACATTAGTGACTGTTCCCAGGACCCAGCAACCTTGAGGATTCTCTTGTGTCAATGTAATCAATATCTGTTCAGTTGGGGTTAAAATTTTGGGCATTTTTTGGCAATGCTTTCAAAATGGAAGTCTTTACTGATTGTAGGGGTCTGCTGGGCAAAGTGGTCAGAGGAACTGAATCACTCTACTTTTCCAAGCTGACATTATGCGTTCAGCTGGAGTCAGACTTTGTAAAAGAATGCCTTCATTTCTTTGTAAGGGATTTGGAAGTTAGCTCTTTTCAACTTATCAAGCACATATGAATGGCAGATAGTTAAATGATTTTGATTTTATTTTGTAAGTCTTGGGAAAGGCTTGTGTAACTCCTAAGTATCATTGACAGCTCTCTTCAAAACACAGCAGTTTTGATTCAAATCTAGCCTCAGAAAAGATGGTCATGTTCTTGGCACAAGGATAAGACAATAGAATGAATAATTATTTTGCTTGTGATATCTCTGGGCACACGAGACAGTTGAAATCTTCTTTTCCTTGGAGAGAACAAGGAAAACACTTAAGGTGACACAGCTGCAGCTAGAGAGAATCTTATTGCTCAGGTGGCTGAAAGCATAAATGGACTGTACAGGGTTTGGGGTTTTTTCTTTGGTTTTTTTTCCTAAGGTTTTAATCTTAGGAGGAAACTTGCATCCTTTTAGAGAAGCTATTGCATCAAAGCAGTATAGCAGCTTTATATATCAGATTGCTATATGTGACTTATTTGGCTTCCACAAAAAGATCAGAAGTTTTAAAATTGGCAGAGGTAACATGGTCCTGTTTTATTAAACCATGAATGTGAGTGTGATGTTGGTGTCCTGAGGCTCCTGTTGTGCCAGCATAACAGTGAGCCTCAAGGCAATCTAATGTACAAGCTTATAGCAGCACCAACATTGCTTTGAAACAGGCAATGTCAATTTTTGCTCTAAAATAGATATGATGGTGTGGTGACCTCAGCTGGCTGCCAGACCCAGTTGTTCTCTTGATCCACTTCCTCCCTGGGTCAGGAAGATAAAAGATGGACAGGCCCAAGGGTTGAGATAAAAGCAGTCTGATGAGAAAAGTAAAGGCTGCATAGAAAACCAAAGCAAAAATAGGATATTTATTCTCTACTTCCTATCACCAGGCAGATGTCTGGTCACTCCCTGGGAAGAAGGGCCCCAGTATGTGCAATTGTTACTTTGCAAAAAAGCACAAATTTAACCACGAATTTCCCCACTCTCCCACCCCTCAGGTTTTTATTGCTGAGTGCAATATCACGTGCTAAGGAATATCTCTGCTCAGTCTGGAATATCTCTGCTGCCCAAGCTGTGTGTCTTTCCATCCTCTTGCACTGAAACTTCCTTGCAGACCCTTGGGAAGAGAAGGTGGGGTTGGAGAGAAAGCCCTGCTGCTGTGTGAGCTGCCCAGCAATAGCCACAGCACTGGTGCATTATCAGTGTCATGTTATCAAAAATGCATGAGCTGCCATGAGGAGAGTTAACTCCATCCCAGCCAGACCCACGGCTGGTATTGAAAGAAAACTGCTGAATACGAAAATTCCTGCTAACCCGATTTCATTTTCTCCTCCCTTCCTTGCATCCACTGTAGTGTTACTGATTTCCTTATAAATTCATCTATGATAATGTCCTGTGGGCCTAGAGAAAAAGAGGGCATGTCAGGCAGCACACTGCTTCACTGTTCATGCTGACAGGGATGTTTGGATGTGTTGCAAGTATATGCTGGAGCACTTCTGAGAATATGGAAAGTTGTGGTTGTGAGCTAAACCAAATCCACAGTGAGACCAGCAAATCTTCACAGTGACTTTTGCTAGGTATATTAGGCACTACTGCCTTGAAGTCAAAACACAGATACTCTGCTGGGACATGTAACTGGAAACAGAATGTATGTGATGATGTGTTTCTATGCATGACTTTCTCATGAATACATATGATGCATATGTATGAATCTTTCCAAGTTGTTGAAAGTTTGGAAATACAGATGCAAATTAAAACAGTTCAAGGTGCTGTCTGGCTTGACTAGAAATTCAACCATGAATTTCATTCACAAACTGTAGAGGCAAGTAGACATATTATTCACTTAGTGTATTTGGTAATTTTTAGCTCTGAATATTTCTTTATGCAAACTCATGCAGGTTATGCACTCCGTTTTTTTGTTGAGCTTGAAAATGCAAGGCTTCTGAAAGGATTAAAATGTTTTGGAATTAGTTTCTCCAGTCACTGTAGCACTAGTCCCTAAGAGCTCTCCTGCATTTATGAAGATTAAAGCATCTACTGATTAGTGCAACATTTTGGAAATTGCGTTAAACTGGTTGTGAAGGACTCTTGCAGATTGAGAGTCTGATCCAACAACTGCTGAAATTGATGTAAAGACGAGCATTAGCAAATACCACTTTTAAGTGTTTTAGCAGAGGAACAGTTCATTAAAATCAGAGTTTTTTCCACAAGTTGAATGCACTGAAACACGATAATTTTGTCTGCTTTTACATAACTTTGTGTGGGGAAGAGATTTGGCAGAGAACACTCAGCAATGAGCTGCTCTCTTCTGTCTGTTGCTGAAGCCAGATGTATTCCTTCTTGCCCTCTGAGGACCAGAGATACTATTCTGAATATAAGGGTGGATTGATTTTCATAGAGTGAAAAGAAGAAAATACCTGGATGGGTGTTACAAATTTGAATTCCATTTTCTCCAAGTGTTACTTTGTCAGAGGGGTGCTCCTAGGCCGGACACATCAACTAATATTTAGGAGCACTAGGTAAAAACTAGGAGAACTTAAGCTGTGCAGTGCAGAACATGTTTTGTTGGCTCTCACATGTGAGCTGTTCCAGTTGTCTTTTGTTGTGGTTTACCCCCACCAGTGACTAAGCACTACACAGCCATTGGTTCACTCCCCCTGCACTGGGATGGGGGAGAAAATCATGAGTGTAAAAGTGAGAACTCGTGGGTTGAGATAAAGACAGTTTAATGGGTAAAGCAAAAGCTGTGCATGCAATCAAAGCCAAGCAAGGAATTCATTCACCACATCCTGTGGGCAGGCAGGTGTTCACCATCTCCAGGAGAGCAGGGCTCCTTCACTCATAATGGTTACTTGGGAAGGCAAACACTCTGAGTCCTTCCCTCTTCTCCCTTCTTCCCCCAGCTTTATATGCTGAGCATTATGTCCCATGGGCTCAGGTGGGGTCAGCTGTGCCCCCTCCCAAATGCTGGTGCACCCCCAGTCTCCTCACAGCTGGGGTGGGGGGAAGAGCAGAACAGGCTGTGGCTCTGTATAAGCTCTGCCCAGCAGTACCAGAAACATCCCTGTGCCATCAGTACTGTTATCAGCACAAATCCAAAAACACAGCCCCATTCCAGCTGCTGTGAAGAAAATTAACTCCATCCCAGCCAAACCCAGCACATCTTTCCCTGAAATCATGCTCGAGTGTCTGAAAGACAGTGGAGTAAAAAGGGCAACTTCCATGCCACATATTTGAAAGCTGGATATCAGCACTAGAGTCTCAGCAGATAGAGACCCTTAAATGCAGTGTTTTTCCCAGCTGGAGTGCCAAATGTCTCTTGATTACCAGGCTCTTGACAGCCTGCAGATGAGGGGCAGAATGCACTTGGCTTTTGAAAAAAAAATAAATAAAATGGTAGCTAAGTTACCTCTTCTCCCTTAGTGCTCTCTTGTATGCTCTCAGACTACATGAATGCTGTGCCTGAAATTTTGATCTTGTTTTAAAATATTTATTTCCTGAAACACTGCTTAGGCATTTATTATTTGACAACAGAGGAGTTATTTTAAAACTTCAAGTTCTACAGTGTCAGGTTTTCACTCCTAAGAATTCAGTCCAAATCTCTTTAAAAAAAGAAAAGTCTCAAGATATGTAAAATGTTCTGTTTGAAAATGGGAGGGGGAGAAGAGCAATTAAAAATGTAAGAATAGAAGCTAATTATGAGCAATTCAGGCAGGGCTTTGTTTAGAAAATGTATCAGTATAAAATGGATAGGTGAATAGATTAGTGCTGATTGCAGTTTTTACATATAATAGTCTCTTTTTCATGAGTAATCATTAGCAATTATAATGTAGGCTTTAAATCAGCTTGAGATGGGACTGCACTGTAATATGAATACTAAATAATTGTGTGTTCCCAGACAGAAGAGGAAAATAACTTTGTGATTTGGTGTTTTAGTCCATAGTGCAAGTATTTCCTTGGACTGTGTGTCATTTGCTCTCTTTATTTCTGCTCCGAGTTCATTAATGTCACCATTGAATGCCAAGGTTCATCACACAAATGGTTGTTACCTTGTGTTAGCTGGAAGTGGAAATTGCAATTATGCTTTTAAAGAGGTATAACTTCATGTAGTAATTACTGGCATTATTAATTGCTAAGAGAAAAAAATTATCCAGGAGATCAAGTGGCTAAAAGTAATGGTGTAACATGCTACATGGCTGTAACTGTGTAAATGTCCTTGGAAACTGTGTGTGCCAATTGATCAATGGCAATTTTCTTTCTGACCTGAAGGTTCTGGGCATCAATAATTGTCCAGGACTGCATGAGAAGACCTTGTTGATGGTGCCTGCTAACACCTGGGATATGGCTTCCTTGGATGCTAGTTGAGATTTTTAGGAGTCTTATAGGCAGTAAAACACTTATCCTGATTTGCATCTGCATTTCTGTTCAGGATTGTGGCCCTATTATTTCTGATTCTTTATCCTTTCCTGAAAAGTTCACATTTCTAAAGGTTACACACCTGACTGAGAATGAATTAAGTAGTTCAAGTAAAAGCAGCCAAGTGGTCTGTGGGAATTACAGGCTCAGACTCAGTTTCCTGTTTTCCTGATTTTGTTAAAAATATTGTGGGGTATTTTTGTTTGCTTTTTTAATGGAAATAACTTGGTATTTTTTTCTATCCAACTGCTCATTCCTTGTCCCACATCCTACCTCACTTTCTGGTGAATTTTAATCAGACTGAACAGATGTGTAAAGGACTTCAAGAAGATAAGCTTCCATGAGCTTTGTGTAAATTGGTGGCTGAGTAAGGAAGAAAATAGAGCAGCCTGCATCTTTATTCTCTTAGTAAAGAGTCAGAGAGAAAAATGGTGGAAGGGAAAGGAGTATTGGGCAGAAAATTGTGGGATTAGGCATCAACAACCAGAAAAAGAAAAGGCTCTGCACTGCAATGACTGACATCCAGGCTTAGAAATGGTTTTTGACTAGGAGGACAGGAGTCCTGGTTTGACACTCCACTAATGTCATGTTGATGCTGTTTTAACACATTTCTGGTTCCAAATAAGAATCAGCTTTTTATCCCGAGTTTTTGAGAATGTCTTGGATACAGGAAGCTGCTCAGCTTTTCTGTAGGCCCAGAGTAATTAGATAGATGTAATTACTGGAAGTAATCCAATAGAAAATTTATATAAATCTCCAAACTGATATCCAGAAATCTTCTAACTGCATGGACTTCTCAGCAGTGTAGAGATTTCAGTGCCTTGAGAAACAAGAAATCCTCTCATAGATGAAAGCAAGCAAGGCAGATGCAGGTTCCCTGTTGGCTGGGGCAGCCATCCCTGCCCTCTCTGCTTGGAGTAGCTTTTCCTGCTCCCAGAGTTGTCCCCCAGCATCCTTGTGCTGTATCTGCATCTGTTCTTGTTGGCAGCCCTGTAAAGTCAAGTTAACAAAGACAAGCTGTTCTTTCACTCTGATGGTTTGTGGAAAGGTTTGTCTTGCTGACAAAATAAAGACAGAATTTTGAGCTTGGTCCTTCTGTGTTGAGTTGGACTTTAGAGGGTGTCCAATACTAAAACTGCAAGCACACCCATTTCACAAGTTTGGACCTACAAATTTAGGTAACAGCTCTTGGGAGCATGCACATATTTTATAGAAATGTAGCCTGGTGTGGTTTTTTCTGCCTTCAAATTATGTCAGGCTTAAAAATGAAGTTATAGCTAAAATAGCCATAAGAAACAATGCTAGGTACCAAAACAAATGGAAAAAATGGGGGAAAAAAACCCCAGTGAGACAAAAACTCAGAGGTCCCATGTGTGTGTGATCTGTCCCTTCAAGCAGAGAAGAAAGGTTATAGCTTATAATATATGCAATCAAGTGTATATGTGTGTGTGTGTGTATTTCTCTCCCCTTTTGAAAGGGAAGTAGCCAGTCAGTGCCTCCATGTTTTGATTCTTCGGAGGTCTTTGTTATTCCCTTCCTCCCTAGAGAAGCCTAACCTTTAGAAATATGGGAGAGGGAGATGGTATACTGCAAAAATCTGCATTCTAATGTTGGCTCTGCCCTGAGGAAATGCCCTGCAGGTATAAAAGCACTGCACACATTATACTTGGCCAGTCCAAAATGACTACCACTTCTCCTAACAAGGACTCCTTTCACACAAGTCTTACAGGTTTCTATAAATAACTATGTTTTTAATAGCCCAACCAACACACTCAAAAAAATGTTTTGGGAAATGTGGAATTAATTGCCTTCCTTCTCCCTATTTAGAGTTTTCTAGAACAACTTTTTCCACATCCTTGTGAGAGGGATATGCTGTCATTCTTTACCCTGTAAGGGCTGATTTAGCCCCCATTTTTGCATCAACTTGGCTATTAGAACTGTGTTAATATTTGACTGCAAAAAAAGTCATCTTATTTTTGAGCTAAAACTTAAAAAAGTCCAAAACCATTAGACTTTAAACAGATCTTATCTGAAGGCAAATGGTTTGTTCCAGTTTTCATTAGTCATTTTTATACTTAAAAGTAACTCTTTTCTTTTGGTAATGCCTGAAATCTTATATTAGAAAGAATTGGAGTGGAGCAATTCATCCTTCCCCTGGCA
Organism: Illadopsis cleaveri; assembly: GCA_013399915.1. Taxonomy (NCBI): domain Eukaryota; kingdom Metazoa; phylum Chordata; class Aves; order Passeriformes; family Timaliidae; genus Illadopsis; species Illadopsis cleaveri. The sequence goes on from VXBB01015266.1 coordinate 541,914, forward strand.
TTGAATATTCCTCTTGGCTGCAGTGAGTCAGAAAGTTGTGAATAATTCTGGTGTTTAAACTGCTGTGACTGTAAATGTCCAAACATCTCATGGATGAGCCCTTGAGGGAGGCGATGTCAGGGTAGCCCCAGCTGCTGGCTGCTCTGGAATTTCTGTGTATTTAATTGTGCTCCGTGGTCACCTTTCCAAGCCTCTCCTGTGCTCATGGAATGAGCTTTAGGAGCTCAGCTGGCTGTGTCCTGCTCTCTGTATCTGCCTGTTCCCACTGCCCCTGGTTGCTGTAGGATATGTTCCTGTCCTGGAGAAGCAGACCCAGGAGTCCTCAGGGAGTGTGACAACTCCCCACCCCTCAGATACCCCACAGACACCAGGAGCAGGAACTAGAGGTCAGGTGAAAACTGCCGGGTTCTGACTGCTTGCAAAAAGCCATGATGGCTCTGAGAGCTGCATCCTTGTAATGAATGAATGAAGTCACTGTGGGATTTGCAGTTTTAATTCAGAGTCTTTCCCCTTTCCATTTGCTTTGAAGGAATTTGTGTCCATTCTTAATTTTTTTTTTTCCCCCTGTGTACAAGTGCACTTGAAGCAGGGACTCCATGAAGTGAAAGAAACAAACTGGTAAGGAGTGAAATTGAGTAAAGAAGAGCTTCCCCCCTTCTTTCCCCCAGGTGCCAGTGTGTGATGTGAACAGTGCCATTCCCCACCACCCCCTGCAAGCAGCTCTGCAGTCTGTGAGCAGCCACAGGAAGGCATTTAAGTATGAAAGAAATGATAGATCAGGTGCTGAAGGAGAGGTTAAAATGTCTGTTAGCCTCAAGTCAGATAATAGTGTATATGTTAGGGATAAACAGATGCACAGCTGTCCTTAATCTTTCATCATTCTGTTTATATGCAGAAATAAATGTGTTTCCTCAAATGTAAGGTTACTGTACTCATTTAAACAAACATTATGTGTATATGGTAAACCTCAGCCTTCATCTAGTCCATAAAGGCAACAGATATTTTATTTTCTCCTACTACAGAGGAGCTTCTGGAAGAATGATCTCTTAGCCTTCCTGTAAGATTTTGTGCTGTCCCTTGAATAACCTTGTGAAGAGCTGAGACAAATGGAAATTCCCTTGTGAGCAAATAGCAATATGCAGCAATGTGGGGATTAAACAGAATTCATGTAATTTCCCCAGTAATAGATTGCCATTAAGGAATGTGAATAACAAGACAAGCTCTCTGCCTGCACTGAATCTCTGTATCTGCCCTGACCCTCCAATGTTTTGGGTTTTTTTCGCTAGGGGGTTGAATTTCAATTTCCATATATGATTGAGGTTTTTGACAGCTGGAATTTCTGTAGTGCTGGATCTAAACACCTCTGAGAGTGCTCTAGTTTGCACCCCTGCTGTACATGCTTGCAGACAGGTTGAGGGGTTTTTTTGTACTTGAATTCCCCTCACCTCCACATCTGGCTTGTCTGTGTCAAGCTGATAAGATATCAGCATATCTAAGCAAGGAGCACGTGAATGATCTCTTGCTCTATTCTCCCCCTCCCGTGATTTGTAAGTGTTAAAGCACTCATCTGTTCTGGCAGTTAATGTATGCAGCCTCTCAATAGCTAATATCCTGTCATAGGCAGTGCAAACCGGCTTCATCTGGTTCACTGCTTCAGCGAGGAGTTGAGAAAATATAGGTGAAATGAAGAACTCAGCGGCTGGCTGGGAGGCTGGCGCCTGCCCTGCTGCAGAGTGAAACAGGGAGATTGCACGGAAGATTGTGCTGCTAACAAAGATCTGCACTTTGTTGCTCACAACATATTGGCTTGTAGCTCTTTGTCCCACTCTGCAGCTCTGAGGTCTGTTACTCTGCAATGTGAACGCTTCTGTCTGAGGATTTAAAGTGCAGATGCATAAAATCTGCAGTGAATTGTAACTTGGCAGAGGTGACCAATAACGGGAAGAAAAATTGATTTTTTGTGTCTGCAGAATCCATCATCCTACATTGTTGGAAGTCTGATTCATTTGTTTTGGTAATAAAAAAAAATAAAAAATAGTCATTTGGGCTCCAAAATGCCTGTTTGCCCTGATAGGCTGAGGAAGGAGTTAATAAGAACAATTCAAAACCCAGGCTCCCCCAGAGCTGAATAAAATCTTTTGCACCTACAGACAATCTGGCAGAATTAAGCTCTGTCATTTTACTGTCAGCTGTGCCTTTTCTTCTGCGTTCCCCTTAACGTTTTCACAACTTTCCCTCCCACATTACCCTGTGCTTTAACAATACAAAGAAGAAGTAGTGAGTGCAAACCCAGATGAACCTATGTTTTAAAGTTCACAATCCTGCTTTGATCTTGTCATCTCCAGGGTTTTGTTAAATGATGCTCCCTAAATTACAAGGTATCTTGTGGGTACAGTGGGAACTGGAAGTGACTGGAACTGGAAGTGACTTGTAATGCATTTCTTGGCTCCCCTGGAAAAAGCAGTGAGAAGAGTGCTTTTGGGAATCACTGTTAGATCCAGCTCTTGCTGTGCCTGTCAGTGACATTTTTGGGGAGATGGATGGTGGAAATCTCCAGAAATACTGTGCATCAAAGCAAGTGTAAGACACTTTAGGTGGCCAGACAGCATTTTAAAACTTAAGAGATGGGGACAAGGCCAGAAGCTCGAGGGATGGTGACCTCTCTGAATAGACTTCTTCCATTAGGAGGGATTTTTGCAATATCTGGAGAAGCTCAGCATCTCAGCTGTGTGCATCTCCAGCCTTTGGAAGTCAGCAGGGGAAAGCCCTAAGGCTGTGACAATGCTATTTCTTTTTTGACTTAAATTCTGTGCAATCTTGTCTCAGATGTATGATGGTGATAATCTTAACTTCCTTTCTGTTGCTTCTTTTTATACAATAAAAGTGTTGGCATCAGACCTAACTGCAGCTTCAGTGGTAAAAGTGAAAAACCAGAATGTGTGACACTGCCAGAATCTCAGAGCTGGCTGCTTAGGGACTGAATGCCTGGGGGAGTTCACAGGGCCAATAACAGGGATGGATGTATGACAGACCTGTCTCCTGACTCTTCACAGATCACTCTGGGGGAAATTATTTCAGAGCTTGTGTGCCCTATAGCCATGATTCTGGAGCTTTTGATTTAATAATACTCTGTAGCCACCATCTGAAAAGTGATATCTGTTGCTCCAGAGTCTGATCTAATTGAGGCAGTCACCTTGGCAGACCCACTTGGTGCTTGTACCCATGGAGACAAGCCAGATGTTCTCTGCTATCTCAAGGAGCTAAATTCAGTCACCTTGCCCCCTGGTGATACTTTATTTTTGTGTTTCTTTTTTTGTTTTTTGCCTAGGATAATAGTTCTCTGCTGCTGCCAACAGCTCTGTTTAGTCTTGTGGAATCATGGTAAATATGCAGTATGATAGACCTTTGTTTGTAATCAGCTGCCTTTTGTTACAGAGTACCCCAGTGTGCTGAGCACACACAAGAAGGTAGGATAAAGATGATATAAGTTTCTCTGATGTAGAAATCCCCAGCTTGGGTGAGTGTCATATTGCCTTGTAAATAACATCTGAGTAATATTTTGGTGTTGAACTTACCAACAGGGTTCCATTTTATGTACTTGTGTTTTCTATAAAATTAAGATTTTTACACTTATCTCCTTTTAATGCTCACACTTTCTCACTAGTGTTTTGCTTAGGGAGTGTTCTCTCAGCATGAATTTCATAAAATACTGCACCCTAACAAACCAACTGATCTGGCAGTCATCTGAATCTTGTTCTGCAGAAGGGCCTGTAATATTTTCTGAACTATAAGAATAGCCTAGTGATGATAAAAATGAAGATATATCAATAATGCACAAATNGTGATTAGGCCTGTAATATTTTCTGAGCTATAAGAATAGCCTAGAGATGATAAAAATGAAGTTATATCAATAATGCATAAATCAGTGATAAGCAAAATAATTTCCTTGCTGGTAAATTTAGTCTTGAGCAATGCTCTCAACAGGGCAGTTACTTTAAGAAACAATGCCTTGTGAAAATAAGCAGCTCTTCAGTGGAAAGCTCCCAGAGAGACATGGTGCTCAGTCTTTGAAATCTGTGCCACTTCAGGCTGCTGCAGCTCCTTTGTGTGCTTGGCCATGCTACATACCGAAGGTCCTCACACCTTTCCTGTGTAAAGGCACACCTTGGAGCCAGGGGA
>VXBB01015266.1:546398-614729 GCA_013399915.1 Illadopsis cleaveri
TGACTAAGCAGGCAGACAGTTTTTCTGTCACCATCTGGTTTAGAGGAGCTGTTGTCTCTTAAAGGTGGGATCTTCGGTTCTGCTGATGGCGTGTGCCTGTGGGGAAGTGTGCTGGGCACTTCTTTCTTTCACAGGCTTCCTGAGGTGTGAAAAGCTGTAAAGGTTTCTCAGGCACACTTACTCCTTTCTATTGATTTGTCCTGCTGCACTCCGGTGGCCACACGTGAGAATCTCTGTGGTGAGGAGGCAGATACTGAGGTGCCTCAGTGCAGGTTAAGAAAGGAGAATGTGGAACAGTGCAGATGGGCACTGCTGTGTGGAGCAATCACATCTTGCTCTATAAAGTCCCCGTGGCACACAGTGGGAATGGGCAGCTCAGTGCTGTGCTCAATGTGCCCATGGCATTGCATCCTTCCCTCTTAATACACAGGGATGGTGTCTAGAAAGATAAATCTGTGTGCTCAGGAAGTGACTTGTAAACTCCCTTTGTTATGATAGATAATATTTGTGTTTTTATGACTTTCTTAAAAATTCACATTCCTTACAGAACAAAGGAGCTGGGTTGATCAGGTGGAGCTTTCTGGGGGGAACGTGCTCCTTCATGGGAGCAGTTGGGAAAGTGCAGCTTTTCAGGAGCCCTCAGGCAGGGCAAGGAATGGGAAAGACATAGCTGGAGCCAGAAGCCTGGAANAAAATTAAGATTTTTACACTTATCTCCTTTTAATGCTCACACTTTCTCACTAGTGTTTTGCTTAGGGAGTGTTCTCTCAGCATGAATTTCATAAAATACTGCACCCTAACAAACCAACTGATCTGGCAGTCATCTGAATCTTGTTCTGCAGAAGGGGTGATTAGGCCTGTAATATTTTCTGAGCTATAAGAATAGCCTAGAGATGATAAAAATGAAGTTATATCAATAATGCATAAATCAGTGATAAGCAAAATAATTTCCTTGCTGGTAAATTTAGTCTTGAGCAATGCTCTCACCAGGGCAGTTACTTTAAGAAACAATGCCTTGTGAAAGTAAGCAGCTCTTCAGTGGAAAGCTCCCAGAGAGACATGGTGCTCAGTCTTTGAAATCTGTGCCACTTCAGGCTGCTGCAGCTCCTTTGTGTGCTTGGCCATGCTACATACCGAAGGTCCTCACACCTTTCCTGTGTAAAGGCACACCTTGGAGCCAGGGGAGGTGGCTGCTCTCAAGTTGACAGTGAGGAGCACTTTGTTCTCTATAGAAACTCTTAGAGAAGCCTGATAGGTGTTTCACTCTATTTCTTTATGTTTAGTCACAATGTGCAATTTTAAGAACTCTTGTTACCAGAAAGTTCTTTTTGTAGCAGGGAGAAATGGGGATTATAGTCTGCTGTTGATTTGACTTTTCTACCTGTGTTCTGCTGCTACTTTGAGCTTAGAATGTATTAAATATAAGCTGAATTGAGCTGCCAACCCCTATCAGGTATAAATCTTCATGTGATAATTAAGCATGAAAGCTAAACAAGGTGTTATAGGTCACTCTTTGGTCATTTTCTGGTATCACCCATCATTTCATAATCTTGTTGTGGTGATGGTAGAGAGGGTGAGGGCAAAACCACAAAGAACAATGGAGGTGGTTCTTCACTGTAATCAAAACCTTTTATATATATATAGAATTTTTTTCAGTTTGCTAAATACTTGTGCTTCTTTGGTTGGCTGATATAGGACAGATGGCAGGGGAGCAAAGGATGAATTTAGTGATCTGGGTTTGTGTTAACTTTTGGGGGGCTCCTCAGAGACAGTGTCATCACAGAAAACAAACATTGGAATCAGGTGGTCACTGCTGATGAGTTTGCCTCACTTTTTCTGTATGTTCTGCCCTGAAATGAAATTTCTGACCACAACTTTGCTTATTCTTCTCAGCCACTAAACAATTACAGCAGCTTATGTGCAGCTCCTACAGCTCCTTTGACAAAAATTTGGGGAATACTTACAGGCAGGCATAACCTGTTTCCATTAAAGGATTTTTATTTTGGGGAAATGTAATTAAAGCAGTGTTCATAGGGTGGTGTAGCTATTTAGGGATTATTAGACATTGATGTTGGGTGGTGACTAAGCAGGCAGACAGTTTTTCTGTCACCATCTGGTTTAGAGGAGCTGTTGTCTCTTAAAGGTGGGATCTTCGGTTCTGCTGATGGCGTGTGCCTGTGGGGAAGTGTGCTGGGCACTTCTTTCTTTCACAGGCTTCCTGAGGTGTGAAAAGCTGTAAAGGTTTCTCAGGCACACTTACTCCTTTCTATTGATTTGTCCTGCTGCACTCCGGTGGCCACACGTGAGAATCTCTGTGGTGAGGAGGCAGATACTGAGGTGCCTCAGTGCAGGTTAAGAAAGGAGAATGTGGAACAGTGCAGATGGGCACTGCTGTGTGGAGCAATCACATCTTGCTCTATAAAGTCCCCGTGGCACACAGTGGGAATGGGGAGCTCAGTGCTGTNCGTGGCACACAGTGGGAATGGGCAGCTCAGTGCTGTGCTCAATGTGCCCATGGCATTGCATCCTTCCCTCTTAATACACAGGGATGGTGTCTAGAAAGATAAATCTGTGTGCTCAGGAAGTGACTTGTAAACTCCCTTTGTTATGATAGATAATATTTGTGTTTTTATGACTTTCTTAAAAATTCACATTCCTTACAGAACAAAGGAGCTGGGTTGATCAGGTGGAGCTTTCTGGGGGGAACGTGCTCCTTCATGGGAGCAGTTGGGAAAGTGCAGCTTTTCAGGAGCCCTCAGGCAGGGCAAGGAATGGGAAAGACATAGCTGGAGCCAGAAGCCTGGAACAATGATGGCAAAATATGGACCAGTCAGCCACACTTCAGGGATGTTGCATTGTGTGTTCTGCTGCAGTTCAGTCACCAGGTTAACCAGAAATAGACCTGGAATGAAGAGCCTGCCTGGGGGAACAGAACAGGTGGAGGGAGATTTGCTAAAAGCCCTTAAAACACTTCTGTTGTCCTTTGTCCAATGAAATGAGTTTAAAGAAGTGCTTGTGCTCCACATGGGTTGAGTGTTTTCAAAAGATTAAAATTTAACTGCTGTCATCTTTGGACATAGATACAACTTCCAATTTAGTTGTCTGTATTTAAGCTGCCCACAGTCATTTGCAAGGTCAGATTGTTGGAGATTTCTGCTCCAGGCTAGAACTTTTAAAACTTCTGGACTTTCCTATCCTTCTTTGGGTGTGGGTGTTGTTTTTTTGGTGGTTGGTTTGTTTGTTTGTTTGTTTGTTTGTTTTTTGTGCGTGTGTGCTTGTTCTCTAAAATGAAATTATGCAAAAGTTTCTCTCACCTGTATCAAACTGCTGCAGTAGCACACTGAACGATGGGAGAGTTTGTACTCGCATCTCTTGTTTTCTTGGGTCCTCAGAGTTGGCTGCTCTCCTTCGGTGCAGCTGAATTTCATAACACAGCCTGAATGCATAGACCAATGTTATGGTCCACAAACAAAACAAGTGGCAGAATGTGGAATTTGTTTGAAGGAATTTTAAAGAGTCAATGAAAAAGACTTAATGGAAGCAATTTTTTCCAGTCCTGTCTGTGTGGAAATGCTTTTGTTGAATTCCTGCAGAGCACTTACATATGTCATAGCTTGTGACCCTGTGATGTAAAACACTTTGATTCCCTCCAGAGGAAGTGGTCTCATTAGGAGTCAGACCAAGCATAGATGAAAACACAATAATTCCCAGAATCTGACTCCAGCTGTTGCTTAGTTAAAAAGCTACTTTTCTGGCATTACAAATGTAACAAAGCAAGGCAAAGAAAAAGAGAAATCCAAGACATTCAAATGTGACTGATTTAGTCTTTCAGTTAAAAAACATATTTTCTTAATAGAACGTGAATGTTTGTAACTTTTAAAATACATTTTTCATTAAGTCATTTTTTCCTATAAGAGACAATCTCATTTCCCAATTCAGCCTGACAGATTTGAAACGTGATTTCCTGGTCAAACTGCCTCTCCCCCAACTCCCCTGAAATCGCTGACAATTTTTCTTGGTAACTACAGAATTTATCTCCTAAAACATATCCATTGTTTAAGGCTGAAACGCTGGTGGTGTTTAGGAAAGCAGCATTTGGGTTTTGTGGAAATGAGGTCTTAAAAATCGGTCCCTAAGACTTTTTATAATTGCTGCTGGGCTAAGTAGTTTGGCAGGACAGATGAAGTGCTCTCACCCTGCATGGGAGCCTCCTGCATCTCTCCTTTTGTGCTGTGAAATCACTGAGTGTCTAAGCAAAAGACAAGTCTCCTGGCTTTATTTAAAGTTCATCTTGTATGTCCTAAACATCCCCTCCTGGACTTTTAAGCTGTAAAAATAGACATCAAGGCAAAACAAGAGCAGATTTGAAGTGAAACAAAGATTTTAAGCTGCTTTTTTGTTTAAGTTAGGTGTTAGGCTAAGTTGGTGCTTGGTGATTTAACCATCTCATCTGCCTGTGACCCAGAGGAGCAGTGAGGGAGCCCTCAGGCTGTGGTGAAACTCATTATGTGTGATTATCTCTGCTCCTTGCTTTGCAAAAAGCCTTCTCCAGGTGATGGAGTGGGAGGAGATTTCAGTTTTAACAGAGGCCACTGCCTGAGCTTTTTGTACTGATGTGACTCCTCATGTTCCCGTGGTTTGCAGAACTGGGTCCCACCTGCTCTCAGGCACCTGTTGGACGTTCTAGACTGTTGTCTGCCCTTCAGACACACTTCAGAGTGTCCTTTCTTCACAGATATTCTTGTGAGCAAAATGAAGGAAGGAATCATTATCACACAAACCCAGAAATATTTGTGGCAGAGAATTGTAGATTGAATTTCTTAGAAGCATAGATGGTGTGAAAAGAAGAGAAAAACACTATATATATATATATATTTATTTATTTATTTATTTATTTATTTTCCCAGTTGAGTATTTCCAAAATATTCTCTCCATTTTTCCAGCAATTCAAGGCAGTGGGTGGTCAGGGCCTGTGGCTTCAGGGGAGGGATGCACGTTGCTGCATTGCCACCTGATGGTGAGGCAGATACAGAGAGGTGCCATGTCCGTGGCTGTGGTTTGGCAGTGACAGGAGGGAATTGAACAAAAATGGCCAGAAAAGCACTTGTCTCCAGTGACTGGGTCATAAATATTAAAGTAGGGGCTTCCTGCTTTTGGAAGGCACTTGTTGGTCTTCCAAAATCAATACCAGAGGGAATGAGATGGTCATCACTGATCATCCACTTGAATGTTTTAATTTGAACTCTTTTATCTTCCTGGGTTTGAATTTCATGCAGAGCAACTGATTTTGCAACAGCTAACTTCAGGGAATCAGTGCATCCTTCATCTATATATGCCTGGCTGGGGTACCTCCAACTCCATGTTTTCTGTAAAAATGCAGACACAAGAGTATGGCATAATAGGCTAAGATATTTCTAATGCTTCATTCCCATAAAAAAATATTTTTAAAATTATAAACTGCCCATATACTTGAAATATGTTTAGCTGAAAGGGGCATTTCCCTTAGTACTATATTTCTAAATTAAATCTATTCTGGATTTAAATACCTAGGATCAAACATTCAGCATCATCTACTACTGAAAGTGTATTTCGACATTTCTACAACTTGCAAGCACACACATTACAGGTACTGGCTAATTATGCAAATGAACAGAGCTCTTTGGCTGATTTTCTGCTTGTTTAAGTATTTGCTGGGAGTGTATAATGTACCTGTCAGGTGCTCATGGTAATGACCATTCAGATGTGCTCAGAGGCTTCAGTGGTAGGATTAGTGTCACCAACCCCCAAAAGTACAAATTCCAATATACAACCTGGGAAGTTCTATGCTTACAAAATTCAGTGTATTTTTTGTGCCTTCTGCTAATTATTTTTGGGATACTGCAGGAAGCTGCTCCTGCCAGGACTGAGGAAACAAGTCTGGGCTGGGGCACAGCACTTTGGTGGTTTACTGGAGAAAACTTCACCTTCTCTGCTCTTTCTTGCTGTGGTGGGCAAGAGGGGTCCAAGCAGAGAGGCAGAGGGACATAGATATGTTATTCACATAACGTCTAAAGTTTGCATAGAGTTTGCTTGCTGTCTGTAGCTCTTCCTTTTGGAGAATCAGAACAACCTCTTCACAATTAAAAGTAATATGGGAGAAAACCAAGTCTGCATCAGAGAGATCTCTTGCTGAATAAACTTCAAGACACCTCAGCTTGCTGTGGCTTGGCACAGGGCTGGTAGTGTATTTGCCAACAAAATACAGTNTTTCACAATTAAAAGTAATGTGGGAGAAAACCAAGTTTGTATCAGAGATACCTCTTGCTGAATGAACTTCAAGACACCTCAGCTTGGTGGTGTATTTGCCAACAAAATACAGTTTCTTGTGTCCTAAGCACTCTTGCCCTAATTTTGAGGGTAGTATTGTGGTATATTTTTCTCTCTTAGATATAAACTCTACACAGTTCAATTCAGAGGATCTAATCATAATTTTGAGTGCACTCAGGGTATTTTCTTCCAGCTTCATTGTAGTTCTACTATTTGAAGTGTAATATGGTGGATTCTAGGTTATTTGTTTTAATGTTGATATTGAGATACATTGTATAATAATTTCTTGCATGGAAAATATGTATATTCAAATATACTGTGGGAAAAAAAGAACTTGTTCCCTGAAAGCAAAAGCACAGCCTCAGATTTAAGCAGCTTTTTCTCCATTTGATAATAGGATTTCTTTTGGAGTAAAAAGACTGTATTTGGAGGTGATACTATTTCCACTGCAAGGCAGATAAGTAAGTAAAATCCAGGGTTGTAATTCCAGAGCACTGCATTGCTCAGGTTTTTGTCCAGGCAATTCAAATTTTGTTCCGTGTGTTGTAGAGGGATCATGATTTATACATTAAAAAAGCATTTTCTTGCAGTTGCTTATCAGACTTGGCAGATGCTACTGCACAGAAGAATGTAGTGCTATTGTTTTGTCACACAGATACTCCACTGTATGGAATTGTATTTCTTTTCTGTCTGCAGAGCATTTATTATCATCATGGAAAGATTGTTAACATAAGGTAAATACCACATTTACAGGAAGGCTAAAGGCAAATTTAGATTTTAATAAAAGAAGCCTCCTTGGCTATCAGCTGTACAGTAGAGGAATTTCAATGCATAACCTGCAGGGCACCTATCCTGCTCTAAAATAGCCTTTTTCTTAATTACATACTGAGAAGGATCTCATTCCCAAGCAAATGGTTTATCCTTGTACGTGAACCGAAGGGTAGAAGTTGCATGTTTTGGCAGAATCCAGACACAGGTTGCAAATTCCCATTTAAAACAAGAAGTCTGCTTCTGCGAGGGATTTAGAGTATTTGTAAAGCCTCAGAGGACAGTTGGCTTGGTTGCTATGTTTTTTTAAATATAGCAGAGTATTTTTCCTTTTCTTAGAAAAAAGGTACATACCAATGAAAAAGATATTGATGGGAGTTTGTTTTTCCTGGGGATGAAAAAAAGAAAGTGAATATTTTTCCTTACCTCCCACCGTGCCCTAACTTTTTAACCAAGGAATCCCAGAAAGGACACTTCTAAGGATCTGAAATTCAACAGCTTTGTTGAGAGCTTTTTTTTTTTTGACAGGCCTTGTGCTGTTTTGAGTATGGTTGGAGAATGACAAGGCAGGAAAATCCTAGCAAAGTGCCCATTCACTATCCCCAAAGTTTCTGGTGCTGCTGGTGAATCTAGCTACTTTCAACTGATGTTTGAAAGGGAATATTCAGATATTTTTCTTAGGCAGAATATGTCTCTGCTGTAAATTAAACACACTCACAGGTGGCTGGTGGTGTGTATAAGCTCATGATCAGCAAGAAGTTTTGAGGATGTGGGGTTTGGGACTAGAAAGGTGGTCTGGGAAATCAGTGCCTTGTGCACTCTCACAGCAGCATGGTCTTTCTAACACTGCAGGGTGAAAACTGCACATGGGGATGGACAGCAATTACTGTCACAGATAAAAAAATGATCCATGGAAATAAGCATACATAAATCCACTCTGGGGAGTGGAGCCAATTATCATCTCTGAAAAGCTAAAAGCCCTGAGCACTTGAGGGAAAAGCACACCCCAGTAGCTGCTGCACAAGGTTCTGTATCTTTCATGGAGACTCTTAAAAACATGGGCTTGATGGGCCACCCTTACCTGTGTCTGTAGCTTGTAATTTAACCTCATTGAGGGCTTTGTGGGAGCTGGTGTGCCAAAACAGCAGATTCATTTTTGCCTTTTACTGAAAATCATGCCCATGATACAACTGGTTCAGCAATTGTGTCTGCAGAGTGTGTGCGTGGTGACAACAAAAATGTCTACTTTTAAAAAATTATTCGTTGTGCTTTAAAAAAAAAAAAAAAAGAAAAAAGAAAAAAAAAATTACTTTTTATTTTTTATTTTTTCTCTGTGAGTGGAGATAGAAGTTACATATTGCAATGGACCCAGACTTGCTCCTGAGGCCATGCCTGAACATTGGGAACACAATGTGCTCCCATGTCCCTCCCCAGGAAACATGAGGTGCCCAGGGAGGGCTGCTGGAAAATCTAGTTGGTGGAAAGGTAGAGGTGCCCTATTTGGGTTCTGCAAATGCCTTGGCCAGACATTCCTGAGCAGAGGTGCCAAAAATGGGCAGGGGCAGCCAGTTCTCCTTGTGGAAGGAATGTGCTGCTGCTTTGAACAGGTACAGAGCATTTTCTGTGAGTGATGAGCTGCAAAGTTTTTACATGCCTACTGCTGCTCCTTGACAGAATAACTACCCAGGGGATGAGGTTCAGACAATTATCTGAATTGGGATGTTTTAAAAAAAACAGTGTGAGAAGTGTGGGATTATTTCCTTTTCAGAGAGTCTGGAACTAAAATAATTTGCAGATTTTAATTTTTATTTCTTAGATAGCTACCAAAGCCTTGATGCTGTTTTGTTATACATTAAAAAAAAAAAATCTGTAAAGGTGTTTGTGGAAATGGGCTTATTTTTCCTTTTGTTTCATTGCTTGTGTTTTACACGAGGTATGCACAGCAATATGCTCTGTTTAATGAAACGTTAGTGATTTCCCACTGTGGAAAAGACTGGTTTATCTGAGTCTGTCACACTTGCCTGATATTAATTGATTAAATATTCATTTGCTAATTTCAGATCCTATGGCTCTGTGAGCACACTGAACAGCCTGCAGAGGTCACAGCCATTGCTGCTGGAGCAGGAGCATCCAGGGGAGAGGGGATGGTGGCTGCTGGCAGGGGAAAGGACTGCTGTCCATCTGGCACAAATGCCCCCCAAAAGTGCCTTTTGTGCCCCTCTGTGACACATCCTGAACTCTGCACTGGGGCTTCTGCCCTGCTTGTTCTGTCCAGCTACAGCTGCCCTGCTCTGCAGCCTCCCCTCAGGCATCCCCCAGGGCACTGGCTCCTGCTCCCACCTCCCTCCCAATTACAGACCCAGACCCTTGCCCTCAGTGCTGAGGGATCTTTCCATCTCCCCTGTCCCCAGGCATGATCTCCCCACAGGCTGCCCAGGCCCTGGATATGCTTTTGAACAATTGCTGCTCTGGTAGCAGTTAATTCCTTGTACTGAGCTGCAGTGCACATCTTTAGGAATGAGACCTGTGTGAAAAACTGGTAGCTCTGCCAGGAAAATGGGCTTGCAATTAGATTTCAGCTACACAGGGAAAGGAGACAATAGCATTTTCTTCTCTTTATTCAGCCTGATTCCTTTTTAAACCATATTAAAATACTTTGGACGTGCCAGCCATTATAAAAATCTGAGATACCAAGCAAATGAGGTAAGTAAAATTAGAGGCAATTGTGCTCAGACTAGGTTCTACTGAGAAATATTAGCAAGATGGCTCCCTGGACACAGCCTGGCTTTTAGAGGAAGCACTGAGACTGTTGTAGTGAGCTGATGAGGTCTCATGACTTAGTTATGAGACATCAGATTTTTGTTTTAAGACTTACATTATCAGAATTTCAATATTTTGTGTGCCACTTCTGGTATTGTCTTAAGGCTCTACTCTTGTTGCTTATTTTTGGTCAGCCCTACTTGGAAAGTGAGGCTGAATTTTTATAGACATTGTACAGAAACATTGCTCTGCATGGGACACTGTGAGGGAACACTCCTCTCATAATGGAACCAAACCAAAAACTTTGTCCAAGTAGGTCTCAAAAACGTAGGTCCCTGATAAAGCAGGGCAGAAATAAGCAATGCATTGAAACAAGGGAGGTTTGGTACATTTGGGGAGTTAAGAACCAGGTTCACCATCTTTCCACTGTCCAATTTGGATGGGTCTTGATATAATTTGGAGAAGAGTTTGTGGGTTTTGTTTTTTGTATCTCAAATAAAATATACAAGATTTAAAAAATTCCATAATGAATGACTTGTACCTGTCTGTACTTTTCAGATTCTTGAACAAAAATGTCATTTCAAGACAAGCAAGTATTGGTGGGTGCCAGTAAGCAAAGGTTGGGCTGTGGGAGCTGTGTCCCTCTTATGGTGCCTGAGCAGTGCTGGATGGAACACCGGGGCATGAAGGGTGATGAGAGGATTGGTGAGGGAGTGGGTGACCAGGGGTGGCTCTGAGGACGTTGCTCCTGGACTTGATCAGCAGTTTCTGGCTGCCCTGAGCTTGGCTTTTTGTGCCTGTTCCTGTATTTGGGGGTACAGGCTCTCCAGATGCTTGTATAGAAAGAAGTTTTGGGAGGGGAATGGGTTAAATGCCTGAAAATAAAATTATGCACCTGTCTCTTTCCTCATCTCCTTTGCACAGCTTCCAATTTCTGGGAAATTTGTAGAATTTTAATACTCTCAAAGTGCAAATAGAGCTCAAATTGGTCAGTGTGTTGAAAAGCTGCTGGGGAAACAGATAGCTGGACAAGCACACATGTGTAGTATGATTGCCTAAGACTTATTTCTTTTGGGGGATTAGACAGAAAAATCTACTTTGGTCAGAGGCTTTCACATAAGGGATGCTGTGCCTGCTCATCATGTATGCATGAAACTTCATTTAGCATTAACTAACATCAAAGGGAAAACTAGTTTCCCATAATATTAGTTATGGGATGCAATTCTTGTTTCCAGGTTTTTTAGGAAGGAAAGCATTTGTGGAAATTTCTGGGTTATAGAAATTTAAAAAAGTGATGGATGTTGTGGAGTTTTTGTTTAGTATTTGTGCTCAGCAGCGTCTGATGGTTGTTGTCACAAGGTCTAGTTATCTCTTAAAGTAATAAGCCAGGCTGATTTGTTTATACAATGAATTTTTGTGTGCATCACAGCATTCAGCTACAGTGGACTGGTCAGGTGTGGGACTGAGGGGGTTTTTATCTCTTAAATGTGAGGTTTTATAATATGAGCTGGGCTGTGCTTGCAGAGAATTCATCAGTCTGTGGCTAAGGTCAAGAGAAACAAATGCTGAGTGGCTGCATTTTCTGAGCTTGTAAGTTAACAGACACAGTGCTTTGATTGACACCAAACTGTTCATAATATATTGTTCATGGAAGAATCCTCTGTTTGAAGAGTACTGCCAAGATCTGACTATAATGTGATTTTCTCCTCCATCCTTTTTAGAATGTGCAGTAAATAATGGTAAAGGACATCGTGCCTTGAAAGCACAGAGATGAGTGATTAGGGAAGGTGCTGATTTTTGAATTACAGGAACTTCAATGCTGTTCACTAATGAATTGTTACAGCCAAATTTGTCCGTGTAGGCACTGTTGGAAGCAGAGAGTTTATAGTAGTTACTATGTGGGTTGCTGGTTTCAACAGAGTAGCAGCCATGAGCATTAGATAACCTCTATTGAATGATGGATTGGTGTGTAACTGTAATGCCTCACTGATCAATCTCCTACTGATCCTGCCTCCCAGGATCAATGAGAAAATTGAAGAGGCTGCCATTATTTATACAGCAGCATTGACCATCTCATAGAAATATTTTCACTGCTTCTTAAATGCAGAGTGTTTCCATCAGTGTTCCTGTAGACTTCACTGACACTCAAATAGCTTCTGTGACCCATCATCGAGTACAGGAAGTGCTGCTAATCCCAACCTTTGTGCCATACCATTCTGCCATGACTTCACTGCCTGTGTCTTCCCTTTTGGTTGTCTAGATTTAATAAACAAGCTGGAAATGATGTAATTTGAAATTAATCATGTGAGTCTTGGTAGAAGAAAAGGAGATAACTTAGTCTAAATAGATTTTATTGAGTTCACATGCTCTCTGATTACTTTGCAGAGTTCTGATATTGATTATTTGCTAAATTGATAGCTTTCTTGCAGGCAATTACTAAATTTTCTTAATGTGTCTAATCCATCCATACACATCCACTTATTAAAATAAGGGTCTTCTTTCCCCATGTGTCTGAACATGCTGTCAGCAAAATTCTGCTGGATGGATGAATGGATTTTCAGGACTGATGTGTTTGTCAGAAGAACCTGACTTGGAAGCAGCAATTCTTGGGTCAAAAGCACTCTAATGTCTTGCTGCTTTGTACAAGATGAAATTAGCCCAAAAGATGCTTAGTGCCAGTGAAAACTGAAGGCACCTGAGTTTCCTAGGGCCATATGGGGCCAAGTGCTCACAAGTACCCTTTTGCCCCATGCCTGGATAACTTCCTACATTGGTATTTCTGAATACATCTTGCAAGTATCTAATACCATAGGAAAAATTAACTTTGAGAAACACAGGCATTAATTCTAGCCTATCCAACTTAAATGCCCTAAATTAACACAATTATTTCTTGACAAGTAATACTCAGTTGTGTGCTCTTGGGCAAACACTGCTTCAGCCAGCTCTCTCTCCATTGTTGATCACAAAACACAATCAACAGCACTCTTCACCATGAGACCTTTGCTGAGACAGGAGTTTCTTTCAACTTAAAGGACAGAATTACCCAATCGTTAAAATAAAATTACCCTCATAAAGATTATAAGTAAATGAGATTGTTTTATTTGTTTCTAAGTTGAAACTAAGAATACTAGAAAGTTTCTTTGTGTTGCTGAGTGTGGCCTCTGCTGTAATTGGGAAATCTGTTCATTTGAAGGGGCAAGTGCATTTTCTGGTTTTTAAATTCACTCTACTGTGTGAGTAGCAAATTGCAATTAACAAGTTCTACATATTGGCTGTATGAAAAACATTTGCATTAGAGCAGGAAGAGGGAACTTTTCCTTTGTTCACAACTAGAAAAACTTTTGAAACACATTTGTTGTTTGGCTGAAATTCCAGAGAGCTTTAGAAAAACTTATCTGTTCTCTCATCCCACCCCTTGTAAATTGAGAAATTTGTCAAGGAAAATAATTTTCTGGGAGCATTTTTTTTGCAATTCATTCTTAGGCTGCAGAAATCCATAATCTTGTTGCGATTTCAGATTTTTCTGGTAGGGTGAGCAGATCGAAGAGGAGAGGTGATACAGCCAAGTCAATAATTTTGCAACATGAGAGTTATGGATGCATCTAACTGAGATCATTGTTATAGCACATCACTTTCAGAGTCAAGATTTTTATTTATTTCATTGCAGGTGTTCATTTAGGAGGGTTCTATGAGGTTGTTTGGGATCTCTGAAAGAGCCTTTGTTTAACACGTCAATTCATGTATTGTTTTAGTATAAACTGCAAAATGAATTTCTCAGCCTTTTCCCTTCTCTGGTGGCATTGACTCCCAGAGCATGGACATATAGAGCAATTTGTGACTGAAACTAAACTGGTGATTGTCTGTGTCAGTGACACAATAACATTGTCCGTTTCCTCCTGTGCTACTTTCTGATCAAATTAAAAGGAATTTTCTATTCAGCCTTAAATACAATGTTGTTGAGAGTATGTATTAATTTTTTGGTGTGGAGACTAGTTTTTAATCTTAAAGTCACATTTTGCCTGTAAAAATGTGTAAAATTTCTCTGCTCTGTCTCCATTTCTTATCTGCCAATGCTATCACAGGTTTGAGGTTTTTTATGCACTTGTGCAGCAATCTCATGTTCTGTAATTAACATCTACAAGCTATTTGATATTCATAGTGTAAAATATTTGTTTATTAGTTCAGCAAATATATATTAATGAATTTTAAATCATTACCTGGAAAGTATGTCTCCACTGGTTATTGATTGAACTGGAAATTAATCTGACAGGTCATCCAGAGTAAAACCAATTTCTTGCAGTGATAGGAAACCTACATTTATGTTTCAAACATTAGATATCTGAAAAGGCTTCTTGTGTGTTTAGCTAATAAGATTGTGTATGAGTCGCTTGCAGTCAAGGCAAGTGTGAGACACGCTGTCAGTAATTAGTATGCACTGCCAGACTTTGATTATACCAGCTCTTTGACCTATTTTTAACAGAAACTAGGGCAGTCCTTTGGATTGCCTTTCCCTGTCCCTGGACACCCCGCTGTGTTATGTGCTTCATATTTGACATTATAACATTCAACCGCCGTGCCAAACTGCGGAATATCCCTTGGGGGTTCTCATTGAAACAGATGTAACAGATGTCTGCCCACTCTGAAGTGCACAGAGGTTTCTGACAGCAGTCACACAGCAAATGATTTTTCTGCGTTGTTCAGTAAAGGTTGCTTTAGTCCACAGCACCTTTTTGAGCACACTGTGTCGAAGGTTGTTTAGAAAATAATTTTCAGAATGATCTGAAAGATTCTCTCTGCCCCTGCCTTGTTCACTTGCGTCTCAGGCTCAGGTTATGGCTAATGACTTAATAGCCATTAGGGTAACTGGGAGATCAACTGTTAAACTGTTGGACATGTGCACACCGTTGTGGACACACACTGAATGTTAAAAACATATCTAAAAGCTACTGTCAGGAATTCAGTAATGCATGGCTTTGCTAGGAATACATTTTAAGATGCTTTAAAACAATTGCAGCACTGCAGATTTCAAATGCTTCAGGACAAGACCCCAAAGCTTTTTCTTTGCTTTATTTCAAGCTGTTTCCTAATGTCTCTCTGTACCTTTGGGGAGCTGAGAGTGTGTGAGCAGCAGTTTCTGCAGGAGCCAAACAGGCAGAGGAACTGAACTGTGCTGAAAGAGGGGAAGTGAGAGGTTGGCTGTAGATGTGAGAGTGGGCAGAGGAAGAGGAGGAGGAAAAGCAGCAAGAGCTGAGAACTCTGCCTAAGCAGGGATGTGTGGAACAGATGCTTGGGGCTGGAGTGGATATTTGTTTTGTAAAGAGTTGTCTGGCCTGGATACTGAAATGAAGGACAAGAGGAATGTGGGAGGCACAGAAGGCTTGGATAGCAGAAACAAAATCACCTGTTTGCCTGCATTTCTTTGTGGTGTTCAGAAAATTCCATAGGCAGTCTATACAGAGGGACTGTGTGACTGATTCTCCAGTGAGTTTTCACCTCTCTCAACCCCTGCTCCTCAGGAGCTGACCTCCTTTCCTGTTCCAATCTTTGGGAATTGGGACCAATGGATGCCATCCACCCTTCCTTGTGTGTGCTGCTCCTGCCAGAAGCCACCACCTACTCTGGTGGTGGGAATGCTGTCCTAGATGATGCTACATCTTTCCCTTGCCTTCATCCTCCCTGCACCACCTCCCTGCAGCACTGGCATACAGCCTTGGTGCTGGGAGTAAAAGGGTCAGTAAATGGTACTTGATTGCCCATGCACAGAGCAGCCAACGATAAAACATGGTCTTTGTAACTGAGTAGAGGAGAAAAAAAAGACTTTTGTTCCCCTCTTGGTGTGAAATCTTGGTGTTTCTCTCCAGGAAAGCAAGATGAGGGCCAAAGCAGGCGGGTGTGACTGTTTCCTAGACAAGCTGTGTAACTTCAGAGACTCTTCTGAGTGTGAGGCTGAGGCTCCCTGAGAATTTCCTTTGCTTGGAGTCAAGTGACTGTTTCTGAAAATCCCACTTGATTTGCTTGCCTGAGTCAGGAAAGGTTTCTTTCACTTCTACACTGAAAGTGGCTGCTTGTCTCTCGTGGGTTATGATAACACACTCATTACTGAAGTTGTATCTGATTGCTGCACAAAGACATTACTTGATTTTTAAATCAACATATTTGATTTTTTTTCTGTCATGCTTCATTAATAACATTGTATTCTAGTTGGAAAATTAATTCCAACCATCATGCACAGTGTTATCCTAGCAAGCAGGAACGCTTCATGCATATGTAATACTCTTACCATGTCATAATTTTTTATATTTTGCCACTTCAATGGGGTAATGATAGAACTTGCTCTCCTTTTAGGTCTCTTTGATTTAGATTTCTTTAGATTAAGTCCAAGAACCATAGATAACTTCTTAATGAAATAAATCTAGTTGCTTTTGAACTTCACTGATGGCACATGCTTTCCTTGGGTCATAATCTTGATTAGGTCAGTATGACAATAATGATCTTTAGGTATAAAATATACAGGCTGTTGTTTCATTTAATATTCAAGTGAGGTTTACGTAGTGTTATACTTGATCCAACAATGTCTCTAAGACAGCAGCAGTCCCAGGATTTTGGAAAGCATAGAATATAAGGGGTAGAAATTAAAGTAAGTAGAAAAGATGCTGAAAGGCATTGGTTGTTGCAGTTATGAATTATGTAGAACTTCAATGCTTCTATCCCAAGCAGCTGCACTGAGAGCTCTGTACACAGCATTTATCAGTTGTAAGAGGAGGGCACAGGTATTTGCTTTTTTTTATGTTTCATTTTGTGTGCAGACTGAGTTGTGTTTCTGCATAGCAGAAATACTGATGCTGACATGATATGAAAGAACATTTTGCTATGTGTAACCAAGGATTTGGGTCAGAAAAGAAATCTGTGATAGTCAAATACATAATTTTTGTTTCATTTTGTTTTAAATCCCTGTTCACATCCATTTTACCTATAGAGGGAATGGATTATACTTCACTGGTCTGAAAAATATCTTGAATTCCAAACAAATTTGCAGCATATGCTAAATGCTTTGGGTTTTCTTTCAGAAATTCATGCAAATGAAAAACGCTGTTATGAAGTGAAGTCTGTTTCCTGATCTTAACTGCTAATGCAGTTTGTTGGTCCTGGTCCTGCTGAAATGTGTATTCTTAACTGAATCTCACATGCCTTTTTTTTTTTTTTTTTTTTTTTTTTCCTATTTTTTTAACTTCTCTCCTCTGGCTGGTAATTTAAGAATAANCCCATTGTTTTTAGAAGGAAAAAAAAGCTTCACACAGTCACAGTGTAATAAATAAATTAAAATTGGCAAGCTGAGGCCAAGAATTTTGGGACAGAAAAGACATAATATACTTTTTTCTTTTTCATTGCCATGTTTTCTGGTAGTTTCTTCAGGGCTTAAGTGGAACCGTGTGCCTGAGGTGCTCATGTGGAAAACAGTGGTAAAACTCTCTTGCCTTTCCTCTTCTGACTCTTCACTCCAACTATCCAGTGGTAGACCATGACTAAGTGTATAATTACTCCACGTTTTATTTCACTTTTAAAGCATATTTTTTCAACACTGTTGTTGGGTTTATTTTAATCATGTAAAACAGCATGCCTTGAAAAGGTTATTAGCAGAACACAGTAAAACAGCTGCATTTGAGACAGCAGTACCTATGGTAATAAGTACCTTGAAATATTTTCCTTACAAATGCAAAGAATGCTGCAGAAGCCACAGCAGCATCAACTCACACTGCATCAAATGCTATTTGCATCATAATTTCTACAAGTATATTGCAAACCAGCAAATACTAGAACCCAGCTTCTTTGGAAGGTGAGGTATAAGCCTCTTGGGTTTGTGCAGTGGTTAAAGAAAAGTTGGCTAAAGAAAAGTCTTGATCCTGCAAAACATTAAACAGATTAAAATAGGGTTTTTCTGCCTATGGATATTTTACATGACAGAACTGCAAGAGAAATACTTGTTTGAGGGCTGGCCTGGAAATATTCAACAAAACCCACCAATTTGGACAAGAGGGTGGCTTGAAACTGAGTTTTCTTCATCTGGCTGACAGAAAGTTAACCTGTCCTAAAAGAGAATTGGTGTTCTGTGATGTATCTTCTTTTTGTACAATGGTGGCACATGTTAACCTTCCTGCTATAGCTGCTCCTTCCCTTCAGCAAAGAAAAAGCTGCAACAAGGCAACCTGTCGGGCTGTGTAATGATTTTGGCTGCTCTGTGGCAAAGGAGGATGTAGGAAAGGTCTGTCAGGTTAAGGAGGAAATGTACTCTCAAATTAAGCTCTGTGTGTGTCTCCTGAGTGTCATGCTCTCACTAAGGAAAGATGAATGAAGTTACAGCCAGAGGTCAGGTTGTGGATGATTTTTGGTTGGTTAACTCTGTACAGGTGGCTTGGTGATGGTGTCAGGGTTCTTTGAGCCCTTTTTTCTATAAGATGCTCCCTTTGGTTCATAACTTCACTGACTTCTATCTTTTGGGGTGTACTCCATAACTTATTTTATTGAGGTGATCTTCCACTTACACTAATGTAGTCATGTTAAGGAATGAGGGATGGAAAACATAAAATACTTTACCCCTTAAAACCGTCATCTTCCAGATATTTTCTTTTGCACAGCTAACTTTTATCATGCTAGTCATAGGATCTTCTTTTGAGGGTTCAGGATGTATTTCTTCCTACACCAGCCTACTCAAATCTGGCCAAACTTTGAGTGCACCTAGAAACATTAGCTTTGTTTAATTACAAGTTGATCTTTAATTTCCTGCACCAGTAGGAATGAACAATCTGCCTTCAAAGGCTAGTTTGACATGAGCTGGCTGGTAGATGTTAATTGTTATTCCCTACAGTTACACTAGAGCTGGAACAGGAGGTTCTAATCAGATAACTAGATGGTGTTTGAGTCTTTACAACCCTTGCTTACATGATTTTTATATAATAACATGCTACACTGTATTTTGTAAAAAACCCCAAATCAGAAACTCCCTTGCTGCATTTTTAAACCTGCCCTCATGAGGATTTTATATTAAGTCTATTTCTACTGGTAATCCAATCATATTTTTCAATTTTGACACAAAAAAGTGTTTATCAAAATAAGAAATTGACAAGTGGAAAATTATATTTTTGATACTTCATGGGACAGCATCTGCTGGAATTATGCAGCATATGCTGAAAATATGCAAATACCAACATGTGTCAGGGTGCCCTAACATTGACTTAATCAAAGTGCAGACAGTATTTTTTCCTGACTCTGGTGAGCTCAGGGTCTGGCCCATTTATTAAACATTCTTTGTGTTGCTTAGTAGTATTATTTCTAAGCCTTTTCCCCTTCATATGCTCCTGCTATTAACTGAAACATTTCACCATCTGTTTTTAGGTGGGGTAGGGAATTGATTACTGATTAAAATATTTCCAAACCTATCTATAATTTAAATGTAGAGGCAGATCATTTCAAGTGTCATTGAGTTTAAATGGAAATTGTGACCAGATTAATAATGTGTTCAGTTTGTGTGATGGCACAACTCCAAAGCATCAGCTCAGTGCAAACTGCTACATCTGCATTTCATGACTTGAGAGGAGTGCCAAGATATTTCCACTGGGGGCAACTGCTGAGCTCTATAACGAGGCAATGGATGCCTTCTGGTCAGAGAGAATCACAGGAAATATCTGAGCTATGTGTGGCCTCATAGTGTGTCTGCCTCACTAGTACTGCAGAGGTCTGTTTGGGGAATGCTTTAATGCAGTTTATTTCTTTGCTTTTTAGCACAGTAACAGTTTAGTATAATCCAACAAGCACGTGAGCAGGTAAGAGAATGAGAGAGAGAAGGCTGGAATGTGGTTATTAATGTGAAATACTAGAGCATTGTGGTAACACATCTGTGCCTGGGATTCTGTAAATCCCTGAGTCACATGGAAAATGGGTGTTCAGTTTTCTTCATCTTGGAATGACTCAGAAGTAAAGGACAGGTAGAGCAAGTGGAAAGAAATCACAATTGATGGGGAGAGTTTCATGGGGAAGCATTAGGAAGGGCCTGTGAGAAGGTGCTGCTTGTGGGTTTTGTCACACAGCCAAGCCACCATTGCTGTACAAATTAGCCACAAGCAAGAGAACTCCTCCAGGGGACTGCATATGTGGATGTATGGATTTGTATGGCTGCTATAGGGAGCAGCCTTCTAAAATACAGCTTTCCTTGGGAGATCTGGACATCACTGCCTGCTTTTGCTTTGTGGGGCTGGTGGGAAGTAATGATTTTCTACATCTATGCTATTTCTTTCTGAGAAAAGCATTGGTTGAACTTCTAACTTGTCAGTTTGTATAGACATGAAGAAAGGATGAGGCTCTGCTACCTTTTTTATTCTGAACTAAGCATTTTAAGACAAGTGAAAGATCTCATCCTGTGCAAGTTGAGCCAAATGCACCCTGTCACTGTTATCCTCTAACATTTATTCACACTACTTCTGTGCTGTTAAATTTTTATGTTATTATCTGAAAGTGTCTTGACTGCTATTATGAAAAGCAGGGTACAACAGCCACAAGCTTTTCTGGATTGCACGGCCAGAGCACAAACCAGAGCACCCCTTTGGCCCACAGCCTCTCTCTGTACCCAGCAGCACAGCACAGTCATAGGTTTCAGTTTCCAATGTGTAATAGGTTGAAGTTTTCTGAGGCAAAATGAAGGTGACAAGTTAAAACCCATACTAAATCAGTAAGATGTTAAGAATAGGGGGCTTCCAGGCTTCTGGTTTGCTCCTGTTCTCTTTCTGCAAATTAACTCATTAGCTTAACTCTCTGAAATATGGGGTTTGAACTCATAGTTACAATAGACCTGTAATACAGAATCTGCTATTAAAATCAGCTTCCAGTGCAAGATAAAGTACACATTATTTTCTGCTTCAATTCCTTTTAATTTTTAGGAAAGAATGTGACTGATATTTGAAGACCAGATGGACTTTTTGTAAACAGTGGCACTTGCTGTTTTCCAAATTTTGAGGACCCACCAGATCATCAAAATGTTACATTGCCTTTTCATATTTCCTGTCAAGTTGATGTGTGCTGAGATTCTTCCTTGGCAATGGTAAGTTTAAGTAGTATTGGTAGGAAACTTTTGTACTGTGAAATCAAAAGTTCATTTCTTATCTCTTATGTCCAGGAAGCAAAAATAACATATAGCAAAAAGTTACCAGATACACAGAGGTTTGGAACTTTTTCATTTAGAAAATCTTTCCTTCTGGATGAACTGTATGTTTTCCATGTTGAATCATTCCATCTGAAATGCATTTTGTACATTGTCTTGCATCTGAAACAGGGAGAGACAGTGTGGAGGCTGGGAAGGGACCAAACCTATGGATTTGATTAGGTGTGTTAGGCAACCCAAACATGAGGAAAAATATGGACCAGATAACAATCTTGGCTGACGTTCAATTGATGTTGGGATTAATTTTCTGACATGGCTGCTTCCCTTGCTGCAGGAAGGCCTGAATACAGTCAAGGGATTGATTGGAAAGAATGCAGCTTTTTTGCAAAGTCTGTGTCTAGTTTGTGTTTTCTGTTGTGTGATGGGGCTTTTTGTTCTTTGTTTTGATTTTTTTTTTGGTGTTTTTTTTNTTGTTTTTTTTTTTTTTTTTTAATTTCTTGCAAAAGTTCTTTCATTTTTTAGATGCTTTGTGGAAAGCTAAGCTTGTTGGGAACTGGCTGTTGTGGAACCAGTTCCCCAGTTGTTGCCATAAGGAAACTGGACTTCTGCTGTGGTCCTTTTTTGTCATAATACTGAGGGAGTTACACATTTCTGGAAGCAGTTAGCATCTGCCACCCAGATTTAGATTGTTTCCCATTGATTTCTGATAAGCCAAACATGATGAGAGTGCCCACAGCAATTGCTTGACGTGGTTTTGTAATGCTGTTGGTCTGAAGTGTATTTCCTCTCCAGGTACGTTGTGGAAATTTAAAATAGACTTACAGGATGTTGTGACAAGCCACCTCAGTTCCACTGGGTCCATTAAGGCATGGATCCTGCATTTTGATCCTCCATTATCTATCCTTTACAATTTCCTTGCATGTGCTGCAGCAATTAATGAACCTTGAAATTATCAAGAATGAAAATTCCGCCTTTTTTTAAAAATAATTCTCTTCATGACACAGAGGTTTGCCCTTAGAAGGGTTGCCCGCAGCCATCAGACAGGGAGACCCACTGAAGGATATTTCCCAGTGTGTAGCTGTGCTGTTCCACCCCATTTTGGTTAACGTGAGTTTCATTTCACTGTACTCCAAGCACATTCAGGCTCGCATGACTCTTGTTTCACAATAATATCTTACTGTAGCAGATGGTGGAGGTGTCAGGGAGCTGCTGAAAACTGCCATGTTTATTAAACCTTCTCAGCACAGAGTAGCTCATCTGTTCCTGCTGGCAGCAGTTCCCAAGGGACTAGATGCCAGTCAGGATATTCACAACACATTGTGTCCTGGCTGTGTTCTTGCCTGGATTTGCATACTCTTGCCTTTGACTGTAAGAAAAGGCTTTGTGTTGATAGCAGTACACCTTGGACAAATGTTTCAAATGTTCTCCAAGTTTAATTTATCCATAGTGAGCATGAAAGCAGGAAGAGTGCACACTGCTGGCCAACCTTGTCCAGTGCTGCCATTGTTTTCTTAAATGGTGCTAGAGCAGGAAAACTTTGATGAATTCCTTAGCTCCCCTGTGTACTGCCTGTAGGAGGATGGGGTTGCACAGGAGTTGCATTTCTGCAGTGTAGCACAAAGATGCTGAATATAGTGTCCAATTTGGCTCAGCTATCAGCACAGGAGCAGGTCTGGTTGCTGGGGTTCTGATGTTTGAACTGCCTTGTTGAAACCTAACCAGGTAAGCTGCTGGAATGAGTAGGGCTGTGTTTTATCCCTTTATGGTTAAAGTTACTAGATAAATCAAAACACAACACTCGAATTTTGAAGTTACATCATTGCTAAATGTGTGGACATAATTGCATTATTCCTTTTGTTTTCCCTTCTGTGGACAGGGTTTCAGATCAGAACATGAGTGAATCTGCTTTTCAACCGTGGAATGGCTTTGTTTGATTTTCCATATCAAGACAGAACTGTTAATATGCTTCCTAATCCCTTCAAGGATTGGAGAATAAATGGTGATACACATTTAACTTGATTGGTGTTAACGTACCCTAGAGAGGAATTCAAGAAGAACCTAATCAAACCCAGCAACAGGGCTGAGACTGCATCTAATGTGGAAGGAATGGTCATGAGAGTGGAGCTTTCTGCTTTAGCACCTGTGGATGCCAGTGCAGGCTCTGGCTGTGAGCTGAGAGCTGCTGCACAGCCCCCCCTGCCCAGCCCTACAGTCACTGGTGTCACTGGCTGTAGCTCAGGCAGTCTGACAGCACGTGAAAGTCAGTACAGGCAAGTGTGAGGTGTCTTGCATCAGAAGGAACAACTTTAAATTACTTGCACACGTTGCTGGATGTGAAATTAACTGCTCAGGGAAGAAAAATCCAAACATCTTGGCATCATTATGGATACTTCATCGAGAACAGCTGCTCTTTACAGAACTCTGGGTTGAAAGAGAAAAGAAATTTCATCTCCAACCAAAATGATCAGTGGATTCCCTGGAGCATTGGGTTGGATAGTGTTTGGAAGGCCAAGTTTTCATTTGAGTGTGCATCTTTGGACACAGCTCACTGACAATCAATGACATGAGCTTGCTGCTTGAAATCCAGTCACTTTTTCTGCACTCTTTGTCACTTGCAGAAGTAACTCCTTACAAAAGAGAAAATCTGAAGGCTTCCCTACTGGAAATGATGATAATGAAGGTCCAGAATGACTTCAAACTAAATAGAAAACAATGGCCTATGTTTTGAGTGAGTGTTTTTAGTTTGCTTAAAGAATCATGGACCAAGGCATCAGTACAAATAGGTTTAATACAAAAGCAACAGCACAACCAAGTTCATTGGCAAGGTTCATTCTGCTACTTATGAAATGGTTAAGGCACACCAAGGAAAAGTAAACAAAAATCCAGAGTCAATCAATCCAAACTGAAATAAATCCAAAACTCTGCTGAGGCAGAGACGGGTGAAGAGACAAAAAGATAGAAAGGAATACAGCCTAGAGGCACAACAGCATTTAAACTTAACAGCACTTAAGTTAAACTTCACAATATTTAACTTTATTTATAACCTAAGTTAACCAATTTAGCAAAGGGTTTGTTTAGGATTTAGTATACCACAATACTGGCTCACAGGCCTAACTTACAGGGATGGAGTACTTAAGAATGCAGGGGAGCAGCATTCCTGGCACATTTGCTATAGCATATGCACACAGATATGGAGTGTGCACAAGGTACCTGGGAAAAATTCCCCTTGAAGGTAGTGAAATACTCACTTCACATGCCTTTGCATCTTCTCAGTGGGTGAAGGGCTGAGCCTTGAGGACTGGAGGTGTCAGATGAGTATAGAAAATGTGAGAGTTTCCCTGGCTCTGAGACTCCCCTCTCAGAGGGAGTTTGATGGTTGCAGACCCTGCAGTGCTTGAGAGGTAAACATTATTTATGAATAAAAGAATGAAAGAGTTAACATATTTTCTAGTTTTGACAGCTATGGAGGGTATGCAAAGGTAAAATATGATGTATTTTATCTCTTCCTCTGTAAAATTGCTGTCTGAGACTGGTGCATGTCTCTAGTATTTCAGTGTGTGCACAGTTCTATAAAGAAAATAGAGTGTTGTGTGATGATAAGTTTGCTACCTCTGTTAAGACAGAGATTTTAGCTGTGGGCAATAAAAATCAATCAGATGAGTTTGCCTTTCTCCTTCTGTTGATTGGCAGTAGTGATGAAAATAACTCAGACATCAAAATCAGCTTCTGATGTTGAAAGACTCTTAGTGGCAAGATGTTGACACAGTGTCTTTGTTTCCTTGTTGATTCCAGCACATCCTTAACTATGAGTATAAATAAAACCCAGGAAATATTGTAGAGGTGTCTTAGGGAATTCACTCTACAGATTTTATGGGAGAGCAGGAGAGGATTCCACTGTTTACCTGGTTCTTCCCATGCTCTGTCTTCTGCCTTGTATAGAGCTGATGAGCCCTTGGAGCTAACTTAGGCTTGAGGACTTCAGAATATTCTCTCACAAATTTCATATGTAGCACAGAGTATTTTTGAATGTCTGCCGGGAGAACTCATTAGCTTTTGTGACCTCAGTAATTTTTTTCTTTAGTCCTGAAATTATATCCTGGTCCATGGTGAGAATTTGACTTTAAAAATGTTGGAGCAATTTTTTGTCAGACTCCTTTTGTCTTTCCTTGTGCTGTACCACTTGCCTTAGAGCATTAAATCAGTGGTGCAGGCCAGAGCCCACCAGAGATGCCCAGTGAGGCTGTCCTGGGTACTTGAAGACCCAGACCTTTCAGAGCTTCCCAAGTGTTTCCTTTCAGGAAGAAATGCAGAACTATGTTAAAGCATCACCCGGGATAATTTTCTTTCATCTCCTCTCTGCCCACTCTTGCTCTTTTGGCTTGGTCTTCTAAAGGGTTGGAATAACCTTCTTTTGTTTTGTTTTATTTTATTTTGTTTTGTTTTGTTTCACTTGAGGTTCTAGTAGGTTTCTTTTTGGGAAAATATGACATCACATTTTCAGCAAATTGGCCATTAGCATCTCGGTTAAGATTAACTTGCAAAATTGTAGGGATTTTCTCAGTAACACTGTTTTGTACTACTCTGTGAGAGGAGGGGAGCATTGCCTGTGGAAAATACCCACACTTTAATTGAAATCTTGGTGGGATTAATTCCCTTTTTCTATTTAAAAAAATCCAACCCACAAACCAGTAATGTGAATTGTTGGTGGCCAACGGAGACCTGACTGCTTGCATGGTGCTGACTCCTCCTCTGCGTGTAAGTTGCTAAAACACATTGTGTTACTTCTATAATGTAGCATATTGCTTTTTATGTAAGTAATTGCTGTGGTTACCTCATGAGCTTTAGGAAATCAGCAGTGGGTGGAGAAGTGCTAGTGAAACACATTGTATAATAAGCTGTGAATCATTCCATGAATAAGTTTGTGAGGCTTTTGCTTCAGAGCGCAAAATCAATATCTGGGCCATGCACAGGTCATCCTTTTTATGCAGTGCAAAGTTTAAAAAAATGCAGTAACTGAAGGACTGCTTTCAGGAAAAGACAGCAATGAATCTTTTGCCAATGGCTTCAGTGAAGCTCTCCTGTGGTGGTGAGTTATTGCAGAGTTGGCCAAGACATTTTCTAATTTCACCACTTTGCAATGAGTCAGTGTTGAGTTTGAGTTTGAAGTTGTACAATATTAGAATATGTTATGTTTGGCTAAAAAAGCAGCTCTATACTTCCAGTCTGTGCTTATTTTGTGTCAAAAGAATATAGGAAATAAAAACATCTTCAGTAAAGGGATGAGGCTGAATGTGTCTTTAGCAGACTTGTCAACTCTGAAGGCTCTTGCAAAAATCCCATTATGTCTTGAGGTTTTTCTGAAGGCTCATGTGATTAAGTCACAGTCTGGTTCATGTAGAAGGAGGTTTCTAGGATTTTTGTGTTTAATTGCAATTTTTTTTTTACAACATACTAAAATGTTCCCTATTGCATCATCTAGCTAAATTGCTTGGTTGGAAATTTTCTCCTTTGATTGTCCCAGCTTAAGTTGACAGGACTTGAGGTCATGCAGGGAATGCTTTCCTAACAAAAGCACAGTTCCCAGATCATAACGTGGTGTGGTTCAGGAAAAAAGATCTGGTTCTGATATTGTACTGCAGCCTGCTCAGTGAAAAATGAGTTGTGGATTACTGTCCCCACTGGCCTGTCCAGCACACTAGTGGAAATGCAAAAATGCACACCCTGAGGCTGGGGATTTTGAACAGTCAGACTAGACCACATTCCTAGAAGAATTTCTGCCATGTGACAGGAGTATTTTGAAGAGACATCCCCACTCATTTTCTGAAATTTTAAAATTGGATAGATTGGATATTTAGAAACATATTTTCACCAAAAAGGTTGTCAAGCATTGGAACAATCTGTCCAGGGAAGTGGAGTGACCATCCCTGCAGGCACTCAGGGACAGGGTGTAGTGGTGGATTTGGCAGTTCTGCATTAGTGGTTGGACTTTATCTTAAAGGTCTTATCCAACCTAAATGATTCTATGATTTTTGAGTGGTTGAATTCCTAGCTAAATTTATTATGAAAACAAAACACCTAAAAGAAAAAAAAACTACAATTTTTAGTTATTATTTTTTTTGGTTTTTAAAAAATATTTATCTGATTTATAGCCTAGTATCCATCTTGAACCACAACATTAGGAGAGGTGGGAGTTTTGTTTTTTGGGCTGTTCTGGCCAAGTTCCTTGGTAACATCCCCAAAGGCCAAACAGAGTAATGTGCATTTGATAAGAATATGTTTGAATAGGTCAATGGATGACTTCTTTGTGTGATAAATGCTGGTTATGCAACTAATGTAGAATGCATTTAACATCAATTCTCTTCTGTCATTGCATACTTTGTTATATTACCTCAACTGCCACTTGCTAGAGTTTGTTTGGATATAAAAGCTCATTGTCATCAACAAAAAATATATTAAGTTTTCTGAATATTTTGGGCAGCCAATTTATGTAAAATGAAAGAAAAATGATCCTCTCCAGCCAACATCTACAGATAACCAATTGCAACATGAGCTGAACCACAGAGTGCATCATCAAATGAAATTCTTTGACTGATAACAGCTACAAGAATATCAGCCTGAAGAAAGATCTCTATTTCATTCCAATGCAAAAAGCAATGTGATCCAGTGCAGTATATTATAAATATGTCAGAACAATGCTGTTTAGTGGTTCCTCTGATCTCTGGAAGATGTTAATGCTCCATGATTTAAGCTAAAGAGGAATGGTAAATCTTTACTTTAAACCTAAAATTAAAAAGGGATGGCACTAAAAATCATGGCATACTTCTGGCACTGAGAGTTTATTTGAAGACTAGAAGCCATGCTAGTCCCTGAGATAAAGGAATAGAAAAATTATATAATAAGAGAAAAAAGTCCAGCTGTTTGTTAGCAGCCCAAAAAACCAGAGCTATTAAAAGTGCTAATAATTCAATTAGTAGTGTTGGTATTTAATGCTAATAACAATCATATTGACCTATAATTCTGAGTGCATTTGGAAAAAAACCAAAATTTGCTTGAAAATGCTCTTACTTTTTACTGTTTGTACACTTATATACTTTTCCTGTCTTTCCAAATTAGCACTGTGGGATGCCCAAAATAACCACACAGGTAGATGAGAAATCAGCTATCCTTCCCAACTGTGGTGACTTGGCTTTCATTTCTGACCTCCAATCAATTTGCTGTTGGCAAACACAGAATACAGCATGGGGACAGAAAAGTATTCTCACAAGTCATCTAGACTGAAAGTGCTTAGCAAGAGAATGGAAGTGTTGCTTTCAGGTGAGAGGATTTGAATATTTAAATCCAATAATCACATCCCAAGAAGCCCTGCCTAAAAGCATGTTTAACTACCACCCAGCCACCTAGAGATGCTTGTAGATGTAGTACATAGCAAAAAGATTTACCTTGAAACTTGTAGTGCAGCTCAACTTCAGGGAGATTATTTAAAGTGTAAGAGAAATCATTTCCTTAATTTTAAAGAAAGCATGATAGCCTGCATAGGTGCAAGTATTACATACCATGAAAAACATGCATTGACAGTGCAGCCCTGTCACTGGGCTGTGTCTGTAAGTGCAGGGAGTGCAAAGGCAGAGCAGCAGCTGTGTGTTCTCTCCTGGAGCAGAGGCAGGCTGTGCTGGGGGCTGCCCCTGCTCAGTTCAGTGCTGGGGATCCCTGATTTTGAGTGCTCAGAACTCTTGGCTCTCAGCCACTGCACAGAGTCCTGCAGAGAGTCTGAGCCAAGACTCTGTTTGTCAATGGGACTCTTTATGTAAAACTTGGAGATATGGTGTAAAAATCCTCTTCCCATTTGAGATCTCAAAATCTTCAGCCTCTGCTGTTTATCCCTTGGAGTGACAGGGCCCTGCTTTTACTCAGGCATATGACTGAGAGATTCATCAGAAATGTTCTGGTTGATTGCCTGACAGGCAAGCTAATATTTATTACAGGATCCGGTTTTAGATTTTCTGGATGTGATTCATTTCCAGCCATTAAGGCATTATGCAGTGATGCATAATGTGCATCCTAAATGAAATATTGATTCTTCTAAAATCAATTGTTTTACTTTTCATAAAAGATTTTTCCTATGCAAAGGTTTACTTTTTGGAAGAGGACATACTAGAAAAAGTGGTTTTTAGCACTAAGTGCCCTCTATTTGAACTTTGGGCCAGTTGCTGGGTGAGTGGTTACACTCAGCTTTTTAAGCTTCCTTGTACATTAATGACAGTATATATACTATTAGTGATGTGTGAATAGGCAAAGTAAACCTGGAAATAGGCACTCTCAGGCACTTATTTACATGCTTTCAAAAACCAAGATAATGATTTCCACTTTGCTATCATAAAGGTGATTATTTTCTAGATGAAGCAATTGTTAACCTATGATCACAAAGCTCAGTACAGCAGGATATTGCCACTTGTTTAGAAAATCTGGAGAGAACTTTCTGTGTAAAAATCAAACATTTGTTCTTTCATCTATAACTTTTAACATATTTTTGTATGGTTTTAAATAAATATATTAAATTCAGTGTTGTCATCATTGTATTGAAACAACCTTGCTTTTATGGTGTATTTCTTTTAATTGGGGGCTACATAGAATAGAATCAAGCTCTCACTGATGCTTTTAAATTTTGTCCTGAACAATTATTTTTGAAGAGGCTGTACTTTATGACAGGGATTGCAGTCTATGTTGATAAGGAAAGATGTAAAATCAATTTAGACCTTTTCATATTTGAATTCATTAAATTGGTCTTACTTCATTAAAATAACAATTAATTTAAGGCAGCCAATATTGTGCAATTGCAATGGGAGAGGAAAAAATGCAAGGTAATGATGATAGATTTGTCAAGTTACATGGTTGGAACTTATTACCTTGAGTGACAGTAATTTTGCATTCATTTAAAAAGATTGTACTTAATAATAATAGAGTATCTAAGGATCAGGATTGGAACTGATAGATCCTTTTATTCACTTTAGCTCTATATATTGCAAATAAGGATTTGGCATTGATGTAGCAATGAAAAAAGTCTTAACTGAGGCTCATTTTTATTCTTCAAATAAAATTTGAATAGGTCTTTAAGTACGTTTTGTCTCCTCCTGGCACACTTTGTACTGGTACTTAAAAGCAAGCTTTAGTCAGAACTATTTATATGTAATTCTGTGGTTAATGCACCAAACATTCTTGAAAAGTATATTGCTGTCTGCAAAGTGTGTTTCTAGCTCTGTGGAAAGCAGAGCAATCAGTGCCCAAGAGATACTCACTTTAGCTTTCAGTTTTTCAGAAAGCATTTACTGTTGAATTGGTGTTTACCGCTTCCTCTTAGACAAAAGCTTTGCTTGCTACTTGTTGCACTGGTAGCCTATATATTGTGAGACACAATATACAGGATTTGGAATGCAATTAGCACGAGCTTATTGCAGACTAAATCCTAGTGTGTAGGCCTACAGTGTGTTTTAAGCCATTTTTGACTGACTAAGTTGATAATAAGAGTAATATGCCAGATTTTTCAATGAAAATGATCAATTGAGGTACTGTAAAGCCAAAAGAATTTTAGGATTTTGGTTTTTGCTGAGACAGCTTTGAAGAAACCCAAGTAGGAGGTTGGGTTTTTTTTGGTTTTTCTTTTTTTTGTTTCTGTTTTTGTTTTTGTTTTTGTTTTGTTTTGTTTTGTTTAGTAAAGATAAGCACCTCTAAAAGTGAGATCATTGTACTGGTTTTACTAAGCAAAACACCTCCCAAACATATGTCATATGTGTAAACCCAAGTAGCCCTAATTACTGCTGGGTACCACTGTCATTGTAGCTGGGACACAGCGTCCTGCCTGACATTAACCTCTATCACTGGGCATGACAGAGAAGGAAAAAAAAAAAAAACAAACCAAAAAACCCGGAAAACTTCTCCCCACCTCAATTTTACTTGTATTTAAATTTACATGAAACCACATGAAAGTTGCTGGATCCATTTTAATGAACTGCAACTGTGTGCATGCAGACCAAGTAACAGAAAATAATCATTTTAACACATTGACCCACAGAGTGGAAAACGAGATCTGCATAGCTGAATCTGTGGTGCCAAAGGTAACACCAGCTTGGTGCACCTGCTGTGGAAGTATCTCAGCCTTAGAGGTGAGTGGAATATTTGTTTCTCTTGAAATGATATGTGCTAATCAAAGGCTTTCACATCTCCTTACTTCCTTCTGTAAAAGGAGGTGCTGTGTCTCCTGGGGCTAACAAGGAATTGTTGCATCCTGATTTATGTTACCCTTGCTGTTTCAAGACCAATTAAATATTTAGCTAGAGCAGTGGTAGACTGGTTAATCTTAAAAATTTGGTTGCAAATGAGCTAGATAAGTAGCTTTAGCTTAGCACACTCATTTTCCAGCACTGGCAGGACTCAGGGCTGAAAGATCCGATTTGGCTCAACAAGTGAGGCTGGGGTTTCAGGGCCCCGGGGCCCTTCCAGGGGTGTGATGATGTCTGGCTCAGCCACGATAAGGTCTGATCTGTTTTGCAGGCACACAGACCAGGGCCAACAACCTGTCAGAGGCCTCTGCTGGTTGCTTGTGCTCTCTGGGTATTGGGCAAAATCAAAGCCAAAAGGAATTCATAGATGCCTGTCCCTTAAAGAGAAATGCAATATGCACAACACTGGGAGGCTCTCAGCTGAGACAGTCTCCTGGTAGTACTGATCAGAGTTCAAAGCAGATGAAAAATCCTCAGTTAAAGCAATTGCTATTTCTAATTCCTTCTTCCTCCTCCCCCTTATCGATTTATTTCAAAAGCCAGGTGGGAAAAGCCAAAGCAGAAGAAGGAGTCCCAGTCTTTGTTCTCTCAGTGGTGAGAACCTCAGCCCAGCCTCACAATCCCTTGCAGATGCTGAGTGTCCCAGCTGCAGCTGCCCAGGGCACCACTTCCCATGGCTGTGGATCTCAGCCCTGGGGTCACCCCACTGAGCAGAGGTGGCAGAGGCCATTCCTGAGGCAGACTTGAAGATTTGGGCTGAAACTTTGGGTTTGACTTCTGTCAAAAGGAAATATCTCAGCATAACACCTAAGTCATCGTGTGATGAGTTGTGGTGACTCTCAGTGAATCCATGGCAAAATAATATGGGCAATGGCATGAAAGGAGCAGAGCTTTGCTTAACTGAGCAACATAACTCCCCTGCTTTAAATTCAATAAGAAAATCAGATATGGGGTTTATTTAAAATCAAGAAACTGTTTGCTGCCTAAAAAATGAGTGAGAGAAAAGGAGAGAAAGTAGTGCAGGAGTAAGAAAGGTTTCAAATAAGAAAGAGAGTAAAAAGCAACAACAGAACAAACATTCCAAAAATGGAGAGGGAGAGAAAAATGATGATTGATTTACAAATACTGTCTCCAGTTCAGGGTTTTTGAATTAAGGTGTTTTTCAAGTTGCTAAATACTCCCAAGATACAGTAGAAAGGAACAGATTTTTTATAATATCCTTTTTCTTGTTTAACTCTATTTTCAGATAATATTTGTGGAGTCTTGGGGGGATGCCTCATTATAACTGGTTTGAGCTACTTTTTTATCAATGATTTACCACAGTTAAGTGGGCTCTTCAGGTAGTGGTGTTAGGACCCTGCCCATTTCATATGTTTTATCCTCCTCAGAGGACCAGCAGAACACCCCAAGAAAGCATTCCATGCAAATAGCCAGGGAAGCAGCTCCTTGTGAAAACAACTATTTCCCCATTATGTGACTCTCCAAAAATCTTAACCAAGCTCAGACAGATGCAAACACAGTGCAGACAGTGGCAGTAATTATGCTAACCAGAAATAAAAGCTTCCATTTACGTGGCCCGTCTACAGCCTCAATGCAATCACCTCCAGTCGCAAAATGCATCTAGCAGTTGGAAACCCAGAGCATTATTAGATTGCATTGACTGTGCTCCCCACAG
Organism: Illadopsis cleaveri; assembly: GCA_013399915.1. Lineage (NCBI taxonomy): Eukaryota > Metazoa > Chordata > Aves > Passeriformes > Timaliidae > Illadopsis > Illadopsis cleaveri. Next base: position 579,331 of record VXBB01015266.1, read on the forward strand.
CTGAGGGAATGCTCTTTCTCTGCAATGCATTTCCCTAACAATTTCATGACCATTGAGATACACCCTTGAGTCAATTAAAATTATCTCCACTAAACTAGACTGCAGCTTTTAAAGTGCTGGCTAATAGCTCGTGTGAGCAGCGCCCGTCTAGATTAGTTATGTAGGATGGTTTTATAAAACATAATTTATATTCTCAGCATGTCAGGATGGAATTCAGGATAGAATTCTTATTCATTTACCGTGATTTCATTTTGCTAAAAAAGCAGTGCAATAAAGGCATTTTTTAGTACAATACAGACTATTGTATTCGTCTTGTAAGGAAGAACGAGCAAATGTAAAACACGGTGTTTTTTAGTCTGACTTTAAGTGATGCTGCTTTCAGGTGTAGGGAAGGCTGCACTTGGATTATAAGAGGCAGGTGTCTAGTAAAACACAAAATGATTACGTTCTTCTTGCTATTTCTGCAGATCCTCTTTACCTTTCTCCTGTTTGCTTTATAGTTTTTTTGTTCATCTTCAGGTTCACTGGAAAGCTGCTGTTAAGCTACTGCTGAACACAAGAAAGGTTACAAAAGTATTTTGGCTATATGGACTGAGCAAAGGTGGTATTAAGCTTGTGGTTAGCAAAACTGATGGCAAACAGGCCACTTCAACAGGGAATGTAGTATTTTCTCAACACACGTCAAAAAAGAAATTTCAGTTCAAACTCAGATGTAATCTTCAGTTCATACTTTTTTTTCTTGTTTAAAAAAAGACAAGTAGAGAAGACAAAATACTGCTTTAATTTCCTTTTAGAAGTGCTATACCTGTACTATACAGAGCTGGAAGAAAACTGAATGTTTTACATTTGCATTGTGGCAGTTTGTCATTAGAAATGTCTCAAAAGATTCTGAGGTGGGAATTGATGTTCTGAGCTTTTGTTTTATTTAAGTGATGCTGGTAGTTTAATTTGCCACCAGTGGGCTTTGATATGAGCAATTTTCAAAGATAATATATTTTGAATTCTGGAAATAATTGTGTTAGAGGTAGTGGGGGTGATTAGATATCACTTCTGAAGGGGATGTTTTATGTAGAGTCTGGAGGGTAATTTGCTTATTGCCCTTTGATTAGGGGCTGAACATGGGACATAAGTTGCAGTGGTGGTGTCAGATATGGACTGAGCCTGGGGCTGCTGAAAGCATCACATTTTCCATAACGTTTTGGGCATTGCCTTGTATATGGTGAAGTATTTTTTTAGCATATAATTCATCAGCCATCTGTGGGCCCTGGCACAACACCCTGCTATGGTTTGTTAATGCTAAACTTGGTAAATCTGTTCTGTAGTGCAGCCTTGAAAGTGCCCCAGAAAAAAACCTCTGTTACAGGAGCAGCGGGAAATTCCCACATCCACAGTTAGGCAATGAAAGATCTGCTGGATTCAGAATGAGATCACTTCCTCACGTTTCATCCTTTACACAGCTCTCGGTGTGTGGGTGAGTCAAACTCAAGACCGGTTTAATGTATGCCGAGAGAAAGACTCAGAAAGGAGGAATGTCACAGTGGGCTCTGGGAGTATTTGGCAGGAGCTTTTCAGTCCTTCAGGCCACAGGTGTCAGGAAGCAGAGTCCTGATGCTCTCTGAAGCTTTGGCCTCTTTCACTTTGCCCCTTCAAGTGCTTACAAATCTGCTTCCTTTTGAAATTTGTAGGTGTTAAAACATCAAAGTTTTTAAGACGTTTAAACAAAGTCCTAGTTTGACAGCATTAAAACTGATAGTTATTGGCATGAAATTAAAACAGAGCAAATAATTAAAACCACGAAATGACTAGTAAAATTTAACCTTTTCACTGACTATATTTCAAACCACTCTCCCCAGCTTCTTAGGTTTTCTCCTCGATCAGTATGTTCATGGACTTGACTAAACAGATTTGGAAACAAAAATGAAATTTAAAATTACAGAAGTTTAGTTTTGCTGGGAAAAATGTTTTATGGCAAGCTGAACTGAAGTGATTTATTATTTAGATGTCAGGCTTTTTTAAAGACAAGTCAGACTATGATTGTTATTTTGGCAGTTGTGGAAAGAATAATTCATTCTTTTTACCTGGTTTATCTCAGTTAAATAGGGTATACTCTGTTCAGAAACCAGTCTGACTCTGCAAAACTTTTCAAATTATTAAGTGAAAATTTGATTCAGTTGATCTCACCACTGTTTTTCCAGTTCGTTGACTACAGACTTACTCACTGCTTTAAATAACTCGTGCATATAAAGGATTTAACAAATCAAGAAATTTTAAAAGTTTTATTCTGCCTATGAATGGTTTGACTTTCCAAACAGAATCAGGTAGAAAACTGAAGTGAAAAGTTTTGTAAATAATGCATTGCATTCAGCTGTTGTCAGATTCTATAAAACTTAAAACCTACTAAATATCAAGCAGGAACTGTGGAAAACAAGGAAAAAGAGTGAAATATCAAAAATATTTAAACTCAAAAACTGTTTCAACTCAATGCCTAGGGAAAACATGGCACATGTTGTGCAGGAAAACATCCTTCAAATGAAATAAATAGCATGTTGACAATGCCCATTTAGTGAGTTATCATTAAAAATAAAATATACATTCCATATACAAGGTTTAGTAGAAGTCTGAATGAGAGGCCATGATAAGGAAGCATTAGTTTTCATAGCTGGTACTTTGTGTCTCACTAACCAGTCTGGCCAAGACTGATTTTTTTTAACCTTTCTGGAAGTGGGCTGATGAATTAGGGGTGTGTGTGTGAAAGGGATGAACAATGGATGATTACTCAAAGAACAGAAAAATAAAAGGCAAAGTGGTGAACAATGCTTATTTCTTGGTGATTAAATGAATAAAGTTCTAGAGTGGAGATGAAAGCAAAAACTTAGGGAAGGATATTTTGGAGAGTCTCTGCAAGAAGTTTTTAATTAGCTGAAGAGTTTATACCAAAGTTTGAAATGCTGAGAAGTGAGAAATATCAAGGCTGAGAGAAGAATTTGCTATCTCTTAATGCAATGACCTTTATGGAGGTCAGAAACCTTTCAATATCCTGTTGAGGAGAATGAATGAAAAAGAAAAACTGAGAAAGGAAATTGAGGAAAGATGTTGTTAGCAGTGGCTTCCTGGGAGTAGTTGCTTGTGTTTGGATTGGCTATGACAGGGAGGGGAGAGGCTTTCATCCACATATGGCTGAAGCACTATCTTGATGTGGGCTATAAGGGAATGTGCTGCTTGAGAAGATACTAAATTAATTTTAAAAACTACAGGTGAAAAAACTGTACTGGCTTGCCAAGGCTTTCATTAAAGCAGAGCGTTGGAACTGACATGCTGTGAGAGACAGAAAACAAGGCCTGAAATGATTCACAAGTTGAGGGGGAAGTGCTACTCTGGAAGAGAGAGAAAAAAAAATCTCCTTAGAAAAAAAAATCTCCTTAGAATGGAGTACAAAAAAGAGTGAGGATCAGTGATCATACAACTTGAATTCTTGCTTGAGAGCAAATTCAGTGGCTTGGGGTGGCTTTAATGAATGTAGATCAACATTTACAACCACGGACTCCTGTGTGTTTGCAGAAATGCTCCCCAAAACTGACACAATAAACATTCCTCTTTGCCATTGTATGTTACAAAAATGATGAGAGAAACAGGTGATGGAGCACTTGGGAGCACCTTGAGGGTGTGTATGGCAAATTTGGAAACAAAGCATTTGTATTACAGCTTGGAGTAGAAGCCCTGTTCTTTTGGCACTGAAGAAGAGCAGATTAAAATAGAGAGGAATACGTTAACAAGTGGCTTCATTTTGTTCAGCATTGGACTCCAGTGTAGCCACTTTATTTCTTGAAAATCCTGAGGCCTTGCCAGCTGTAGGACTTCTGCTTTTTGCTCATCCTGGTAATGCCCAGCCTGTCCTAAGCAGCTTGCAGGAATAAACAACCCTGACTCCTGTTTCAGGAGTTGGCCAACACAACAGGGAGAAGGTGTAAGAGTTCCAGAAGGTCTCTAGTGCTCTGTTCTCACAGAATGGAATTTGGGTGCCTGGTGGTGGCCATGACAGTGGGCTTTAATAGATATTAAACCATAAATAATTGGAAAAGACAAGAAAAGGATGGCTGGAGGTTGAGTAATTGCTTTAAACCTGATCGAGGCCATTACTTTTGTGTCAGATTCAGCCAGTTTGGATCACAACCTCTAAGTTTTAATTAAAATGGGTGCTGCTGCCATTAATTGTATATTTCAGTAACTTTAAATAATGCAGATGATTTTTATTCAGTTGTCCTCTCCTGGCCGTGCCCCACTGAGATCACTGTTAATTAGATACTACATTACATCTAGCAATGTCTTTATTGCTGTTAATGTTGCTGTCTATATTATCTGGATGGCTCCAAAGTGCGAACACGCTGAGAATTTAATAAGATGGCTGGTAGCTGAGAAGCAGATATTAGTGTGATGTAAAACATCTCATATGACACGTTTTCTAATAAGTGACCATGTCACTCAGAAAAGAGGATGATGCTATTCACAGTCAGAGCAAAAAGTTAACCAATTCAGCTGCTCAGCACACTCAGTTTTCTTCAGTAGCCTTAACATAAGGAATATGGAACATTTCAAAATGTTTCTCACACACATTTGCCTTGTGCAGGATGTGGGTAAGAATTACTAGAAAACGATTTGTGGTTAATTTGGTTTTGATGCTGCTGAATTATGAAAGATGTGATAGCTGTGTTCTTGTGAGGAAGAAGAGTCTGCTGGCTGTGCTACTGTTTGAGTTGGTTCCTTGATCCAGCTTGGCTGGATGCTGCCAGACAAGTCTCTGACCTGCCAATTTTGGAAACAGAGAAATAGCTCAAGGTGTCCTGTCCAACTGCACTGGGGAAAAGTGTATATATTCCCATTTACACATTTTTTGTCACACTACTAAAAGAGTGTTTAAATGTGTTTCAATCAATGTAGTTCTTGTTTTCATAGTGAAGCCATTTTTTTTCTTGTTTTGAAAGAAATGGTCCTCTGAAATTGCTCTTAAAAAAAAAAAAATGCCATTTCTCATTAAAAGCAATTTCACACAAGAGTTTTAAACAGGGTCTAAACTCTGTTCAAATCCATCTTTTGCCTGTCTATGATGCCTGCTATTTGTGCAAGCCTCCTTGGAAGTGGGGGTTGGACCAATCCCGCAGTGTCCCCGCTGCAGCACGGTCCGTGTGGCGGGTGGGCTCATTGTAGATAAAGTTGGACATTCAGAAGCTGCTTCAGAGAAGCACTGCCAGTCCTTCCACTGATAAAGCTTCCCTTTGAAGCTCCCAGGCTGTGTTTTCCATCCCTGTGTATTTTCAAAAGAACTGTGGACGTTGAACAGCACAAATAACTAAATAAAGCCTTATAAAATCCTCTGTGATGAGCTGCTGTAGCTGTGAGTGCAGATTAGCCCCAGCTCCCAGTGAGCTGTCCCTGGAGCCTTCAGGGCTGTAAGGGTTGTGCACTGCAGGGCTTGCCATTAGGAACTCATTCCCAATACCCAGACCAAACTTCTTTCCCCTTCATTTAATCTCCTGATTATTAGTTATAGCAATTATCATTTACTGAGATTGCTGCATATTTTAATGATATTTTAATCTTGTTATTATAATGAGACAGAAGTTTTCACTCCAAGTTTGTGGTGCTGTGCTGAACTGGAGATGCAAGTGAGCTCAAGTATTTTGTTCTTGACTAACAGTAATAAGAGGTAAATATGTTCCTCCAGGTCCTGTAGGTGCACAAGGGGAACTGCAATCTATTTCTGTACAAGCAGAACATACATGGGGGTTCTCTGCACATTGTAAAAACTGGACAGTCATGTGAACTGTTTTGCTTTTTTTTCTCAGCAAAGAAAGCCCTTTCAGTTTATGCGCTGTGTCCTTTGGTGATCCGCTTGCATACAAGGATTAAATTACAAACTGTTTTCAACATTGCCTATGAATTTAAAGTCTGGAAAATAAAAAAATCCTCCTTTGGGTTATGGTTTTTGATTATATCTTTCTAATTACACACATCTTTTGAGATTACATCACCTATTCCGCAGACATGACTGAAGTGCATGGCTCAAGATTTAGGAGATAAACATTAAAGTGGAAACATGTAACTGCAGAGTAATGTAATGTCAGTTAGGAAAATTGGATTGAGGCACCCAGACTAACCGCAAGTGAAGGGGGGAAATGTAATTTCTCCTTTATCTGCTGTATATTAGGGATTGCATTTTTACAGATGACTGTGGGCATTGCATGTGCACACAGAATGATCTTGGTTAAAACCATCCTAATAGCAGGAGTAACAGCAGAGAATTGCTGTGAGATTGGAAAAAAAAAAAAAAGTGATTGTGCTTTTCTTATGATTTATAGATGATTCCATAATCCTGAATGAGTGTTCTTTTGCTGCCCCACTATTGAGCTGTAGGTAAAATATTTCTCCTGTTGGGCAAGAGGATGTTGTTGAGCAAGACACATTCAGTCTTAGTTTAAACACGATTACGTCACATTAGCTACACATTGAGCTACAACTAAATGTGAGGAAAGAAAGAAAAGAAAGGCACAGCTTTAAACTGCTCAGGAGTGTGGACAGGATAAGGCACCACCCATCAGCTCATCAGAGCTATCACACCTTGTTACAAGCAGTGCTCTGACTCCTGCAGAGGAAGATGCTCAGTGGGAAAAGGGATCTCTGCTTCCCAAAGAAGAAAGGTGCTGCCCAGTCTGTAGCTTTTCCTGCCTGAAGTTTCCAGTTCATATCATTTCCTATTGTGGTGGGGGGCGGGAGGGGGAGAAATTTGCCTGGTGTTTCAGCAAATTGGTGTACCTGCTGGAATATTGCCTCTGCAGCTCCTGCTGAGCTGTTTCAAGCACTCGGGATGTTGTCATTTGTATCAGAAAGGTGGCAGAATGGTGCTTCTGTGCTTGCTAACCTGCTGGAATGTACCACTGTATTCCAGACACTGAGAGCAAGCTGTCTTGGTAGTAAAGCCATAAAACATTGCAAATTAGAAAAAAATACTCAGAACTGAGTATTGCCAGAAAGAACACGCAGTCTTAAGCAACTACTTTCATTTGAATATTCATTTAATTATGAATGTCAAAGGTGACGAGATTTACTTTAATCATTTTGACCTCATTTTTTCAAAAATCTGAGTTCCTAAAGTTAAGTATCTAAAACTATATTTAGGCATCTCAATGAAAGTGGCCTGATTCTCAAAGGTGCTGAGCAATTACATGGGATGGGAGATGCCTGGTAGCTTTTGTCCTGGATTCTGAGGCTTAAAAATTATTACAAGAGCTTGCTGTTGGCAAGGATCAGACTGCATGATATTTTAAAAGGCTACAATCATATGGCATTGCATGCTAATGGCAATTTACCCTTTTTCCATAGAAAAAAAGGGAGATGACTATAAATGTTCAAATTAAAACTCAAATGTCTCTGAATATTAAAAGCAAAATAAAAACTCTGTTGAAATAAATTATTTTACACTGTCCTGGAATATATGCAGCCAGGGCAACGTAAAACACCACTTTAAAGAAACCCAAACCAGCAACAAATAAACAAAAAACCCAAACTTGTTAGGCTAGATCTAATCTAAGTATTTTGTTTTAATGGTAGTTATAGAATGATGAAATTAAAGCATAGATGGGAACACTGACACCATGTTAAGTTTAATGGCATAAGAGCACTACTTAAAACATTTGGTTAATGTGGTAACCCAGCAAATCTCCTTAACTGCAGGGGGATCTCCTTATTTGTGTAAGATATTTTAAATCACTGTGTTTCCAACTCAGCAGTTACTGCTGGGCATTTTTTTTCATAATGTTGACATTTTTCAATGCTCTCCGCATATGTCTGATTTATGTCAATTTTATGGCTGCAGTGGATTGCCACAAATTGGGCACAGAGAAAATAGCTTTGACCTCACAGTACATTCAGAGTCTTGGATCTTTACTTTTAGCCTCTTGTTTTGTTTGGTTTTTGCTTCCCTGGGTGAATGTTAAAATTCTGCAGTATAATGGGTCTGTTTTTCAGGTATGCTAAAGATTTGTTTTGGTTTGGTATTTTTTTACTCTCTCATAATATTAACAGACCATAAATGGAACAGAAACAACTCCCTGAGAGTATATCCTGTGGGAGAAGCTCCCTAGATATTTTGGAGACCAAACTAGAAAGGGGCGTTTTTTTGAGAAATGCTATTTGTAGCGGATGTGCTCTTGTTGCACATAGGATTGGGGAAGATGAAGCTTCCAAGCACTGTAAATAATTCAGGTTCAACAGTGCATGCCCAGCTGGGGCCATGGGAAGTTTTGGAGAGCACAAGTACATAATTCGTGTCATGGTGGACAACACCCATCGATAAGGTTTGGATGAGTATTCCATACCCAGTTTGAGTCATGATCCCTGTCTGTAACTTATATTTAGTTCTAAGTGCACACACACGTGTATGTATGTGCGTGTGTTAATAGGATCAGATCTGTAAGAATCTTGAAAGCCAGGAGAAATACTGTACTGGAGGGAAACAGGCTTAAATATTCATTCTAATGAGTTGTGCTCTTAAGAAAAGCTGAAGTTGTGGTTACCAGTAAAGTTGAACATTACAGACCTTGCTGAAGCTACGAAATAAATGATAAAATAAACAAATTGTAAGCTTTTAGTTTTCCAGTGTGGTTTACAGGACTGGTGGAGCATTGATGGTTGACAGGCTTGGAATGCGTTGGACCACCAGGGACAGATTGGCACAAGGCCCATTTTGGAAACAGCTTACCAGCAGCTCTGTCTTTTTCACTCCAAATGGTTGATAGCTAAAGCTTATTGATAGACTGGTTCTGAGTGAGAACTTTGCTGACCAAAGCTGCTGTACTTGTACAATCATTTGTACCTCTGGGTGTAAAATATGACTTAAAAACCAGCGCAACTGCTGAGCCACCCTCTGCTCAGCAAGGTCAGAAATACGACCTCCACTCTCTAAAGTGGTGCCCTATTCGAGGGCAAGGCTTGAGGCAAAGGAATAGTGAATCACTTGTGTTGTTTCTGGTTGCGTTCTCTGGACAACACTGAGTCATCAAAGGTTCAGCTGAGGTCAACACCCACTGAGAGGTGTGGAGAAACATCGTTTCCCTCCAGTAACTAACTTTGGGGAAGATACATATTTCTTTAAAATGTTGAAGGAGATTTTTATTCCAAAAGAGAGCAAAATCCAGCATGAATGAGGTTGCACAACTGCTGACTGGTATGAACTCCCTGGCACCTTGGGAAGGGGAGTAGCAGAACTTTGCAGCCTTTTGAAGCTTTTGAAGGATGTTGTTCAGCAGTTTGGCAAAGGTTAGTGGTGTGTGCTGAACATGTAATGCCACAGCTTAATGTGAGAGGGACTTTTTTTTTTTTTTTTTTTCCCCCTCCCCATGTCCTGGAGCTTGGTCAGACCAAGAAGAGTTTTGAAGAAATCAATACCCACAGCTGGTGGTGATTTTTGGCTGATATATCCACTCTAAAGTCAAACCAAAGGAGGAAAATCTTATTGCATTGCTTGAAGATTTAGAAGAAAGACAAGTTTGTTTAAGATGAAAAATAGAAACAACAAAAAAAAAGCAAGAAGAAACAAGAAGACTCTTTGTGCGTTGTGGCCTGTATTGAAGTCCTCAGTAAAGAATGAGTAATATTGTGGCATCAACTCTAGAATCATATAATCATTTAGGTTGGAGGAGCCCTTTAAGATCAAGTCCAACTGTTAACTCTCTCAGTCCCCTTGGATGGTTCCTACCGGGCCCCATAGACCTGTGTGTGTCTAAATGGTGTAGAAGGTTACTGAATATTTCCCCTTGGATTTTGGGGGATTCTTACAGCTCCCCATCCCTGTCTTCCAATTTAAGAGGCTGGGTTGCTGCAGAACAACTCATCTTACTCCAGAACACTGAGGCAAAGAAGGCATTAAATACCTCAGCCTTTTCCTCATCCTCTGTCAGTTTCCTCCCACGTTCAACAAAAGATGGAATTTATCCTTACCCTTCCTTTTATTTATAATGTATTTATAGAAATATTTTCTATTATAATTTACGATATTATTCAAACTAACTCCTACTTGGGCTTTGGCCAGTCTAATTTTTCCCTTGCATAACTTTACTAGATGACTTTAGTCTTTCTAAGTTGCCTTCCTGTTCTTCCAAAGGTCATAGATTCCTTTTTTTTCTGCAGTTCCATGCAAAGCTCTGTTTAGATGTTTTAGGTAAGATCTTTCAGGTAAGATCTTTCCTGCTGGCTCCTCATTCAGCACATGGGGATCTCCTGGTACTGCACCTTTCAAGGCTTCCTTCTTGAAGAACATCTTGGAATCCTTTGCCCTTTGGGTCTGCCTCCCAGGAAACTCTGTCCACCAGGCTCCTGAACAGGGCCAACACCTGGTTAGGCTGTGCCAGTCTGTCTTTCAAGCAACATTTTATGGGCTGGACCTTGATGCATTTGTTTTCCTGCTGAGTTATCGCTGTGGTGTCTTTAAGCACCAGGCTGCTGATGGTGTTTGGTAAGAGGAATTATTGTTGTTTTAGCCAGAAAGCTGATCTGCTCCCAACAGGGAAGAGATATTAAGAAGAGGTTTTAGACTCTAGAAAGTCAAAAGAGCACTTTCTGGAAACTATCTTCTATGCTTTATTGTGTTTCTAGGCCAAATAAAAGATTTAGGTCATTCCAGGGCATCTGCAGGAGGAAAAATAGTCCTAAGTTTGGTTTGCTATAAGACAGACTAACTGTGAACATTTTGAGATGCCAGTAGGGAAACAGGCATTTTGAACTCCATCAAGCTACAGTAACAACACTTCTACCTGACACATAATCCTGGAAGCCCTATGCCTGGAAATATACCATTTCTCTAATATGAAACCAAACCTCATTTTTTCTCCATTTTTCTCTGATGTATTTCATTTCAGTCTTTATATCACTACTCAATTTATAAACAATAACTTGCTATTTATAACATACTTTTAAGTGGATTTATGCTAAACAAGAAGCAAGATAGCAATATTGTCATGGTTTTCCAGTGCACAAGAAGAAAATCCAAGGCAAAGGTAATAAATTAACCCACTTTCTTGTGCTTGCCTTCTCTCAGAGCTTGGCCAACAATCAACAGATTCGTGGTAACTTCAGACCTTAAAAGTAATTATGCGAACCAGATAACAGAAGCTCCTGTTTTTGCTGTCCATCTTCAAAGCAATCACTTTTAGTGACAAAATACAGCCAGCAGCTACAAACTAGATGCTTTTAAAAGCCACCAGCTCAATTCTGCACTTCTAAGGGAGCCACCTCCTTATTTAGTGTGTTTTCCCAACAATTCTGGGACATTTCACTTATTGAAACAGTGATATATAGCATCATAAGTCTAATCTGAGTTGTCAAACAACACTGAATTAGATCCAATTAAAACAGTGCTCCAGTATATTATACAGTTATTCAGTGTGTATTGGGAAATATTAAACTTGCACAGTGAGTAAAATCCTTGATCATTTGGTCTTTGAGCACTTCACAGTTATAGCTGAAGGTGAAAAGCTGTTTCTGTTTTAATTGTCTATCTATTGCTCTGAATTTATTCGTGCTGGAGGGGAAAAAGTTCCCGAGTAAAGAGTGAAGGTGGTAGGTCCTGTGCTGTGGCTTTGCACCACCTGAAGATTTTTGTTACTGGTGGTTCTTGGTTGCTGTATCACACCTTCCTATTTGCTCTGTGGGCTTTATAAATCTGGGTCTTGGATTCAGACCTTTTGTATCTATAGAGGTTTATTTTTTCTTATTAAAAATACAATGTTATTGTTGGGCCAAGCAAACTTAAACATAACCAGCCACAAGAATTTCTTGCACATGTAATCATTTACTCAGTGTATACACATGAAGAAAAGAGTGTTAGCTTTTGTTAAAGACTGGCAGAACTGTTTTTAATAGGTGATGTGTGTTTCTTTTTCTTTTGTTTTCAAATGCAAGAAAAATTTTAAACCTGGCAAGGAATGAACAGAAGAAATTAAAAAGCATTCACTGTTGCTTTAAGTTTGTCAACAGATGTGATGATGCCAGTGTCACCTCATTAACTCCTTCTCTTTGATTTTGAAAAACATTTTTGTGGGTAGAATGACTGTTGACCAAGGTGTTTAAATGTAACAAGAGGCATTAAATCCAAAGAATTTGTTTGTACAAGAGCAGTTTCCTGTTTTGCCTTCCAGTTTTCTCTTTCTTCTCTTCTATGAAGAGCACAAGGAAAGAAAGTGACATGAGTTTGGCTCTGGTGTGGGCAGTGCCAGGCCCTGTGTTACTGTGCTGTGGGCTCTGTGGGTTCCTCCATGTCTCAGAGGGAGAAGATGATGTGCTGAAGTGATATTGATATTTAACATATTAATTTTGTTTCCTTCAAGCAATACTTGGCTTACAGAGTACACATACACTGCTTCACTTATGCTTTCCTCTGCACTGTGTTCTCTCCAATCCAATTGTGTGTGTTTCAAACCAGTACATTAAGAAAAGAAACTTGGGTTGTGAATACAAATATAATTTTTAACAGTGTGAACTAGAGGCTGAAAATAGTTCACGTCTGGGAGATTAGACCTGGCTTTTTTGGTCTTTTCTGTACTGTTGCTTACTGTGTGGTCATTCTAGTTGCAGACACATTTGGGTGGTCAGGGGCCCAAAGCTACAATATTGCTAACACACATGAGATTTACTTTATTTTTCCAATTTACTTATTGGGATCATGTAAGGAAATTTAAATGTCTGCTCCAGTGCTTTCTGCATTAAGCTAGGATTTGCTCAATTCCAAATGCTTTAGTGTACAATTCTAAAATAAAACCAGAATTTTTTCCAGAAGTGTTTTCCGTGAACTGTTATGGAGGAGGTCAATATAAGGAGGATTTGTCTGGATTTCATATCAACAAAACAAAAAATAACGAGTTATTTAAAAATCCTGTTAGGATTTTTATTTTGTTTTATGTCTTTTGTTTGAAACAAAAGTTGAAAAGACAAAATGCAAATGCTAATTTGAGCAGAAACCAGATTGTTTGAGGTTATTTTCTAAAATGTAGATTTTAATTCATCTATCTAAAGAGCTTAATTGTTTTAAGAAAAAAAATTAATCTAACAACCCCAGTAGTAGATAAGAGGAATGTTTATAAACTGCTTTCTGAGATAAAATTGTTTTTATAAGAAAAGGACAATTAAAGGGCTTTCCAGCTAAGGTTTTGTATTCTTGTAACTAATAATTGCAGCTTGTGTTCCACTCTTTGGAGAAGTCACACTGAAACCTTTGCTGTTCTGTGTCAGTAGCTTGAACGAGCTGATTCAGAAAGGTTGGGCTCTGCTCTGGGTACTCAGTGCTGGTTGTTTCTTAATGCTCTCATAAAATTGTGCAGGTCTTGGTGACACTGGTTATTGCAATTACCCCTGGGCATGGGCCAGCTCTGGTGAGATTACTCTTGGTGCCATAGTCGCATGGGTGGGAAATCTCAGAAGAAAAGAAATCTTGAAAGAAAACCCCTGGTTTTCCTGGGATTAATGTAATAGAGGATTGTGTAGGAAGTAATAGAAGAGATGAGGAGTAGATCTAATTGTTCTCCCACACCATGTCAGGATTTTTCAGAAACCTTTATCCATCTTGAGGAATAACTAACAAGCAAGTAATTACATTTATTCAAGTTTGCTAGCCTACTTTCCCCAAGGCAAAGTATCATTTCCTAAATGATTTCATTCATAAATGCTTAAATGAGTAAAGTAATTTTACACAGATGCTGAAGGAGTCCATTGTATTTCTTACAGTACAACTTGTCAATGAGAAAGGAGAGGGTAAAAGTTTCAAGATGTCTAGAAGAACTGCATTCAATCTACTTCTAGGTCTGCTCCTATTCAACAAGGCAGTTTTTGCTGGCTGAAATTTTTCTCAACCCTCAAGGCAGTAACGTTGTGGCTGTGAGCATCTGAGACAAACAAAACCCTTTGTAGAAGGTAAGGGGTGATTTTGTGTGGTTTAATGTAGGTGGAAGCAGCAAAGAGACTTTCTGAAACCTCTTGGTGAGACTGAATGGAAGATGCTTTTGTTGGCAGTAACAGCAGTATGATGACCCCTCCTTAACCTGGGAATTGCTGCCCCAGATGCCTGTCCCTTGTGTGAAGCCCTGCATGGGAGGTGTGTGTTAGGAAGCCTGACAGAGGTGCTAAGGCATGGCACCAGGGAGAATAAATAGATAAATAGCAGGAATTGTCATATAGTCATTGAAATACAGGGATCAATCTTTAAAAAAGGAAAAAAAAAAAAAGTAGTGACTCTAATAAAATTGTATCCACATTAAGAAAAACACTGAAGCTTGATCCAGTCCTCAAGTCCTTTTTCTAATCAGTTGCTTGCTGGCTTGTGTCTTCCCTTGTGCAATTTCATATATTAGTTCTCCTATTACCGTGTGATCTTCCAAGGTCAACCAGCCCTCCACACAAATTACTCAAGGAAAGACCTGTCAAAACCCTTTCCTCCCAAGGAGTGTCATTCCCCCTTTGTCAGACTGGTTTAGCTGGTGCTGCTGCCAGAGGTGGGCAGATATTCCTGGGCTCACAGACCCTGAGCACAGGCTGCTGTGTCCCTTCAGGAGCCTCCCTCTGCCTGGGGAGGGGGTGGTGGCATGGCAGAGGTGCCAACCCACAGCCTCACAGCACAGCCCTGAGATGCTGGAGATGCCCAGGGGAATGTCATCAGGCTGGGGTGAATATCACTTATGCTTCTGGTAGATCTCCTTAGGGCTGTTACAATTTAATAGCAGGAAAACGGGAAATGGTCTGGTAAGAATGAGGGGATTGAGAGCAAGATTGTGACCTGTACAGTTGTAAGTGTGCATTTTCTGTCCTATTATGAAAAAGACTTATCAATACCTCTGAGATATTGCTGTCTTAATACTTGCTTAACTGCCATCAAAACATAAGTAATTAATATAATTTCTGGGAATAAATATTAGACTTTAATCCTTGTAAGTCATAACCAATAATTTTGTCAAGAGAAGAACCTTCTGACTTGTTTATTGTTGTGAGATGCAAAGGTAGGAGTATTTTTAGAAGTATTTCTTGAGGGAAAAGTAGATAGGGTGAAATCTCTTGTGTTTCAAAAGTAATCCTGTAGGAGTGCAGTGTATACTTAGGCAGACATGGCTGTAGCAAAGATGAAGGATTCATAATGCAATTGAGCTTTATAATTTAGATTCTAATTCATTGGAGTGCAAGTCATTCTTCTAGGACAAATAATTTTTTCATAACGTCTGTGTACAGTTGTAATTTGAATCTCTTGTTTGCTCAAGACATTTTTCTCTACTGAACAGAATCTTATCTAAAGCAGAAGCTACTTTTATCATGGGGCATTCTTTTGATTGGATTTTTTTTTAACTTTAGTGATCCTTTTATGGTGATTTAAGAGAGTTTAAGAAGCAATTGATGACTTTTAAAGCAACAACATTCCAGGACTGTGCATTTAGCTTATATTTATTTACAATAAATTTCAGTCCTAGTGTTTTGTTTGTCTCAGAGAATTTCTGTCATTGCAGCCTTCTGGTCAATGATTAGCCAAAAGCCAGTGCTGTAGATGAATTTCACCACAATAGCAAAATACATTTTCAGTTCCTGTAAAAGGGTGCAGAAACAGTGATACCTTCACAGCTGAGTTCCACAGTCAGAGTCCAGCAGCCAACATGCAACCCAGGGCTTGAGTCTCCAAGAGCAAACTCACAGGTACAAACTCACAGGTCTTGAGAATGTCAAGTTGAGGAAAGCATATATTGTGTCATTTAGCTGCTTTAGTAAATCAGAAAATCTGCTACACTTTTTAGTGAAGCTGTCTTTGAGTTTCTCAGAGGTCTTCTTTGAGATAGCTTCTTGCTCATGAGGCCTTGAAAATCTTGCCAGAAAAAGTAGCTGAGACTAGTATCATTCAATGATTCAAGAGTAGATGATAAATATGTTATGAAGGATTTCTGCCAGCGAAGCACAATAAAATAATGTCAGGAATTGTGCTGGACTGTGCAAGTTTTGCTCTTGTGGCTCTGTGTGTTATGACAAAAGACAAAATTCGAGGTAGGAGCCAAGTGTGTGGGGTTTTTAATAAATATTTTTCTTCTGATCTACATCCACTGGTTAAGTCATTACCAAATGCATTGCATGCCTTACCTCTGTGATGGAGCCATGTTACTGTACAAGTGACAAAAATTTTGCAGAGCAGTCCACGACACAAAGACCTAAATGAAGCTTCAAGAATAAGTGTAAGGAATCCACTTTGATGAGTTGGTGATGAATAGAACAGCAAAGGATGACGACATCTGTTGTTCAGTATGCTATTAATCAGCGTGGAGTGTCCCAAACGTGGAGTCCCAAACATTATACCTCTCTTTGGTGGTGCTTTGTTGCTGGTTCATAAACTAACATACCTCCTGCTGAGAGGTTGATTCTGTGTCAGTTACATGAAATAACCTTCATTCTGGTAACTATTAAATGCTGTATAAGTTGCAGGATTGCACTTCCATTTTCAGCTTATTTCCGTAGTGCCTAGTTTGTTGGGTTTTGTGATTTCACATCTGAGCTCTAGCTTAAGAGGTAAATTCTCAGGGGATCCTGGCATTGTGAATAGTTTGCATGAGATGTATGATTCAGCAGCTCAGCTGAATAGTTACTTCTGTAACTTAATGCATTTTTATGGTTTACTGTAAAAACAACTATTCCCACTGGCTGCTGCCTCCCAGGCACCTATAGGACAGTGACTCACTGAATCTTTATGGCAGTATTAAAAGAAATACATTCCATACTTTATTATGACTAATCTTCAGGAGAATCAGGCTGAAATTTTAAACGCTTTACCTATCTTTCTTAGAAAGTATACATATATTTAAAGTGAAATATGATCTCAGCAGTGGTAGTACACACAGAGCTGTGCAATATGCACAAAATTGCATCATCCTCTTGCAGATGATGCAGCTTGGTGGTCTGGTGAGGTGACTTCAGAGCTCTGAATGAGTCTTTTGGGCTGAAGTCCATGATTATGGAATGCAGGGGTGCAATGAGCACAGGCTTCCCATTTGCTGCAATTTGACTTTTTTTTTCTAGTAACTTATTAAGAAAAGTCTGTTTAAAATAAAGAGTATCTGTAAGAGCACAGGGTTTCATGTTTTTAGTAAAACCTTAAGCAATTCCCTCAGTCTTTAGACCTGAAGACTTAGAGGAAAAGCAAAGATAAATGCTTCTGAAAATGCCTTGAGTAATAGCTGTGTCTTTGTATCTTCTGCCAGATAAAACATACACATTGAGACAGTGATGATGGTAAAATAAGGTGGTCACAGGGTAATTTTGAAACCTGCTTTATGTCCTACTGACATACTTCATCCTCATCAGGGTGCCATTCCCTCTCTTGGCAAACACAGTGAGGTTCAGCCTTGCGGGAGCCCACGGGCTCTCCTGTCAGCTCTGGGCATTTCAGGTGTGGGACGTGGGAGCATGAGCCATGGACAAGGTGGGAGACAGGTTTTCCTGAGTTTGTAGATATCTCAGCAGAGAGATTTCTATCCTGTAACAGACAGCCAAGCTTTTTGGTTTATATGGTTTTCCTCCCAGACCTTGGCTCTTCCCAATATCTGTTCAAGTGGGATTTCTGCACCCAGACTCCCTGACTTGTGCACAAGTGAGAGGCTCACTGGTGAAGAGAAGAGAAGGGTCTGTGCAGCAGCAGCAGCACAGGCACCCTCTCAGAAGCTGCCAGCAGTGCAAGGCACTCTGCTGGAGCTGGACTCACCATGCAGGTCTTTGGCCAGGGGCAATTTCCTGAGGTAAACACAGGACATCGCAAGGTGGTTATTTGAAAGATATCCTGAGAGCTGTAAACCCTGAAAGTCACTTGGAGAAGCATATTTCATTTTCAGTTCATCATTTAAAGGCCTAAGGAATTTTTTTCTTTTCTTTATAATCCCCTCTTCCAATTTAAACTTTCTGGTATTCATCTGTAGATGAATCAGTTCCAACCTTATCTCAGTCCAGGAGAAAATCTGTAACAGATGCATCACACAGTAGCAAATGATTTTAGCTAAGCTACCTGGTACACTTTGCTCTCCCTTTAGCACAGTCATGTCCTAAAATGGCACCATGAAGCTTAGAAGCTGAGGGAAAATTTATTAAATCAAGTAGTAGCTGAACACTAAAGAAGAGATATTGCAGGCAGATAGATCCCCTCCAGAAATCCTGCTAGATAGATGTGACTTGCAAGGTGTATTAGAACCACAACAACAAACCAAGCAAAGCTTCTAAAAACAACCACCTACTGCAATAAGGGTCCCTTTCATAATTTCAAAGAGTAAGGTCTGATTTTATTTGTTATTTTACCCTCCTGGGCAGATGATAGAACCTTTAGAAACAGCTGTTTTGAATCAAGCTTTGCATTTCTAGGTGTGGTAAAGGATTCCATTCCTCAATCCTGCACTGGTGGATTGCATTTGTATGGGCTTACAGCTGAGCTATTTCCAAGAATCAGCCCTAACCAAACATTTCAAAACAGATTGAACTGCCATTATGCTATGCTCCTCCAGAGAGCCTGCCATTTTCCTGGAAAGTTATAATGCTATTAATTTTTAAATAGCTAATATCATCCATGGGTAAAGCCCATATTAGTTGCTAGAGTATTACAGTTAGGTCCACTACATTTTACATCTATGTGAAAGTACAAATATGTAAACCCAAATGCAGTAAATTAAAGTTTTAATTTAATTTTGGAAGGCTTTAAAGAGATGTTTGTTTCTGTTAGGTAGTTTTACCCTTAAATTGCTTTAAAATGATGTCATAAAGTTTCATTCTTGTGATTTGCTTTAAAGGGTTTAAAATATGAGTCAGTTTCTTTTCAAAATAGTCATATTCCTATGAAGTGATCCCAGTTTGATATCAAAGGAAAAAGGGCCTTAAATCAATCCTTTTGTTTCAGCTTGAAACATGATTTGTACTTGTCCTACAGAGCCTGGGAAAAAACACCAATTAAATTTGCTGCTCTGGAGGGCTCATGAATTTATTTCTAGAGTTTTCTAAGGACCTTACAAAAAAAAAAAAAGGCAAAAAAAGCAATGAACTGCAGCAGCAGGAGAGCATTTGCTATGCTGTATTAAAAGTGCTTCCTGAGTGATAGAGGCAAAATTTCCAGGGAGGTCTCTAGCTGCAAGAAAAGGTGTTAGTGTAAATATGTCAGTAAATACATCAGGACTTATGGACCCAATGCAAGAAAGAGTAAATAAGAATAAATTTGAGAGGTTTGAGGGTGGAGCATCTTCTACATCAAGCTTACAGACAATTGATAGTAGTTAGGGTGTTTTCCCCAAAATAACAGAGAAGATAAATTCGATTTTGGACCAAATGGTTCCTGTCTAGTATGGATTTCCTGAGTGGACAAAGGAAGCGGAAAGGTTTTTTAAACAGATCTTTAGCAGCAGTTTTGGATGTTGAAGAACCCAATCAAGACATGGGGGACCAGGCAGGGCAGCACAAATGGGCTGTTGGTGTCCACTGAGGCTGCTGCCAGGTCTGCAGAAGGAAGCACAACTGGTTTGTGCCACACCTTGGGCAGCAGCTGTTGCCACCCCACCCTTCTGTTGTCCCTCAATGGAACATGTGGCCAACGTGGACAGGGAGGTGCCACCAGCTGCTGCCCAAGACCTGGCACAAACGAGTTGTGCTTCCTTTTGTCCCAAGTCAATGTTTTTACGCTTAAACGATGGCCCTCGAAGGCTGTGCAAACAGGTGAGCTCTGGTTGTCCTGTGTCCCTCAGAGCTGTGGTTTGTTCACCAGCAGCCCACTGCAGATGGCGCTACTTGGAACTTTCCCTTTAGGACAAATGCCTTCAAAGGCGTTTTGCTTGTGGGGAAGCTGTGCTGGAGCCCTTGACATTCTGTGTGTGTGCTGGAGAATGCTGTGAAGAGGCAGCAACCTGTTTCTGTGGGTGCATTTATTTCCAGCGAGTGCTGCACCCTTGGAGGGCATAAAAGAATATTCCCCTCTGACTTGGTTGTGACTTGATCCTCTCCCCATGTAGCTGCCCTTAACAAAATATGAACCAGCCTTAGATCTTATATGATCTTTTAATGCCATGACATTCATCAATAATGATGAGGACATGTAGAGTTGTACACATCTTTATTTTATAAGAGAAAAGGAGGAAGCAAATAATAAACATGAATATGCAATTTTACTAAATTAAGCTTTCTTGTGGTCAATTTGTTTTCCTTCATGTGCGTCAGATGGTTACTTAGCCAGTTTCTGTTCTCACTAATGCTGATACAAAAAATTCACACCTTCAATGAAAAAAATCCTTTGTAGCAAGTAATTTTGTGTTTAATTGTTAAATGCCCATGTTTTTCTTAGTGTTTTTGCAGGTACTATTTCTGTAGGAATAAGCAGTGTGGTGCAGTATGGTGTAATCTGCTACTTGTTCTTGATAAAGGACTTTTTTAGGCAAGTTTCAGGTATCAGCTAAAAGAGTTTCAGGGTTGGGAAAACAAACAAATGTCTTAAATTTTCATTTAGAGTTGATCTCTTTTATCCACAATATGATGAAAATTTCAAGCAAGTTTCCAATTTGTGGTTCTGTCCTAAATTATTTCAGTCCCATCTTCTGAAATCCTGATTTAACACAGACCTTGCCAAAGAGATCAAGGAAAAGTGTACATAAATAGTTTTCCATAGTGAACATGCTCTGCAAGGTATATTTTTTTGTTTTAATTTTAATTAACTGCATCTCAGTTGCAAATATTTGCAATGAAAATCTAATAAAGCTTGCTTGGGTTTGGTTTTCATTAACATTGCAAAACTAGGAACAAATGAATAAACATGCATAAAAGGATCATGAACTGTATTGAATGTACAAGGGATTACGTCCAAGGCTTTGAGCTCCCTTAGATTTCTGAGCTGGCCTGGTTATGGTTTTGCAAATGTTAGAACCTGGGACACATTTAAAGACACCATCCTAGGAAGTCAAATGGTTATAATAATAGTGGAGAATCTTTCTTAATATTAAGAGACTCTGCAGAATAATCTTAAAACTTTTGTCACAAATTAGATCTAAACATGGAGAGAATTTGTGATGAAAGTAAGAGGGGGCAAAGCCAAGGGACTTTCAGCCTTGTTGGCCTTTGTGACTCTGACAATCATCTCAAGCCTTGCTGAAAAATGGTGGTGTAAGGATTATAAAGATGTAAGAATCATGGTATCCAGAGTAAAGCCCAGGGTTTGCTTAAGTAAATAATTTATTTTTTTAAAAAATTTAATAGGGACATGCTCCTGTAGGAATTTTTCCCCTTCATCACTGTGCTACTTGGGGAAGCCCTCACATATCTTTCTCTGTTTCTGTTGCTATACACTGTGGAAATACAGAGGCTACTTGAAATCCAAGGCAGAAGCACATTTCTTTATAGCAGCCCTGCTTAACTTTGCATCAAGAAGTCAAATAAGAATTTTTACAGCTGGCTTTCAACCTCTAAGCTTCTGTCTTTCATACTGTTTAAAGCTTCTTGGCTGTTACTGCAAACCCACTGTCCTGGGTTTAGTCTTGCAGTCTTTCACAGCTGTGTTTTAACATGTTCAAGATGAGAATTTCATTATGGAACCTTCAAGTTTGTGGATTCTTAACACAAATTCTAATAGTGATGGAAAATTAACGTGTGCATACCTGTAGGAACAGAAATAGTACAGCCACCATGAAATGGGATGGTTGAAAGGAATAGGGTTGAGATTGTAAAAGCAGTTTGAATACACACGATTGCCTTTCAAGTGACTTGATGTGGTTGTGCCTGTTTTCCCTTTACAAACATTTATGCTTTTGAATTGGCATTAACGTTAATGGAAAGCAAATTCTGAAATCACATGTGTGATTACTTACCAGAGCTGAATTTCAAATACCGTGTGTTCTACTTGTAGGAAAAAAGCATTGCCAAAAGTCAAAAAAATTTCAGGTGTTGATAGAATTATATTCCATGTCACAGGTCCAAAGATTTCACTTATTTCAGCCTCCTTCTCAACACATTCTTGTGCCTATCCAAACAAATATACAGGTTAATACACTACAAAGAGGTTTCTATTTCATTTTGACCTCTGGAACTCCATTTGTTTATTTGCAGGGCTTCCTCTACAATAGAAACCAAGGAGCTGTTCACTTCTCCATGGCAGTCAGGTAAAGGTCAACTAAAGCTGTGTTAATTTATAGAGATCCATGATTTTACTTCACTCTGCGTGAACCTTGAACTTACATTGTAGAGGCACTGAGCTCTTTCCAGAGTTTGCTCTGAAGCCATTATGCTCAATGAAAGACTTTCCTTGAATTTTTGGGCATTGGCTCAATATTTTGAGCTGCTTCTACTTCCTTCCAGTCCATTTTCTTTACCTAATTATTAAATGGCTTCATAGCAGCGTTATCATATTTGAGAAAGGCACTAAATAAAGGAAAATAATAACCTGCATTTTCCTAGGTTTTTCCAGATATATTACATTCAGAGGTATAATGAGGCATAATGAAATTGTAGTGAATGCCTCTCTTTAAATATGATAATTAATACATTGTGATTGCTTTAAAGAGTGTGTGAAATACTTGTTACAAGGTCAGAATGCATTTCTTTAATCCGAGGAACTTGGTTGTTTTACTCTAATTCTCTGCAGAGGTTAAATGTAGTGTGCACCATGCTAAAATGATGAGGCATCACATTTGGACTCACTCCCACAGCCCTTAGTGTTGGTTAAGGTGCAGTTACTGTAGCTCAATAATGAAGATTTCCCAGTGCTCAGCACACCTTGATACCAAATTCTTCCACATGCACGAGTGTAGCCATGGAAAGCCTGCCCAGCTGGGCACTTCTAGGTCAGAACAGCAGCGGGAGTATACCAGCATTGGTTTTCCACATAATGTACTTTATTAAAGGCTCTCTGCATCTTGATTTGTGCAGGCCTTTAGCCTCAAAGGAATCAATCCTTGGCTTCCCATTTACTCAGATATTTGCCTACATCACCCTGTGCTTGGATTTTTTTTTAACAAAAAAACCCTAAAAAGAACGTGATGTGGAAGTGACTTCATTTGGAATAAGTCTAAATTTAAGGCATAGACCATATGTTTAAGATATGCAAATATATGAAAAATAAACACCCCTTACCCCCATGCTCTGTGGCCTGGGGAGAGGGCACCTATTCCTTCTTCCCCTGAAGGTGGCACAACTGAAAGTGAAATATATTTCCACAACTCCTTCTATGTATAAGATGGATACTTGGAGCACCTCAACAGTATTATCACTTTTTAAAAATTTTTTTTACCTCCTTGACATACACAAAAGGTGGTTGACTTGGTTGGCTCCGATGGTTTGAAAGCTGCTAGGATGCACTCTAGGTATCTCAGCTGGGAGCATATCTTTCTGTAACCACAGGCAAAAATTTAATTTAATCCTGTTGCAGCTGGGTCGTCAAAGGCAATCATCTTTAAAGAAGGTTTGGTGCTTCACCAAGATATTTGCAAAAAGATTTCTCAAACCGCTTTAAGGATGAGCTAAGGAGAAGTCTAACCGGTGACCCAACCATATTTATTTACATTTTAATGCTCCTAACGTGATTTGATGGCACAATGTTTAATAAGCAGCAGCAGTTTGAATTTCCTGGCTCGACTTGGCCGAGCTGTGGATATTGGCCTATTACACTGTGTAATGAAATGAAATGTAATGAAATGAAATGAAATGAAACCCGAGCTGAGGCATCAGTGCTGGGATCTGTCACTCCTGCTGGGGCTGGGGGAGGAGGGCACTGACTCATGATGCTGAGCAGCTTTCACATCAAGAATGTGTTACAGACATTACTCAATGCTCATCAAAAAAAAAATAAAAAATAGAGTTTTAGAAAAAGATGTGGCTGATTTGCTTGTAAAACAGGCAGCAGTGCAAATCAGAGTGCTGGTGCCTTGTGAAGGGTTCAGTGATTAACATAAAGCAATTCTGGAAGGACAGTGTAGATGTTAAAGTAGCTAATTATTTGTCTGTATTAGCTCTGTCCTGTGATGATAGGATGGAATGACTTCAAAATTGTTCAGTTGTACCACTTCTTTCCTAGAGGCACAAAACAATATTTGGTGTAGCAACCTGAGAGACGTTTTTCATGTCTCACCTCCTTCTCATGCTTTCAGGTAAAAGGAAGAGAGATGTCAAATATTGTCTGTAGGAACTGAAAGATGACAATTAACATTTGGATCTGGAAAAGTGCTCAGTGCCTTCTTTATTGTTTATTGTGTCAGCAAGTTTGTGGACATTTGGCATCTTTTTCTGACTTGAGCTTGGAGCCCTGTACAGTTGGATTGTGTTGAAATAATAGCCTTCTGAATTAAATGTGAAATAAAGAGTTCAGTAAGAAATGATGAGGCTAACTCCATCAGGTTGTCTTATCTCTTGCTTGGATTTTGTTTGACTTATGAGGACTGGTCATCTGCTAACCCAGCAAATCACTGAGTCTTTGTTTCACCTATCTTATATCTACATCCTAACTTTGGTTATGTGCCTTCTCTAGAATGTTAATGGCACATATCTTTCACCTATGGAGAGACTGGAGCCTGGAGGGGGGATCATGATCTTTCCAAAATGATATACCAAACTAATAGCCAGATAAGATACATGCTTTATCCACATATTTGGTTGTTAAAACTTCAGTGCTGAAGCAGTTGTGGAAAGTGTTGTTGTTTTCTATGTGAGGCATTATAAATTACATTTTTGTTACAAGATTAGCCAGAGTAGCCTTGTGATTTATGCATCACATCTATGAGGCAAGTTCTGGGAAGAGTGAGGTTAAAAATAGGGCAGCAATAATGACAAAATGAAAGTAATATGGGAAAGGAAAATGTTATATAAGAATTCAATAAAAGATGATAAAAGAAATTTAGGAGATGGTCAGATTTGATTTAATAACCAGGAAAAAAGGGAACTTCTGAAAGAAAGGATATCCTTTCCTATTTGGTCATCATCCCCCTTATGCTTTTGCCATGTTGAAAGATGTCTTCTAGCATACATTGCTCCAACTGTGATGGATTTTACTTTGTGTGGGTATGGTTGGGGGTAGCAGCCATCCCCCAGCCCCTCCACAGGCATCACTTGGACTATTTTTTGCTGTGGATGATACAGCACTTACATGTTGAAAGAAGCCACATTGAACCAAAGGACCCTGATGTGCTGGTAGAAACAGCTCAGCCCTCTTTTTCTAGCTTCTGTGAACATATTTCCTTGTGTTGTACCCTGTTCTGTGGCACTTCTTTTGGGGAAAAGCCAAAAGAGAATAGAGAAGCCACAGGGCTGTGGATTCCCTGTTTCAAAGTGTTCATGTTGTTGTGGAGCAGTAACTTGCTTTGTGTGTGCAGGTGATCCTGCCCCTCTAAGATGTGAGACACAGAAATCTGCTGTGATGATGCTCTGCAGGCACAATTTCATGCAAAGATAACTCCTGCTGATACAGAGTGATGAGGTGAGCTGTCTTTGGGGTTTGTTTTTTACTGTTCTCAAGCTCAGCTGGCTGATATAAAAGGAGGGAGAGAACACCTGGAGTAAACAAACATGGGCTTGGCTATAAACAAATCAATAGAAGCTTTGCTTATTGTAATTCCATGAGGAATTATTCACACTGGACAAGATACCTTGACAAGAAGCATATTTTTAAAAACATAAACCCAGAGCCATTCAGATCCAGATATACAGTAAGAGTGTATAAAACCAGGTCCTACCCTTCCCTGAGAATTCCTGAGACCCTGCTACATTCAGGGGTCACACAGCTATGCACCTCAGCTCGTGTAAGGTGGATTGCAGAACTGATTTCTGCTGGTACATTTTGGGATTAGTATAATTAGAAACCTTTTTCAGGAGCTCCTTCCATCAATCCTTTTGTGTTATAATACCAGTGGGTGTGCTTATTGACTGGGGTTAGTCACTGACTTCTCCCATGCTTTTGCCCTGCAAGGCAAGGCAGTGATGCAGCTGCTGCCTGCTGTCAGAAGGGCAATTGTCAGAAGTTGATTTACTTATCTGCTCCCAACTAAACAATTCCAGGATGGCTCAGGATGAATTTTCAATGACTTTACCATCTCTGCATTCTTTCTTCCCTCTTTATAACTATTTTCACAGTTCCTGTTCTGTGGCAACCAGCTCCAGTAACATCCCTTATTTTATTTTAATTTAATATAACTTCCTTTACAGATTTTTCTGATGCAGATCATTGCTTTTGTGATTCCATAAGCATAAGACCAAATATAGTTATGCTGGTAGAAATGTTTCTAAAGCTGAAGAACCACTTCCCCTTGTTTAAGTTAAATTGGAAAAAAAATACCATGCCATCAACCTTGTGTACTCTACATGAATGCTAATAATAGAGTTCAGGTGTGTGATAGAAGAAGTTATTGTGGAGACTAGTAAAGTTATTGTGGAGACTAGTAAACAGAGGAGCTGCAGCAGAGATTGTTGAATTTTTTTGTTTCATAAATGTGAAGGAATCACAGATGCAGCCAGTTGAGTGCTAGTAGCACAAGTGTATGAGAAACAAAATATGAGTTGAGGGAATGGGTACTTTTGTTTGGTAAAGTGATGGCCTAGAGTTGTGACCAAAGAATATTTCTCCTGTCATTTCATCCCTCTTGTATTCAAAGAATAGGAGGATTTTTGGGACTCCAGTTTCCCTGAATATTGCACTGTTGTTCCAGTGCCTAATCAAGAAAGTCTGATGCTTCCCAAAAGTGATGGATTATTGCACATGTGCTGTTGATTTCTGGCTATGGAACAGTCCTTGGCAGAAGCATTCAATATACTGCATATGTGCCCTGTGAGGGTATGCATGTCTGTAGTCAGTCTAGGGTTTCTGCCAGGAAAAGGCTGCCTCATGTCTGGAAACCCCAGACAAATTCCTTACAATTCATCCAGATGAGATTAGAAATGGGGAAAAAATAATATTGTAAACTCCTAGAAAAATAAGACCACAGGAGACCGAAGATGTTACCTGTTGTGCCTCCTTGATGGAAAATGATGTCAGTTATGCCTATGACATTCCTAATTACAATTTTGTAACCTGTCCTGGAAGACCTCCAGGAAAAGTTTCTCTAGATAGAACTTCCCTGAGCAGCTCATTGCAAGTTTAACTGTTCTTAGTTTAGAAAGCCTTTTTCCTGAAGTTTAACTCTACCCATATCTTCAGAGCTCTTTTCATGGATCTTGTTTTTCTGGGCTTGATAATTCTAATGGCTTTCTCTTTGCCTGGTCCCAGTCTATCTGTCCTGCAGTCAGTCACACAAGAGAAGGGATAGGGATGGACTCAAAACTCTGCTTTGTGTGTCCATGTGCCTTGAATCCTGTTTATGGTTTGAGTACAACCAACAGTTGTCTTGTTGGTTTTTTGTACTACAGAATGGCATCATTGATTCATATCGATTTTGCGCTCCCCTGTGAACATTCTGAATTTTAATCCTGTCTTCCAAAGTAGTGGCCGACTTTCTACGCCATGTTACTTGAATTTAATAACGTGCTCTTCCATCAACAAGTCATCAGTGGTGGATTTTCAGGGCATTGGCATCTGGAGTTGTTTGTGCAGCCCTGTTTGATACTTCTCTCCACTTTGGCAACATGCAGGTCAATCATCTGCAGGCAAAATTTTGTTTGTCATATGGTAGTGACACAGAGCAAGCTTCCCTTTGTTTGCATACAATGGACATCAGGGCGGCATTCAGTGTTTTGAGGCAGAGCCTTTTATTTTGTTACAGAAAGAAATTAGACTGGTTTGATGTAATTTGCTTTGAACAAATCCACGTTGGCTGCTCATAATCTTCTCGTTCTATTCCAGGTGGTTGCGAATGAATTGTTTGTTCACTAATTTTTCCAGAAAGCTGCAGCTAAGCTGCCTAGCCTATCATTTTATTGCTCCTCAATTTCTTCTTTTTGATAGAAGGCATTAACTCTCCTTTTCTGCTTTTCAGTGGCCTTACCTTGTCCCCCTGTTCCATTTCTTGGAAATAGCTGCTTCAACTAGTTGCTTAGGTAAAAAGGGATATGTGATATCCCTAGGATTACACCAGAAAAATATCTGACTCTATAATCAAATTATCATCTTAACACAAAAAAAAAAAAGCCCTGCTAAACCCTGACAATTGGCTCTGTGAGAGTTCAGGCATTTTGCAATTTCTCCTTCAGCACTCTCAGAGTGGTGTGTGATAGCACAAGAAGTTGGAGGAAGAGCACAGTCTGACTGATGAATAAGCTGCCTCCTCCCTTTGTCTCCTGCAGACCATCTCGTTGCCTTTAATAGCTTGCCTTATATTTCAGTAGTTTCCATGGCAGCTAATAATTTATTATTGAGCTAAGTAATAATTGCTTTATAATTATAAATCCAAGCAGCATGCTGGCACATCTATCTGAAAACTTAGGCACTAATTCCTTTCATATTGATCTTTCTCCCTACTTGATCTTTTTGAATTCATGAATTGTTTTATCTCACCTCTTAACAGTGAGTAAAACTAATCTAAAGCTTTTGTGTTGTAACCCCTTTTTGAATTCTGTTGTTTCAAATTCTCCCTGACCAGCACTGAACTAGATATAAGCCCCTTTGAATGCCTTAATATAAATCCAGCAGAAGAAGCTGCTTTGAGCATGCCCTTGCCCTTAAATTTGTGTTTTCTCTGACTTTTCTTAAACAATTTCACGATAGCAATTATAAATATGTGATCATAGTAATAAATGTGCTTTTATTTACATATATAAATATTTAGTGTTAACAGAAAACCTGCATATCAGCAATAATTTTATTTTCAAAATTTAAATGAAAAT
This sequence comes from Illadopsis cleaveri, assembly GCA_013399915.1. Classification (NCBI taxonomy): domain Eukaryota; kingdom Metazoa; phylum Chordata; class Aves; order Passeriformes; family Timaliidae; genus Illadopsis; species Illadopsis cleaveri. Next base: position 608,140 of record VXBB01015266.1, read on the forward strand.
TTTCAGTGGGAACTATCCAAATACCAACAGAAAGCAGGCACTGATTTTGTTGCTGATATGTCTTTATGTTTCCAGTCTGCCTGTACAATCTATTCCCTACTACTCCTATCTTAAATGTGAGCTTTTAGCAACTGTACTCTCTGTTCTGGATTCATGAATTTCCTGGCTCGTGACTGGGATCATTGGGTTGAGAGGTAACACAAATAACAAGAATAATCATAAATAGAGTAGGATATTGATGTGGCTGAAAATTGAAATATGCACTTTTTGCAAATGACAGAAATAGTTTTTTCAACAGAGTAATATTTTCAGATAGGCTAAGCTGTTGATAAATGCTTATTTTCCTACCTGAGAAGTGCATTTCTCATGCCAAAACTGAGAACCTTTTTTATTTAGTAACACTCCTATGGAGCCTGTGCAAAGCTTAGTGATAATGCAATAAATCAAACAGTTTTGTTACACTGTGTAGTTCTCACACCTTAGATGACTATTTAATCTTTGCAAAATCCCTGTCTTTAAAAAATAAAGGCAAGCAAACCTTGAAAGGTTTGGGTTTGTTGTTTTTTTTTGTTTGTTTGTTTTTCCTCAGAGTCAGATTTTCTGCCTGTTTACAAGCTCCTGCCATACTATTAGATCATTAGGTTTAAAATTGGAGTGTTTCTAGGTAAATAGGCACAACACAATAGTTTCCATGACTGATGCATCTGCCTTGGGCTTATGCACAGACCACTGCCAAGGCAGTTTAACCTAATGTATCTCCTGTATTTGAACTGTTCTCCTAAGGATGCTGAGATGCTCTAGACACAGTTGTTCCTTATCCTCACTTATTTGGAGATTAATCTTGCTTTAGGAGACACTGTACTCCACTGCTTGGCAGGGTGTCTGTTTTGTGAAGGCACTGTGTGATTAGGCTAAAGTATTTAGTTAAGGAAGAACCAAAAGCAGTCTAGTCAACAGTTCAGTAGCTATAAATCTGGATGTACTGTCATAATAAAAATAAAACAAGTGAATACAGGCTTCATCTTTTTCTAAATTGATGGGGTTTCTTCATAGCTGCGTGAAAGAAAAAGGCACTGGTCTGCTTTTCTTGTTAAAGATCTTTACAGTAGTTTCTCCTGGAGGCATTTTAGATGGTTCTCCAGGTAAATAACATTAAACCTTTCTAAATATTTTTTAGTGCTGCCTCATAGACAGTTCAAGCAAATATTTTCAGTTAGGTGCTAGTATGTAAATAGACAAATCTTTTCTAGAAGGAGGCTTTGGATTTCAAAGTATATATGACTGTTGTATTATTTGCTGCATATTTGTTTGGCAAGACACACCGGTTTTGTATGCATACTTCTGCTTTGGTAACTTTCTCCCTGGTGTACAAGTTTGTGGAGACTTGTAGGTATGATGTGGGTGTGCAGACAATTTATTGAAACTGTTTCTCTATTGTTTTATACCTGCATGGCAGTTCATGTCTCTGACCTATTGTTCTCTGCTGGTGGCAGCTCAGCTGTAACATCAAAGGGAGTTTTAAACATCATTTGTGCAACTAATTGTTTAAAATTGCCCAGACTTGCTAGTCAACTCAATTCCTTACCTAACAAACTAGAAGGCAAATACATCTGGGCCTTTGACCCTAAGTTATGGTCAAACACCAGACTCTGGGCTATTTGCTGCCAGTGCAGGTGCTCTTGTCATTTGGGCTCAAGGAGGCCAGGTCTGGTAGCACAAATTTGCTGACAAATTTGCTGACAAACACCCAGGGAGGAGTTGGGATCAAGCACACCCAGAGCCTCCTGGTGTGGCCAGGTGGAGCTGCCTGGAGATTGTTCCTCTCACTGCTGCTGTCGATGCTGAACCAAGCTCTCAGTGTGGGTTTGTCAGTGAATTTTTATTTTTGTGAGGCTAATTTTTGTTTATTACTGTGCTCCAAAGCTTTACTCTGACTCTACTCCTGGTCCCAAGTGGCTAAAGGGGATGTTCAGGCAGGGTCAGCACTCAGCCTTTGTGTCTCTAGCTGCTCTAGCTTTCTTTTTTGATGCACAGCAAAAGCAGATGGGTGGCATCACTGTTCCACTCATTAAGCTACACACATATCTTACGTCTTTTCAAAGTGCTGCTTGCTTTTTTAATCATTAGCACTTATTTCCTTCTGGTGCTTTCTTCTCTATTGGCTATGAAGGATGGGGTTTTTTTCATGTTACATTTTAATTTTGTTGTTAACAGGCCCGATTGGAAAAAAGCTTTTGTAACAGTGATTAAAAAAATGTGTGCAAGACAGCACAAATGACATGCAAGCTTATTCCATGAGGTTTGCTTAATTGAAGAAAAATAAATTTATTATCTTGTAATTACTGTGGCTTGTATATGTAAACAGCTTCCCAGCAAGTTTAGCAGCTCGACTCAACATGCTGCTTTCGACTTGGCACCAGGTTTTATTTCCCTGTCTCTTAAAAGCTTCTTGGAGAGGTTTCCCTCCTGGTTCACTGGGCTCCTTGATATACAGACAAGATACCATGTCAGGACCTTTCAAATTCTTCCACAGAAAACTCAGATAGGAACATTGAAACACAGAATAGCAAAACAAATAAGAATGCTAGTGACTAAACTGCAGCTTGAAATGTTTTCAATTCAGAGTATAATTATGTACTATGAGATGACTCCTAATTGATAGCACTGATTAGCTTTCTTTTATTGTTATTATTTTCATAAGAGGAGAAGCACATGGAATAGAAGAAATCACTCACTTGGGACTATGGGAAGGAGCATTGTTGAAATGTGAAACTGTTGTTGGAGCTTGGCAGGCTCATTCTGCCATAATTGCCCCATTGACCCACAAGTGAACTTTACTTTTCAAAGAAACAATTTTGGAATGTTTCCTGAGGAACGTTTTGCTGTTGATGTGTGAGCATACAGTGCAAGATGCTAAAGAAATATCCGAACTTGTCACTTAATGATCTTCCAGTCTGCAGATGTCTTGCAAGGATGAGCTAAAAATGCTGAAGCATGAATATTTTTTACCTAGGCCTTTCAAGAAATTCTTAATATTTCTGAAGAGTAGACTTTTTGTGGCTACTCAGATTTGCATTTTATGTTAGCAATGAAGCCTTTCAAAACACATCCATAGAAAAGGAATAATCCTGATAATTCAAAGATTAATTATATTTGATTAATTTTATAAATTAAATTATATTGTAGTATAATAAAAATGGGCTAATGTAGTGGTAGTTCATTAAATAGAAAAAATCTTAATATACTAATGGCCTAATTCAGGAATTAATTGTTAATCCTTCTCCTTTGTAACAATTCAAATTTCTTTCTTCCATGACATGGTTTTGATAAGGTAGCTGTGGATATTCTTTAGTCCTGCTTACGGTGACATTTTTTGTTGAACTGATTTTTAGAATTTATCATAAATATGAATGTTGGTATTAGATTCTATTCTACGGGGAAGGTAGCAAAAAGAAATATTGTTTCAGAATTACTGAAGGTTCATCTTGAATACACTTCCCAGCTTTCAATTTTGTTCGGGTTTTTTCCCCTCAGAGTTTAAAAGATAATGTTTCTACAGACAAATACTCTGCTTCTTCAGAAAATGCAGCCCTCGTGTAACTTTCATTTCATTTCCTTGCCTGCACAATTAAAACACAAACTCGAGACCTTTTTCTCGACACTTCCATCGTCTATTTCTCATTATGCTTCTTGATGAGATTTTTAGGCTTCACAGAACACCGTCTAGGCAGCTAATCCGATGCAGTGCTAAGATCACAGCACTTCTTGTGTAATTCTTATTAGGTTAATCAAGAAACTTACTGAAGCAGGAGGTTTTTTAAGGCCTGCCAAATTTGAAGCGATAGATCAAAGTTCACAGCCCTCTGACCCTTTTGCCCTAACTTGCCTCAGCAAAGTCTCCATGAATGGCCTTATTGTGAATATGGCAGCGTCCAGGGCCTGTACATTTGCAATTGTTTAGGCTTAGGAGGGGCATTGTGTTGCCACTGCTGAAATGCATTTTCTTCCCTTTCTGAAGTGTAAAGGTTTTCACCTCCATTGCCTATACAAGTGCTCCGGTCATCACAATAGCACTTAGGTGATCCTTGTTCCTGTCAGGCTGAGCACCCACTTTTATGACAGAGTGTAATTAAATGGCTCAGAAGCCAACATTAGGGAAACAGCAGTGAAGAACAGGGGAAAAGCTTAATTTCCATATGGTCAGCCAAGCAAGAACAACAGCAGCATTGTGATCTGGAGTAGATAGTTTAAGCACTATTAAAGAGACATCTATTCTCTCAGTGGTCTCCTGAATGCTGCTGTACTTCTTTGAATATACTTCTTCATGGTCAAAACCTCTTCCTAACCCAAATGCTTTTTGCATGGCATGGCTACTTTGGTGTTATTAATATAATAGCAAGGATTACTTTGAATAATGACACTGAATTTTGGAATGGAAATCAAGTAATTTAATTAAATGAGGCTTGACCCAGACAGGCTAAGAGAAATTTGGTAAGATTGCCTTCATACCATTCTGATTTACCATATTATTTTTCAGAGGAAATTACAAAATGAAGATTGTAGTAGAATTGGAGTAGAAATGGTAATTGTCCTCCTAAAGAGGGCCTGAATTTTTTTGGTAAATACAATTGTGTTTATTTATTTTTAAATGTCTGAATTAATTTCCCCAAAAAGTAACCTGTGACTCCCAGGATTTAGCAATTTGCCAGCCAGAAGGGTTAAAAGGCTCTTGCAGCCATATATTCTTTGAATTGCCCACAGCAGCTATTTGAGTACTCAAATGTAAAACTTAACATCTTGGTTTCAGGTGTGCACATTGTTGCAGCCACTGTAATGCTGAGCTGGTCTCTCAGTGCTCCCAGAGCCGGTGGGAATTTGGTGGGAATTTGGCTGTTTTGAGTGTGAGAGATGTCTTTGAGATGAGTTACCAGGGTACTTGCATTATCAAAAGAACACGCTCAGGAGTTTACAAGTTACACAATTTAGAAATTGACAAGAGAGTGTGTGAACCACGTAGGTTTATTTGAGGGTTTTTAGAGGTATTTTTCTGAATTGAAAACAAGTGCTTAGGAACTACATAACACTCATTTCAAAAGTAGTTAACTTGAAAGTCAATGAGTCAATTTTTGTATAATGCTAAAATTATCAGATGTTTCTGAGAAAACCCTTACAACCTTAGAGTACATGAGCGTGGTATCAGAAATAACAGGAGTATATTAAAATAAAATGAGAGATGTTCAGTTCACCAATTGACTAATTAGAGTGTCAATTGATTAAAGCAGGGTGTTCGTTTACAGATCAAACTAAGCAATTCAGGCAATTATGGTTCTCCCCCTTATTGCAGGAAAACATTTGAAAGTCTGACAGGCAGTTGTTTACTCAACATGAGTATTAAATTCTCTAATCTTCAAATTTACAGAAAATCACTGTATCACCTGCAGGAAGTTCTCAAGATGAATACCCAGTGGAGCATTTTGGTACAGTCAAGTTGCAGTCTGCTGCCTTTCAAAGCGAAAAAGTGAAAGGCAGGAGTGATAAAAAAAGATGTCTTTGAGGGCTCTAAATTTTTTCTGCCTAACTCTGTCTTGACTACAACTTAATTTTAAAATGCATCCTTTTGCCTGCCACAACCAAATCGATTTCCCCTCTTTGTATAAAACAGAAGTGTCAGCTTTATTCCATCCTTACAGGTGGAACATTAAGGTGTATTACTGTTATATAAGACAAAGTTTATTGTGGTGAATTGCATTAACAAAAGCGATGTGCCAGGTACCATACAAGTGCACACTGTCAGCTTGGGAAGGAGTGCATGTGCAGAAGAGAATATTGTCATCACTCAAAGCGAAATAATGCAGAATATTACTTTATTTATGGCTTGAAAAAATGGACAGAGATAGTTAAACCTTTGTATCAGTCAAGTCCTGATTTAAAACTCCAGTTGTTGGTACTCAAGGACTCAATTATGTTTTGACCTTTCATCTTCTTCCTCTTTACAGCACACACAGTGCCCAAGCTCCACTTAATTTTTTTTTTTTTCTTATTCTTTCTTTGTGCTTTTCTCACTAAATAAAAGCAAGGAGGGGAAAACTTCTTTCCAGCAACTTTATTTTTCATTTTTTGTTACATCATTACCATTTTCACAGCTGTAATTCCATGGCTTTCCTTCCTGGCATGATCTCACTTGCCCAGCCAGCAGAGCCAAATGGGATTTACCAATTTACTTCTGGAAACTAAATGGCCTAATGTTCCTCTCTGGTTATCTACCCTTTCAGCTGGTGGGATATATGCTCTGCCCTCTGCCTGCTTAGTGCCCTGTAGATAAATTTGCACAGAGTTTCTTTAGCTGTCAGAGTGATGGATGGGCGGTACAGTGGAGCCTGCTCAGCCAGAGCAAGTGGCTGCCTTTGCCATCCATCACTCTTCCTGCTGTCAGCCCCTTGATCAGGGCTGCAGAGCAGGTTCAGGCTTTGTCTAGGTCACAGTGCCACAGAAAAACAATTAGTTTGTCAAGGATATACATATTTTAGCATGAGGAGATTTGGCATCTGAAATGCTGTTGTGTTCTGTATTTGATAAATCAGATTTTTTTT
>VXBB01015267.1:0-13964 GCA_013399915.1 Illadopsis cleaveri
ATATATATATATATTTGAGTGTATAAAACGATCAATTGCCACTGAGAAAGGTCCTAGATGCTGGTTTTTGATTTTCCTCATCCTGAAGCATGTTCCTCTCCTGATGGCAAATGGCTCCAGAAAGATGTTGACCAACTGATCATCCACTCATGTCATCTGGGTGACAGATGACCTGAGAGACAAATTAGAGATTGAAGGACCTGGAAATGTTAATGTTAATGTTAAAGAAAATTAAAAATCCAATCGAACCAACATAATAAAATCAAGATCCAGAATTACAGTTGCTGCACTGAGCACTAAATCTTGATTTGGGGTGTTTGAGCAAGCTGTTTGTCAACGTTTAACAGGAGAAACCTTCTCCACACTGAAGTGGAAAATGGGATGTTTCTGGTGAAGGAGGACATAGGAAGTATTGGGAAGTGGTGTCAGTGGGATCACGTGGTAGATTTCAAGAGTCTGTGCATCAGCAGGAATTTAAGGATTGGTGGTTTCCACAGCTTGAAGGTGAAGCAATATCTGTGGAGCAGTCCCTGGTGTTCACAGCGGCACGGGATGTGGCACACTGTTAGTCCTCAGGTGTTGGATGATGTAAAAATAGACTTTGTGTTGGAGTGGGCAAAGATCTGGGACTGTGGGGGAGGGCTGGATGGTTCAGTCATAGACTTGTAGGATCGTAGGGGATTAGAATATGCTGAGTTGGAATGGACCCACAAAAATCAACCAAGTCCAACTCCTGGCCCTGCACAGAACAACCCCAAGAGTCCCACCCTGTGCCTGAGAGCATTGTCTGAGCACTTCATGAACTCTGCCAGGCTTGGTGCTGTGACCACTTCCCTGGGGAGCCTGTTCCAGTGCCCAACCACCCTCTGGGGGAAGAAACTTTCCCTAACATCCAACCTAAGCCTCCCCTGGCACAATTTCCTTCAGGTCCTGTCACCAGAGAGGAGAGATCAGTGCCTGCCCCTCCTCTTCCCCTCACAAAAAAGTTGCAGATCCCACTGAGGTCTCTCCTCATTCTCCTCTTCTCCAGGCTGAACAAACCAAGTGTCCTCATCTGCTCCCTCCAAACCCTTCACCATATTCATAGCCCTCCTTTGGACAGTCTCTAACAGCTTTATATTCTTCTTATTTAGTGGTGCCCAAAAATGTGCACAGTGCTCAAGGTGAGGCCGCCCCAGTGCAGAGCAGAGAGAGACAACCACCAGCTCATCCTGGTACGGATTCATAGCCTCTCCTCTGCTCCTCTCAAAAGGTCTTTGCTTTTATTATCTCGAGTGTCTGAACAAGCTGTAGACAGATCAGACCCAGGGGATCTGAATTTACCCCTGCAGGTGGCCAACTTCCCACCTTGTGCCCCTTCCCAGATTGGAACCCCAAACTCAGCCTAGTTCTCCTGCAAGACCAATGCTCTGCTTGCACTGCCTGGGTCATGAGGCAATTCCTGGGAGCTGGAGTCAATGTTTTCCCCATTTCAGAGCTGCCCAGCCACCCACACGTCCTGTCTTTAAGGGGAACAAATCCATGTACAGCACTGAGCCCCCGAAGCAGCAATTAGCAGCAATTTCTGAGCTTTCTTGGTTAAACTCTCATTGTATCTCACCAGCCCACTCCTTCCCTCCACCCCATCCCTCCACAGCCAGCTCCTTCTCGAGATCTATTAATATCCTGTGATTTACCTACACACAAAGAATGTTACTTTCTGATTCCCACCGGGCATATGGAACAGATGTCTCTTTTCAAGGGATTTATCAGCAATTACAAACAATGCAGTGTAAATAAGTTTTCCGAGACCTTCAATTATGCTCATTAGCTCGATGCTAATGAGAGATGGGATGAAACATATATCCAGCAGCCTATAAATTCGGGGATGAAGAGGCTTTCTTAGGTCCACAGCTTTAAAAACTGAATGTGACGCCAGCACAACAAGGCACTGGAGATATTTGAGGCAAAGCTCCTCAGGATTTCACTGGGAGCTTTGCATGAACCAGAATCGTGACTGCAACTCTCACATTTTTACCCCAAACATTACATAACTTCTTCTTAGGGGCAGCTATTTTAGACCCTCAGGGGAGTAAAGCCTTCAAGGAACACCTTTTTCCAGGGGAAATCACAGGGTAACACAAATGTTAAGGTTCTGCTTCTGAGGAGAGAGGGTATTTTTAGCTGCACATGCATCAAGTGCTTTTGATGTGGGGACTGCAAATCAAATGTCTCATTAGAGCCCTCCTGGTTAGAGTTTTAGGGGAAAAAAAACAACAAACCAACAAAACCACAAAATCCACAACAAAACAGAAGCCAGCACACTTGTCTGGGGTTTTTTGTTTTTGGGGTTTTTTTTGATAGCACTGCTTTGATTCATCACAACCATTTTTGCAAGCTGATCCTTGCAATGCCATTTCTTCTTCACAGGAAAATCTCAAAGTCATGTCATTTATACCCACCTTCATGCATGTGTGCATCTTCTACCATGGATATTTTTGCTCTTAAGATTAGAAACAGAGCAGTTTCCTCCATGTCTGTTTTTTAGTAAAAGCAAGGGAGAAGAAGTGGGAGATGGGCAGACAAATTTGTCAGCCTTCAAAGTTTCACATCCTCAAGGAGAACATGTCCACTGGTCCAGCCCAAATGTCTCAGGGATCCTCAGTATAACTGACATGTGTTTAATATGCTGATATTCTGTTGTTGGATCTTTGCTGGAGCTAAAGAGATGAGGCAGGATTAAATACATCCCAGAGAGATAAAAAAGGTATGTCTAGTGCAGGAATGCGAAGCAGTCTTCGAAGTCTGTGGGAGGTATGAGTGTTTCCTCCAGCTCAGGATTTGTATCAGACTATTGAATTCTTTTCAGAACTGTACATTAACAGATTTTTTTAAACAGATTTTGCAGCTTTGAGCAAGTCAATGAGTAGCCTGTGGCAGAACTACTGTGTTACACTTTTGCTCTCCGTGTCAAGATCAATAATAAATCACCAACTCTACTCCTCAGTGTAAAGGGAAAGTACATTTCTCCCAGAAAACGATCTGTCTAATAGAGGAAACCTTTTTTTTCCCTCCTCCCTTGATATATATTTAGAATAGATAGATAGGTACATTCTATTTTAGTAGAATTAAGTCTCCCCATACATCCATAATAGATATAAAAGTGAGAAAGGGGCTGTTAATTCAGGAGGATATTCTGTGACCACATCCAGCAATGAAAAGCATCCTGGAAAATTCCAAAATGTGTTTTTAAATATCATCATCCAGCACGAGGTGCCCAAATTGACTTTAGAAGTACATTGTTGTTATTAGGAGTTGCTATAATAAGCAGAATCAACCAGCAGCTATTTCCTGATGGGGTTTTATAATTGCTTGTTGGATATTTCTGGGTTTTGGCTCAGAGCCTTTTATTCTTGTTGTTAACAGAAAAAAAAAAGTGTAATAACCAGTAGCTGGTAGCTGCAGCCTACTGTGGGCAACACCATCCAAGTTAGGAGAATATGTAATGAGCAGCTTTGATTCACATTCTCTTACTCTTTAGAAAATAATTCTAGTCTTTAAAAGGCTCCATGCACCACTTAACTCAGTAATTGGCAAGAGGGGATGGAAATACAACATTCTGCAAGCAAAGTTGCACATTTCAGATTACTCTGTGAGGAGAGCAGGCACTTTTTTGTCATTTATTCATAACTTCTCTCCAGCACTCAGTAACCATCTGATATCAGGCTGTTGGTTGAGTCTTGCTCTGCCTTGCACAGACGGATGCTGCCTTTGTGATCTCTGGGGTATTTTATAGGCACAGACACTTGGGATCCTTCCATGCCATATTTTAAGAGTTAGACAGGGCAGGAATTTAATGATTTCATGTCAGGGTAATAGAGATAATAAAAGAATGACATGGAGCTCCTGGAGCAGGTCCTGTGGAGGGCTGAAAATATGGTTAGGGATTGGAGCATCTCTCTAATAAGGAAAGGCTGAGGGAGCTGGGCCTGTTCAGCCTTAAAAAGAGAGTAAGAGGGGGCCTGATCCCTGTCAATGTCTGCAGGGAAGGCTCAGAGCAGGGACCAGGCTCTGCTTGCTGTGCCCAGCAATGGGACAAGAAGAACGGGCAGGAACTGATGCCCAGGAAGCTCCACCTGGACATGAGACAGAACTTCTTTCTGAGCACTGGAAGAGATCACCCAGAGAGGGTGTGAAGTCTCCCTCCCTGGAGATATTCCAGAACCATCTGGACACAATCCTGTGCCCTGTGCTCTGGGATGGCCCTGCTGGAGCAGGGGAGTGGCACCAGATGACTCCGCTGTGGTGCCTTCCAGCCTGACCCATTCTGGGATTTTGTGGGTCTGTGAAGTGCCAATGAACACAAGGAAATATGGATGAGAAAGATCCATCCAAACAAATGAAGGCATTTCAATGTAGATAAATGTGAAAAAGGCAAGGCAAGGCAAGGTAAGGCAAGAAGACATCATGCACTGTATCTTTAGCTGTCACTTTTTTTTTTTTTTCTCCCAGATACAGGATTTCACAGCAAAATGCAAAGCACAGTAGATCCTCCTCATTCATGTTGCTTTCTACTTCTTTCAGCAAAGCTAAAATTCAAAGGGAATCATCTGACCTTAAAAGTGTTGCTGTGCTCTGCCAATCTCAGCGCTGTATTTTCAGTGAAACTCCCAGGTACTGAAAGCAAAGCCCCTGTAACACTGACAGTCTCTCTCAATTTACTTGACCTCCCACAGTCCTCCCCTAGTTTGGGCTCCAACAAGAGCATTCTTAAGGTACGAAATTTTGCTTTCTAGTTCACTGAACACACAGAGAGCCATTTGCTGACATTATCTGCCCTGTGTCTTCAGGGGAGACAGCGAGGTATAAGTGGGTAGGTTTGTGAAATTCACTTCCAAAAGTCAGGGAAGCAAACAAGCAGAGAGAAAAAACATCCCTGACAGGACTGTGTTCAATATTACAACACAGAGAGGGGGGGGAAAATAAAAAAAAAAGAGAAAAAATGAATGCATGGTGGGATTTAACACTAGAATTTAATCAATTAGTTTCTCCAATACTTGCATATTCTTTATGCAGAGTTTAATTATAGTGATATTATTAATTTGTTAAATGATTAATATAGGGTTATATTACAACAGACAGATTTCTCATTACAAATCTCTTGGTTTATCTCATCTCTGCAAACTACAGTGCCAAACCTTGGAATGTTTAAGTTCTATTCTTCCTGAAGGAAAGAGAAGATTTGTATTCTCTTAGAAAGACACGCAAGATTTGTTTGAAAGCACACTTGGATACTTGGACTACAATTTGGACAGTGGAAATCCATTTTCCATTGTTGAAAGATGCCACTTATGTCCAGTGAATTTTGGAAAAAATTACTTACTTTTGTCTTGTTCAAATATTTTCTGTGCAAATTGAAGATGCAATTCATCTGATTCACTGTGTTTGCTCTTTAATTATACTGTAATTTCTTTGGGGGAGATGTGACAAGACGACACTTTATTAAGAAAAAAAATGAGGTAAATTCATTTTAGACTTAGTTAACATACAAAGCTAAATTCTAACAAAATCTGAGTGTTTTTCCTCTTCTTTTTTGACAGCAGAATAACACAGGTGATTGAATTGTAATTGCTATTCGGTTTAGTCTAATTAGGCCTCAAAAATCTTGTGGTAAATTATAATCTGAACTAAGTCAGACAAAATGCTGGGAGAATTTTTGCCAGCCAAAATTCAGCTCAACTTCTTCAACAAATGATGATCCATGGATTGACTGCCTCCTTTACTGAAATCCATGGCTGGGCTTTCCAGGAAAACTCCATGACTTTCCCCTCCCCACATTGTCACAGAATCATTTAAATGTCAGGATTTCCCCTGTCAGGAAATGCCCATGTCTTCATGTCTTGAGACCTGAGGAAGCAAAATGTAAAAGCATTATTATCATTATCATATCATTATCATATTTTAACCCAAATGCAAGAAAGACCTGAAGGGGCACACATTTTCCTGAGCTTGGTTTGGGATTTGGGAGCCACAGTTTTTAATGCAGGCAGTCTTAGGTGACTTTGGCAACCCTTCTAAGGAAACATCTGCATCTAAAATTGTGCTGCTTTGCAGAGGTACTTGAGAAAATTTGGGTAAGAGAAGCAGCCCTATCTCTGGTGCAGGAGAACCCACTCACATTTGGCCAGGTCAAAGGAGAAAAACCAGGGACAAAGAGGAGAATCCACAAGGCAATCTTAACCTAAATATTGAAAGCAGTGGGGAAAACATTCCTGTGGTTCTGACATTTTTTAACTGGCCCATACTGGTGTAGATTCCCTTCTTCATGATCTGATCTATTTCCTAAGTAGAATTATAAAATTACTTAGGTTGGAAAAGCCCCAGAAGATCCTTGAGTCCAACTGTTAACCAGGCACTGCCAGGTCCACCACTAAACCATGACCCCAGGTGCCACATCTACACATCTTTTAAATTTCTTTCCGGGATGGGGACTCCACCACTTCCCTGGGCAGCCTGTGCTAAGGCTTGACAACCCCTTTTGCGAGGGAATTATTCTATACCCAACCTAAATTTCTCCTGGTACAACTTGAAACAGTTTCTGTCTTGTTGCCTGTTATTTGGGGAAAGAAATTGACCCTCACCTGGCTGCACCCCTCCTGTCATGGAGTTGTAGAGAGTGAGCAGGTTCCCCTGAGCCTTTTTCCTCCAGGCTGAGTCCCTCCAAGTCCCTCAGCCACTCCTGGTGCTCCAGACCCTTTTCCAGCTCCATTGCCCTTCCCTGGACATGCTCCAGACCCTCAAAGTCTTTCTTATCATGAGAGATCCAAATCTGTCTCGAGGTTTCAAGGTGTGCCCTTCACCAGTGCCCAGCACAGACACAATCCCTGCCCTGATCTTGCTGGCCCCACTATTGCTGATCCAAGCCATCATATCCATTTTAAGAATTACTTCACTTTCCATGCACTTTAATGTCTTAAAAACTGGCCAAATTCCTCAGTGATCTATGTATTTCAGCTGTCTGCATTAAGAGGAAGTAAAAAAAAAAAAAAAAAAAGGAAGGAATAAATGTAATAACCATTGAGTGGATTATTTTCAGCCCCTAATATGACATTGATTTAAGCCTCACAATGAAAATATAAGTGAAGAAACACAAATGAATTTGCTTACATAAAATCCGCTTATTAAAAGCAATAAGCATGGCCTGAGAGAAACATTTATGCAATTCCTCTTCTTTGATCACTTCTTTCCTGGGCTGGGCAGGACATCTTGGAATTGACTGCCACAGCCTCAGCAGCCTGGCGGCAAAGGATGGCAAGAAAAGGGTGGGCATGTTTTGGGAGGCAGGTCCACATGTCCCCCTGTGGATGCTGACAGCCTGGTCAAAGAGAAATTTTTAGGCATCAGGCAGCAGCAGAGCCTGTGGGAAAACAAGTCACATAGACTTTCCCAGGCATTGCTCTGGAGGAGTTGGAAAAGACATTCCAAACAATTTCCAATCTCTGCATCTGCTGCTTTTCCAACTTGTTTACTTGCAAGACGTTCACAAAGAAGTGGTAGTTTGAATGACCAATCACATCCAGTTGTATCAGAACAGTGTATAAAAAAGGTTTACTTTCTAATAAACATTGCTCTATGCCCTCCAAGAACACTTGGAGTATTATATCATTATTCACTGCCACTGTTTTACACCACAACGACACAGACTTCGACTTCAGAAGGCTGAAAATGACTCTTTTATTTTTGGGATGTGTCTCCCTTTTATACTAGTCTACACAGACCAATCTGATTGGTGAAACAAAAACATACTTCTTCAATCACATTGGTCAGACCAGAGGGACATCAAGAAGAAGTCCCTCCTAGGAAAAGGAATGAAAACATAGGTACAGTTTACAAAAACATGTTTCTTGTTTACAGAAAATTCTCTGGGAAAGGAATTTCAGAAAACCAAAACATCTCAGGCACAAAACCAGGGCCACAATTCACTGTCCCAACTACATAACGATATCCCACCTCAGGTCTGAGCCCTGCCTGGCACACTGCAGTGGAAAAGGGATCCCCAGGGCCTGGTTCATTTCCTGTCCTGGTTCTGAGACTTCCACCAGTGCTGGGGGATGAAGCTGTGTCATCCTCTGTGTTGTGCCACAGATGAAGCTGATCTCTGGCACTCTGTTGATTTCACCTATTTCATGGCAGCCACTTCAGCTCCAATCCTTTATTAAAGGACTGAGGGTATTTGTACCGTGGCTGGCACTCCAGGCTCCTTTTTAAGTACTGCCATAAGCATGATTAACAGTATTTATTATAAGTGCTCATTATATCATGTGTTTTACGAGGCTTCTACACATCCACAGTCTTTAAAACATGGATTCTAACTCAAATTCTACCTATGCCAAAACAACATGAGAATTATTACACTGCAACACAAAAAAGAAAAAAAGAAAAAAATTTAAAATTCAATAACATTTTATTATCTGCAGATGGAATCACAAGAGATTTTCTTTGTTTGGCTGCAATTGTTTTCACTATAATTTCCCCATCATCTGTCTTTCAGGGATCATATTCAGGTTGTATGTGCAAGGATTACAACCCTTGCTAGGGGGGTATGCAGGCAATGCAGGGAGTGGTAACAAGAATCTTTTAATTCATGGGCTGTTCCATACTGGAATTACTAGGCTCGACACTAGAAACTATAGGTCAAAATCATGTAGTGACGTGTTATCTGTATTTTCCTGTGTAATCTGTTTTTAGAGACCAATATCCATTTCCTAAATCAGCCACAAAAATATTTATTTTTATGATAACATTCAAGAGTTTTTAGATAAGGAAATTAAGCTGATGGGATGCATGTAAAAAATCAGTGAGCTCTTTGATATATTATCACTTGGAAAGTGAATACTTAATTTAAAAAAGCTGGAGATTACAGAAAACACTTAGAAGTGGATAAAGCACTGGTTTAAGGGGAGATGCTGAGATATGATCAGCAGCTGCTGGATTTGAATTGGCAGTGCAAACTGGGACTGCTCTTATTCAGGATTTCCACATGTTATTCTAGCCTGGTGCTCAGTCAGGAGGCATTGGGAGTTCAGGGGAAGAAAAGGATATCACAGAGAATCCCTTTACCCCTGGTAGTGATGCTGCAAATACATTTCCTAGCAGAAAGTATCAAGTTATTCACTTAGGGACTAATAATTTTCAGTGTAAAATGGTATCACATCAGCTGAAAATGAGAAAGGAAAGAGCTTGAGCGTTCCAGGGTGGGAATAAATTATTAATGTACAGGTTCCTGAAAAGACATTTGTGGCCATAAGATGTGTTAGGCAAGATATTTCTGGTGCTAAGAGGGACTATTGCCACTGTACCAAACACTGTGGGGATTTCAGTGAGAGTATTGGGGGTCATTCTGAGCAAAAAACCCTCTAATTCAGGCAAGAGCAGAGGAGACATGATGGGGAGAGGGGGCTGGTACCTGAATAAAGGCATTTTTACCTGCTGCAATCTGCAGCCCAGCACTGAAATGTGCTGGCTGGCTCCATATGGGGTAACTCAGATAATACAAACACTGGCAGGGCATGGATAAAGTTCCAGCAGGGAAATTCAGCTGTTTACCTCTCAAATCCCAACCCAGAGCTCCCGCACCTGACACGTCAGTGAAGTCACTCAGAGCTGAGTTTGTCTCTATATGACACGACAGGAGAGCTAATGAAGGGCTGAGGGGAACTGTTTATCCCTCAGATCACTAAAACTGGAAGAACAAACACTTTTACCATACCCTCGAGTAAATTCATGCTAAATCTAGATTGAGACTGTCCAGAGAAGACAATCTGACTCAGGTTTAGGCACATTCTGATCAGGTGCAGGGGTCAGGGCACCAATGCAGGTGCCTGAGTCATTGTGTGCTACTAAAAAAATCATAGTAATGAGCACATTTCAAGAAAAGTTTCGCAGCCTCCCCTCTGCAGTTCTTAATTCAGGACTCTACATTGCTCCTGTGACAGTGCTCCCCATATCACAGAATCATGGAATCATTAAGGTTGGAAAAAACCTCCAAGATCATAAAGCTCAGCCTTTAACTGGGTTTTAGTGGTACCTGGGACCTGTTGTGGAATTATTTCTTATCACTTTCATTCCTTTATATGCCTTTAAAGTAATAATGTTGCATTATTTTAAGTGCAGTGAAATAGCCAAGCATGATTACATGACACAGTTCTCTTCGAGAGGAGGAGATTGTACCTAAAAATTTAGGAAAGCATCTTCTTCTTCTTAATATTTTAGCTTTAACTGTTCACAGCTCCTGAGAATTGTGAATCTGTTCTGCCCCCAGCTGTTTTGGAGCCAGCCTAGAGAAAACAAGGCTCATATCCACGAGGTTTGGATTATGTTTGGTTTGTTTCTTTGCCTGATCCAAGCCCAGCACTTTCAGTAAAAGAATCAGACACCTTTTTCTCCTTTGCATAATTTCTTCTTTTGAAAATTCATCTTACTTTCCAGGCTGTCATATCCGCATTATTTTTGTTTAGGATACTTATCTCTGTGCTTTCCCAACTCCCTCGTACATAGATTTTTTTTCAGATTTCAGTGCATCTCACCTGTGCATTGGATTCCATGGGTACTACTTCAAAGAAGGCCATTTGTTTTATTTAATGATGCAATTACAAAGGGATCTTGTTTATTACATCAGTGCACACATCCACATCAGACTTGTCTCCAGGAGAATTGGGATCATTTGTCTCTTTTGGGACCAGTAACTTTACACCTCAATTATTCTGTGCTATTGCATAAGTAACATTGCCAGGATCTCTATTAGATGGGGACACCAGGTGACTTAAGGAAATTTAATACCCTGGCATTTTCAGCTGCACAGCACTTGGTCCTGTTATTAATCAAGGCTCCAGAGCCTTATTCATCTCCTGATTAAAGATTTCAGCAGAAGGGAATCATGCAAGCTTTAAGTACAGTATTTTTAATTAGGGACAAGTTCAGGGTATCACTGTGCATTACTTCTTTAGTAGGTGTAATTGAAGAGCTGATCTGTAACAAGCCCACTTGGAAAAATACCTGTCTTTAAATCCTAGCAGCCTGCTCTAAAAAGAAAAAAAAGCAGACCAAAAGAAATGGGACAATAAATCCATCCCTCAGAAATACAGATGGGAAATTTCCTGTGGTTATTGTGAGCACCTTAAGGCTAAATATCTTCAAGGAAGGCAGGTCCAGACACAGGACACAGTATGCAAAAAACACTCAGCCTTCACACAAGCTAGAAGAGAGTGAAGAGTCACTTCAGTTTAAAAAACAGTTTATGAATTATCTGTACAAAGCATCAGGATTTGCTGTAACTAATTTACACCATCCAAATATGATTTGCCTGCTTTAAACTAATTCATCTGGGCTCCTAGTGGGAAAAGAAAGACTCCTTCAATAAGGAATTCATCCTACCCTGTGATAAGTGTTTGAGATTGGTTATCACTGCAGACTGTGATGCAGCACACAGGCTTTGGAAACTCGGGAAAGAAATTTGTTCCACCTGCCATCAGAAGCCCCTCTGGCTTGCATATATTTATAATTTCTGCAGTGGCTGCTGCAGCTTTCTTCAGGCTGATGCTTCCCTCAGCTTCCCACCCTCCCTTCACAAGCTTCTTCCACTGCAAAAAGAAGAAAAAACACCCTCTTCAAGATGAACTACGTCATGTTTGTAAAGCTCCCGTGGTCGTGGAACACAACTGCAAATGAAGGGTGTGTGATACAAGACTGGGATGGAAAATCTCCCCAAAGGGATATGGATTTCAGTTGAGATAATGTATTTAAAAATTACAATCCCATTATTATGGGAAGCACATGCACCAAACCCAAAATAATGTTATTTTGCTAATTTATCTAGTGTTCTTCACCAGAGATTCATTTCCCAAAATCTGTTTGGAGCTGACCTTGAGTTTTAGGAACTATCAGGGAGTTTTGAGTCCTCCCCAATTCTTAGTTCAAAGATTCTCGAATGCTGGGGGGAATACAAGTTTAATCTAATGTTGCAGTCAGGTTAGAGCAGCTGAAAAAGCCTCCACACCTCAACTTTCAATTAACACCTTTCAGATGAGCTGCTGTGAATGGACACTCAGTGTTCCCAGGTTGTTCCAGCAGGAAGAGTAGCAGGGACAACATTTGGCTGAGGAGGCACCAAGTAGGACCCAAGCAAAAATAAACTCCAGTTTTTAAATGAAAAAAAAAGTATCCAAGCTCAAATGTAACTGCTTTTAGTGGATACTCATGGGGTAGCTGAGATGTCCAAAGGCTCTGGCTCATGGATTGTTGGTGGAGAATGCCAGGCTGACTCTGTTGGAAATATCCTGGGTGTGAATCCACATCATGGAAAAGCTTATCTGGGAATTCATCACTGCTTTTGTTACAGTTGTCATTTGCAGTCATTGGAAGTAAACCTAATACATCCGTGAGGTTTGAAAAAATGATTTTTCTTTTTCATTAAAAAGCTCATGAGGCTCTGAAATTTGTGATTTGAATGGCTAATAATGAATTTTAAATGCTGCAGCAGTGCAATGTAATGAACTGATTGTCTAAAGGCATTGATCAGGTTAAAATCTGTTCAAGTTGGCTGGAGTAACTGCCATGACAGACTGTAGGTCAGCCAGTAGTTGTATTAAGTTTCTATTAATTTTCTGTAAAAGCAAATACCACGTGAAGATAGCCTGAACTCTGTTTCACTGAATAATTCAACAGAAACATGATGTCCCATTCAAATTTGATCATTGGCTGGTGATTTCATAAAATCACAGAATAATTAAGGTTGGAAAAGACTTTTAAGATTGTTAATCCAACCACCAACCCAGCACCACCACCATGTTCACCATTCAACCATGTCCTCAAGTGCCACATCCACATGTTTTTCGAGCACTTCCAGGGAAGGTGATTCCACTACATTTTAATTCAGATTTAATCTTTAGGGCTGCAGGATCATAGCCTGATTTTCTGTCCTCATCAATGCCAAAAGGGGTCATGCTGGAAGGCTGAAGGGCATGTTGAGTGTTACTGCAGATGTGGAAGACACTGTCACAGGAACAAATCAGCTTAATTTCCTTGAGAAAATCATCCCTACTGGTGTGGAAAATAATAATTTAATTTATTGCCCCTTTTTTTCTTTTCCCAATTATAAAAAGGTATGTAATTAAAATGAAGTAAATTTTTAAACAAAATCCAATGGCACATTAAGGTAAAGGGAAAACATTATTTACCTCACTAGGAAAAGTGCCTTCAATGGCAATCATTCCTTTTCAATTAACCAAAATTACCTTAGGGAATTAGTATGACAGCTGCAGGAAATAAAACGAGAATGAGAATGTACTGAGAGGATACAGTAGGAGATCAGGACCTGCCTCGGATTTGGTTGCTTTGGGTAGGGTTTCTGCATAGACCATGCATGACCATGTTTGGAAAAAGTTTAATTTCTTCATGATTTCAGTGGAGAGAACAGCAGGGACACACATGTGNATTCACAAAGGCTTGGAGTGATGGGACAAGGGGGAATGGCTTCAAACTGACAGAGAGTAAGTTTAGATTAGATTTTAAAACAAAAAGTCTTTACTGTGAGGGTGGNTTAAAATGAAGTAAATTTTTAAACAAAATCCAATGGCACATTAAGGTAAAGGGAAAACATTATTTACCTCACTAGGAAAAGTGCCTTCAATGGCAATCATTCCTTTTCAATTAACCAAAATTACCTTAGGGAATTAGTATGACAGCTGCAGGAAATAAAACGAGAATGAGAATGTACTGAGAGGATACAGTAGGAGATCAGGACCTGCCTCGGATTTGGTTGCTTTGGGTAGGGTTTCTGCATAGACCATGCATGACCATGTTTGGAAAAAGTTTAATTTCTTCATGATTTCAGTGGAGAGAACAGCAGGGACACACATGTGATGACACATCCCTGACACCACTTTCCCTAGCTCAGGCATTTTTTAAACCATGCTAACCATGTGCTT
>VXBB01015267.1:20336-62071 GCA_013399915.1 Illadopsis cleaveri
AAGTTTCTGGGTTCTTTTCCTCATAAGAAATGCAAGGGGTGAGTCTTAAACTTTTCCCTATATGGAAAATACTTGCTGGGTGTGGGAAATGCATTCCAACAATCTGGAGTGCAGATCAGTGGAGTTTGCAGCCAGTTCTGGAGCAAAGAGAAGCTTCCCTGGCTCCAAATGTTTAGTAAACAACTGTGGGGGGGAAAAGAGGCCTGTGCCTCTCCTCACCTCCCACCTCAGGTGCTGTAGGTGACACTAAAATGAGTTAGAAAGAAGCCACACCTTTTCTCTCAGAGCAGGGAATGGAATAGCAATTGAAAAATGTGCCTGTGGGTTGACACTACAGAAGCTTTTTGGAGGGCAAGTAATGATCATTTCCAGGAACATGGAACTACTCTAGAACTCAATAGACATAATTCAAACATTTTCACAGAGTTCTTCACAACTACACAGACCATAAAGAATGTTTAAGCCCCATGAAGAGACCTTGCTGCACCGTAGGTGACACAAAGCTTTTCCTCTTCGATATCATAAATTGGTTTGGGTTGGAAGGGACATTAAAGATCATTTAGTTCCTACCCCTGTGGCATGGGAAGGGATGTCACCCACTAGATAAGAGACAAGGGACTGTGGTTCTGGGCCCTCACAGAAGTCAGGAAGAGTTGGTGTGAGGAAACACTTTGCCAGTTATTCATGAGATCAATACTTTGCTTTCAAAGAAAATAGTGTGGTGTTAGCTACCTTTACCAGAGAACCAGTAAATGCTTTTTGCAATTATAATTTCTCAGCAGATGGGTTCTGTTGTTTACACATCCGCATGTTTTTGTATCCTTTTTTTTTTTGGTCTCTCCCCAGTGCAATGCACTCTTTTATTAAATGTAGCACTGTAGACAGCACCACTTAAGAAATAAACACACTCCACCTGGATCTATCTGAATGGTGTGTTTCTAGAGTACTTCATCTGACATGCAGTCTAAATATAAACAAATTATCTTGAGTGACATATTTTATGGATATATTTACATAGAATGCGTTTACACAGTTTTGATAATTCTGTTTGGAAATGGTGCAGCTCATGTTCAGGGCAAGTGCAACATCTAGGCAATACAGATGTTTTCCACTTTGCAGAAGCACACAACCTTGCTGCATCAAATATTCCCTTTTTTGAGTTAAAGTGGTGAAATTTATTCTGCTGAAACTTCACAAAAATTTTGTGTAGGTCATTGATGATGCATTGATTTTCAGAAGTAATTAGAAGATCTGATTCTGATTTTCAGAAGTAATTAGAAAATCTGTCTGATTGCTTATATCTCAGCTCAATTACTTGTCCATTGAATCTCATAACTGCGTTTTTTACAAGTATTTATTACTCCAACGTGTTCAGGCTTAACCAGCAAACCAGAATCAGAAATTAGACCGTTTGTTCCAGTGGTTAACCAACCTCCCAAGCACCACACCTTGCTTCTGATTAGAATACAACTGATGCTTCCAGCTACACTCTCTTTTGTTGTCTTTCCCATTAGCTTAAAGTCTTTTAATAGATTGCTTTTGTTTTTCTGTCTCTGGAATTATCTAAAGGTTTTAGTGTTCTGTCTTCTGCTGAAAAAGAGTTTTTTAAGCCTTAAATAATTTTTTGTCTTCTGATCCACATCGTGTTACTTAGCATCCATTTTAAACCAGTACTGAAATGTGCTGAACATTTCAGCACCAATCCCTTCAGTGTCACACAGCCATGAAATCAGCCAGGGTTTGCATCAGACCCGTGGTCATGTGATTGCACCAACAGCTCATCTCGAGCTGTTTATCTGCTTTGACTCCTAAGTCCTCTGCACTCTCTACATATTAAAGTACATTTTCCCATTTCCAGTGTGCATATTTGCAATTCTCAGATGTTTGGATTTACATTTATCTGCATTGAAATGCTTTAATTTGTTTGACTGGGTCTCTTTCATCATCTCTATTGCCTTGTGTTCATTGCAGCACTTTGAGCACTGATGCAAAGATCAGAAATATCAGATCCAGTAGTTGTTTCAGAAAACCACCCTAGAACTTGTTCTGTTCAATGAGTTCCTCAACAACAGCATGAAGAATTGGAAAGCTTTGTGGATATGACCATGTCCCAGGAAATGGATTATGAGGGATTATTGATGGTCCCAGACTTTTCTTTCCTTTCCTGAACTTGATTCCGTAGTGATGTCTATACTGGTAATATGCTCACATCTTTATTTGAAATGGAAATGTTTTAATGGTGCCCCTGCCTATGACAGGGGGGTTGGAACAAGATGATCTTTAAGGTCCCTTCCAACCCAAACCATTCTCTGATTCTATGGAAATTTCTCAGTGCTGCATTTTCCATCAATGTGTTCTGGACTGTGGAAGTCAAGGACCTCATACTTGACAATTGGACTCAATCACCTCCATAAATCACCTCCAGCAATCACTTCCAGCAATCAATTTTTTTTTTTTTTAATTTCAGAATGCAGTTCAATTAATCCCAATAATTAGTGTTATAAAAAATTTTTATATATATATATATGTGTGTGTGTGTATATATTGTCTAGTACTGGTCCAGCCTCACACTTTAATTAATTCTCAGTTGAGTCCTGTGTTGTTGCAAACTTTTGGGGTCAAACAGCACATTGTAGTTACTTGTCCAGCTGCTCTTGTCTTTCCTTTCTTTCATTCTGCCCCAAACCCCCAAAACTTTTTTCTTTAGCCAGGCCAGGAATTGTTTCTACTGGTGCTTTTAGCTTCTCTTTGTAATGTATAGCTGACCTTACAACCTGTCTATTTATATTACATTTATGTTTTAAGCTCCATCTCTTGAGTAAATGAGGTGTATTTAACCAATCTCTGTCACAATTTGTCATCACTGAGACTTGGGGATATCAGATTAAGGCAAGGTTTGGGTGTCCCTCATGGGAATTCCAGACTGTGGATATTGGTGGTACCACTGTGAGAGAATTAAAGAATCATGGAATGGTTTGGGTTGGAAGGGACTTTAAAGATCATCCAGTTCCAAGAGCTGTTGTCACCAATGCAGGGACATTTCCAATCTGGATGTAGAATAGAGGTTTGCAGAGAACATTCCTCCCCCACTGACAGCACAAATCCTTTGACATCTGGTTGCTGCCCAAAATTTATCACTGAATCAGGATGAGGTTTTTGCTAAAACTCTCCAGTTTTTAATTGTGAGATTAAGGCATCCTCACCAGTTAATGGGCTGTTCTTTTGAGCACACTCAATATTCTTTCTTATTTAGCCATTTACATGGTTTCTGCTGTGATTTTTTCCTCAGAACTTTTCTCAGTTTCAGGAGTTGTGCCCTTTAGAGGCACCAATTACATACATAAGATGCTACTGATTGAGAATTGATTCTGTTTTTCATCTTGAATGTAATCAAATCATGATCACTCATCCCTGGGATGCCTACAGATTTCCAACCCAGTAAGTAATTCATCTATATCCCTCATAATCAGGTGCAACCAAGTCATTTTGCCATGGCTACAGTAGCCTGATATAAGAAGTAGCAACTGCCATTTTTATGCATTAATAGTGACTCTTTGTAACCTTAATCATTCTCCTCACAAACTGAAATTTTGCTTCCCAACATAGATTCTGGTTTTAATTTTTTAACCTTCTCTCATCAACAGGCAGGTGTTTAAGGAGTAACTTCATTTTCTCTGTTTTATTTGACAGTTATAACAAATCCCTACCTCTGTGTCTGCTCCTGGGCTTTACTTAGTAGCGCTGAATTTCAAAAATGTGAATCATTTTGCAATAGTGGCTCAGAAATAATCCTGAAATTCTTAATTGTTAATAATTATTTAATTAAAAACAGTGTCTTATGAAGAGTTCTCATTGCTCTCCTCTCTACCTCTCTCACCTTTTTGAGCCTTGTCAAATTAAAAAAGTACTAAATATCAGAAGTGATTTGTTTGACTTTCTGGGAAAAGCTGAGGGGATGAACTTCTATGCTCTTAAAAAAAAAAAAATTGAATCATCTGCTGCATGCATGGAGATGCAATAATAAAATGAGGTGGTCTAAGAAAAAGAGAAACCTCCTTTAAAAACCACACAATTTCTCACTTCTCTCTCACCACCACACCCACACAGTCATTTTTTGATTCATGGCAGTTACAAGTTGACAATCAACAGATCAACACCTGAACCCAGCTAATGAGATTAACAGAACTAATTACAGGGAGATGGTAATTATTTCAATTCTACTGCTTTGAATATCATAGGCTGATGCATCCAAAAGGGCTCCAGTTGCAGGACTTTACAAACTAGGCATGTGAATTTCAGAAATTCTAAAAATGCTACATACGAGATCCCCACCCACCCCACTCCTCATAAGCTGCTGTTCCAACAGGAGGTTAAAAGGAGGGACCTGTTTTTATCTTTTCATTAACACTCAGGTGCTAGAGACCTGTAAACTTGAGAGGTAAAATAACTTTTTTTCTAAAGTCTAAGCTACCTCAGATGGTATTTCTACATAAGCACGCAAGGAGGAGTACCTTGGCTTTTTCTGTAGTTTTTAGACCTAAAAGCTGTGGGGTCCTTGTGATTTGTTATTAATGGCAATGTGCTCTGAGGGATTAAGCTACAAGTGCACACAATTATCAAAACTCCAAAATATTCCAATATGATGTTTAGCTGTGTGAAACAAATAATTAATAATTTCTACCCCCAAATCTTTTGATATAATTTCTGTCCCACTGAACAGGTGGGGCAAAAAAGACATAGGTATTTATTTTCCTTCTTGGAAACACCATCTTTGTGTCTTTCCAAGATGAAAAAAATAACAACACTACAGTCACCTGCCTGCCATCTGGATCGTTTTCTGAGCCCTATTAAAAAAAAAAAAAAACTTGAAAACACTGAGAAAAAGAAAAAAATAAAGGAAAAAAAAAAAGAGAAGAAAAAATAAATTGGCAAGAAACCAGGTTAAGAGCTCAATGCCCAGAATGGTGTTGAAGCCACAGCTCCAACATCCCTGGCTATTCCTTTCTCCCAACCCTTGGCACCAGTGACAGCTTGTAGGGATGACAGCACTTGGCAATATTGTCATGGCCTACAAGTTCCTTCCAGGATGAGATACCAGATGTTAGTGAGCAGCTGAAAGGCAACAGCAATCCCAAATTTACAGCTCCCCCGACATCCTTCATGTCCATTCACCACCAGCTTTGCTCTGACACTGCAGGGCAGACACTCATGGTTCACAGCACAGGTGCATTTTAACTCACCTGCTTGCTCAGGTTTCTCCTCCTGTTTTTCAAATGCTTTTAGTAACTGGAGAGCTCCTGAAGGAGAGTGGGCTGAGACTATAAAGCAGAAAAATCTCTTATTCAACAGCAAAACCTCCAGGGAAAAAACAGTTGCCTTTGAAGGCAACCTTTGCTTCCACCATGGTTCATTTTTTTTATTAAATCTGGAGATGTGAGCATAGTCCAAGTTCATGATCAGCTCAGTCTTTGGCCTTACTGCTGAAAGGATGGGAGCAGTGTTTGTTCTTGATCTCATTAGAATTTTACCTGCTTGCTTAAGAGGCACGGCTGCTGTTTCCTGCTTTGTCACGTTTTTCTTGTCTGGAGAAATTATCTGAGACCAGATCCAAAAGGGACCTTTGCCTTATAAAGAGAAAAGAACAGGAAAAAAAAAGTAATTATTATTCCATCGTATCTTTGCCTGTGACAGGTTCTTCCTCAAATGGAATCATAGACTCAAAGGAAATCCTTGGTTGGGAAGGACCTACTAGGATCACCCAGTCCAAATATTGCCATGGTGATCCACAGAGGGATCCACAGGCTGTAGCTGTCATGGGTAACAGGACATTGCATTTCACTGTGTCCCAGAAGCACTCCCTGAAACTCTAGCACTGAAACCCAAGATTTTCTCCAAAGAGCAGAATTAATAATGCCTAATTTACTGTCAGCTGTGGCCATTGTCACCCTAATTTTCTCTTTTTCTTGTGTTTCTCCCCTTTATACTCCACTATACATAAACTGTATGAACATGGTATTTCCAGAAACTGAATTATTTGCTGTTTAAGCAATTAACTTCTGCCTAACCAAAGAAGGAGATGTCTTCCCTACAAGGCATCAAGTATCTTGAAAACAGAAGTACTTTAGATGCTTCTGTTCCTCTCTCAGATGTGATTGAATTTGGCAAAGAAATTTTGGAGCACTTGGGAGCAGGAAAAGAACTGACAAACAGAATACCTGCTTTCCTGTAACTTACAGGCTACTGACAGAGCACATCAATCCTGCTTTAAAGGGATATATGTAGAAGGACAAAAAAGATTTAAAAAACATGTAGCTTCAGATGCAATTTTATCTGTCAGCAAAGATCCCACAGATAATCTAATGAACATCAACTGTTTGCAACATTCACTTGTAGAGAAGCATTTTGGGCTATTTATTCAGGAACTCCCCAATTAGAGAAGTAATTTACACCCACAGTTCAATATGGCATTTTGATAAGATTTAGCAGGATTTTGGATTGGAAAAAAACCCACCTCAACAGTGAACTAAGCAAAGCACTTCACTGACATTCCCAATCACTCCTCTTTTAAATGGCAACCAGCTACTGCATGGTTTGAATCAGAGACAGAATCACAGGATGGTTTGTGTTCAAAGAGGCTTTAAAGATCACCCAGTTCCCCCCCCTGCCATGGACAGGGACACCTTCCACCATCCCAGGTTGCTCCAAGCCCCATCCAGCCCAGCCTTGGACACTTCCAGGGATGGGGCAGCCACAGCTTCTCTGGGCAACCTGTGCCAGGACCTCACCACCCTCACAGAGAAGAATTTCTACCTAACATTTAATATAAATATCTCCTCTTTCAGTTAAAAAACATCTTCCCATGTCTAATCTACCTGTCCATTTCAAAAGTCCCTCTGCCTCCTTTTTAAAGCCCTCTTAATGGACTGCAATGAGGTTTCCCTAAAGCCTTCATTTCTCCTAGCTGAATAACTCCAATTCTCTCAGCCTGTCTTCACAGCAGAGGTTCTCCGGTCTTCAGAGAATCTTCGTGGTCTCCTCTGGGCTTCCTCCAAAAAATCCAAACCTTTCTTGTGTTGAGGAGCCCAGAGCTGGACACTGTGATCTAGGTGAGATTTCACAAGGGGCAGAATTACCTCCCTTGGTGTGGTGGTCTTGCGAAACACAAAAACCCCAAAAAATTTAGATGTTTTTTCCTGTTGTTCAGGCTAGGTTGGATTTCAGCTAGGGTTTTTTTCCTAGCTTCCAACAGACTGCTTATTTGCATCCTAACAGAGAAACATGTTGTAAACCCAAGAATTTCTCAAGAAAATAAGGTAATAGAGGCAACCAGGTCTTGGCTATACTAGAAGGTAAAATGCTGGAGAATTTCACTGAATTGAAACCCCCAGAAGGTAAAAACCTCCTGTGTGCTGCTCTCTTGTACCTACAGCACTGCCAGACCCATTTTGAAGAGAAGTCACAATTAATGGCTTCTTCTGCCCAGCTTTGGTTAATGGGTGCTTCTGCCTCATCAGACTTCTCTGACTGACAGCAAGAAAAAATCTCCAGAGTGGGAATTTGTGCTCTGCTGAGCAGTGTGCATGATCATTATTTCGTCCAGTATTTTGCTAAAAAGGAGGGAGCCTAATTCACCAGCCATGGTGTCAAATTTTCCTTTAGAACTTTCATTCTGTGTACTCCATCCATCTTGAACTGGCTTCTGGCAGTTACACAATAAATTCATCATATTTCTGATGGAAATTTTTCTCTGTCCAGCTGTCAAAGTAGTGTTGCCACTTCTGGTATGATTTTTTAGCACTCTGTCATGAATAACCTAAAATTGTACTTTAATTTTAAATATATATGTATATTTTCCCCTTTGGGGAATAATTATGTAGTCTAATAGAACTTGGTGCTAAAGGTTTTTCTTTCCTCAAGTTTAAATTGCTTTTTTTATTTTTTTTTTTCTTTGGAGGCATAATGTATTCCTATTACTCCTCACGGAACACTCTAAACTATTTTCAGCTTACACTTTAATGTCTAGCTTTTTTCCCCCCCACTTCCTCACAACAATTTCATCACTTTTTTTTCCTTTTTTTTTTTTTCTCCAAGTTATTAATAAATAAAGACTTGCCTCCATCAGTTCCTTGACATTTTTGCAGACATTCTGACAACAGATTGAATAAATTATATTATCCAATATTAGCCAGAGTAATGGCCTATTATGAATGGAGAAAAGCAACACAAGGTGAAGGCTGGCATTCCTGCTCCTGCAGAACGTGGAGTGGTGCTTTATTGAATCTTCTGCTGCTGTAGCAAGAGCCAAACAATATCTGAGTGCCCGAAGGTGGTGGAATTTGCACATCCCCCTGACCTTTTGCTGTGCTGTTTCCATGGGAAGGGCTCCTTCTTTCTCCAGCCCCCTCTTTTTATCACCAGCTCAACACTTCATGCAGCACATTTTGGGTCTCAACACGCAGTGGAAGCTCAATAATCTCTCCAAAGGAATCCAGATTTCCCCTTCCCCAGGCCTATAGCAATCACCAACTCCTTCAAGCGTCACCACACCATCAGCTGTCAACCAATGCCATGCAATAAAGCCATCCATGATTAATTATTCTTAAATGACAGCAGCATATTGAAACAAGCTGATAGCTGCTGACAGTGGAAATCCAATTAACCTGAATTACTATCTTGATTGTGGCCCAATTAATGTCAGCTGTGCCATGTCAGAAGTGAAGGCTGGGCTAATATAATTGTTTAATTAATTGGTTGCAGGGATAAGTTGATGTGGGACTGCCCTTACGCCGACTGCTTCTCTTATTTTTTCCCCCTCCCCCTGTGAACATTAAATTTGAGGGAGAAGCATAAACAGCTTGCTGTCTACAGCTTTTTGCTTGAAGAGGATAAATGAAGTTCTGTCTTATATACAGTTTGAAAGCTCACAGAGGGTGTAGGGGAGCTTTTAAACTTCTGCAAAATCTATTGTGGTCCTTTGTTTCAGTGATTTTCGCTGCGCCCCATCGCTGAGATCCAAAGGGATTGTGAGGAATTTCTTTGATATATCTGAACTGGGATATGATGTAGTTATGAATTCATGAGTTCTCTGGCTATTAAAGCACATCTAGTGAACAGCAGGAAGGGTGGTAATGGTGAGGGGTGGATTTATTTGTCTTTAGAAATAGAAACTTGAGTCAGAGGTGGCTGGGGGTTTGTTGCTCATGGTGTAATATTTGCCTGGTGCCTTGAGATTAGTTCATCTTCTCAGACCTCTTATGCAAAGACTGTCCTACATGACAAATAATTAAGAGCATTAAGAAATGCATTATGACCAATTTTAGGAATGACTCATGAAGGAAGAGGGTCTGTTTGTGGCTCCTCCAGTTGAAGCACATTACAGCAGCTATTACCGCCATCTTTGCCACATCCATTTCCATTCCTCCATCTCTCCTCTGGTCAGCTTTCGACAGCCATAACACATTTCAAAGTAACACTTCCATTCATAGTGGTTGTAACTCAATGATCTTTGAGGGTTTTTTCAGCCTAAATAATTCTATGATAATATGGTTGTGTAAAGGCTGAGATTGAAGTGCAAAAAACCAACTGTGGTCTAAGTGTTGCACTGAACCACTTACTAATAATAAGTTGGAGTTTGTGAAGTAGAGCAAGACAAAACTTCCCTTGATCTTCACCAGAAACTTTAAAATATTCTTTAAAAATACAGACAGGCTCAGACTGATTACCAAATAAGAGGATTATAATGAGAAAAGGATCTCTAATGACTTCAAGGAGCTAGCATTAAAAAGTTAAACTTGGTAAATTAATATGTTAAATACAGTGGCTCTGACAAGCAGTGAGGGGAAAATATACAGACATCCATACAGATATCTATATGGGTTTTTCCCTACGTGGAGCTCAACTATTTAAGCTCTTGTCATAGATGCCAGGAGAAAAGGGATGGAGAGTTAAAAGCTTTGATCAGCTTCATGTAAAAAAAGCTGGGACACTTCACAAGTTCAGAGGTTCCCTTCACTTCTCCAGACTCTTCAAAAATATCTGGTTCCTTCAATGTCAACCTCAAAAAATTCCTTAAATGGGACCTCCCTGGAGATGCCTGTCTTTGAGTTGTTCTCCAAATAGCACCAGGGCATAATCTCCCATGGAGGTTTCAATTTAGGTGGAAGGGCTCAGAACTACTTCAGAAACTTTCTCAGAGCTTCAAAACACCCATTCAGTCCAGTTTTCAGGATTTTGGGAGAATTTGTCAATACGTTTGGGAGGATTTTCAGATCAGCCTTATCCTAAAAAGTGATTAATGTCCTCATCTTCTCAGCAGGGTAGGAGAGCCACTCACCATATTTTAAGAAAACCATGTCATAGCAAGCTGAACTACATAAAGCCCTTTTTAACATAACTTAGTTGGCAGTTTATTAATTTGTTGTCTGTGCACCTCTAAGAATACTTTCTTTAGATGGTGTGTAACTTAAATTTCTTTCTCTTGGCTAAAAGTTAGTTGTGGTTGAGTGACATGTTGCCTTTTGGCTGCGTGCTCCAGGCTCTACCATTCTGGAGGATCCCCTCTCTCTGCTGTTTTGTTGATTGGAGGAAATGTTTGCAGGTGGTTTGTTCCTTACACAGCATAACTGGGTGGAGTAGATGAGCTTTCTAATGTGAATCTGGCTCCAAACTGGCACCATGACAGAAACCATAAACACAAAGATATGTTGGATTTCATTTCATTCCTTTCTGCCCCTTTCCATCCTTACCACGAGATAAAACTCGAACATGAAGTCTGTTCTCACTTCCATCCTTATAGACCCGTGATTTAATTTAATTCTTTCTTTTCCAGCCTGTCCTCTCGTTGCTGTGAGGGATTGATATGCTCTGTAGGACAGAGTGTTGGCACTGTGCTTTGTGACATTCCCAGAGCTCTATTATGTTGTCTATCACAGTCGAGTTATTCCTACACCCTTCACGTAAGGAGCCCTTTGTGCTGGCAGAGCTGACACGACTCAGCCTCGACACGGGGACTGTGATTCTGACCAGCAAGGTCAGGCTCCAAGGCCATTTGTGAAGCAATGCTGATATTCCATTGTTTGTTACAATCATCTCTCTCATTCAGAATCCATCACAGTTTGCAGTTACACAGTGATTTTGACACAGACGCAGGAAACTCTGAGCTTTGATGGCAGTGAATAATTCAGGATGCTCTGAATGCTATCTCACTGCCAGAGACTGAGGAACAATGAAGTATTTTAACCTCTGGTCATTCTCAGCTCTCATATTCATTGCCCCCTTTAGCTTAGATCAGACCAAACTCCACTTTAGGGTGTATTTAAGGATGCTGCCGAGAGCTTAGAGTGATTGTTTGAGAGATAAAGGAAGGGACAAAAACTTACTCCTTTGTAATGTGAGCTCCAGTGTCATATACATAACTCTATTGTGTGACTATATAATTAAAGAGAAATGCTTTCATCCCAGAAGATTTTAAAGGTTTTAAGTTAGAAATGGCTCAAATAGTCTACCCAAAACAAAACCAAAGAGAAAACCATCCCTATAAAAACTGGATAATTAAAAAAATAAAGTTTGTATGTTGATCTTGGCAAACAGTGACTCCATCATCACAGGTGTCACTATTTTTGCTCTATTCATTTAGTGAAGTCACATCCCTGATATCATAACATGGAAAATGAGGAATGAAGAAGTTAAATGACTTATAAATGGCCACATAACAATTTCATGAGAAAAGGAGGGATAGTGCTATATCAGCCTGTACAGTTCCCCTCATTGCCTGCTGTTTTCAGATTTCTTTTTGGTATTTATATTTAAATGCTCTTGTTACAAGTCCTGAACTCTGGTCTTTGAATTTCTCTGGATCTCCATCTGTTAACCTGAGCAGCAAACCTCAGGAGAATACTCTCTCACACAAGATTTTCCAATACTTGGTGCTTTCTCCTGGAGTCAGAAGTTCAGTATCAACTCAGTCTACCTCCTGCAATTTGTGCATTTAATCCACCAGAAAAAATGAAAATGAAAAAACAACAGACCGTCAAAATACCCTTCAAACCCTGAAGAAGTTGTTTGGGTTTAAACAAAGGCTTAGATCAGATATTTTGACAGCCTAACCAGTTCTCCGTGGCTTCTAGAGAAAATTAAGCTGCCTCAAATTTAATCCCGTGCCACCCAATAAAATGATATGGAGACCCTATTTCTGCTTAGTTTCACTGGTGCTACACTAGATGTGACTATCCACTTCTTTTTTTGTGACAGATATATAAGTAAGTAGTAAAATGGAAATATCCTTTTGTCATTTTGCAATTATTTAAGATTCTCAGCTTTTATGTCTCAGGTCTACTTTGAACAGGTGAACACTCACACTTGTATACATGGGTTTAAGAAGCAGTAAAATAGATTTTAGTCTGTATTAGGCAACGTGTGAGGTTTGCATTCCTTGAGCTCCTAGCAGACAACTTGTCACTTTTCAAAAGGAAGGTTTTCTCCACATAATTTTCTCTCTATTCCTCAGCCCTCTGCTCCCAAGTATCCTGCAGGGTGCAAAGGAGCAGCAGGGACATGGTGGGTGCCTGTAAATATTTTCTACACTCTTTGGATTTCGGTACCAGGGAAAAACAAAACAATTTACTGTATTTAGAGGTCTATTTAAAATTCAGTGCAGCAGAATTTCAGCTGTGTTCTATGATGTTTCAAAATAATGCAGGGTAATTTGTGCCTGTCAGCCACTGCTTGACATGCTAATGATGGGAGTAATTTATTAGTAGTAAAGTAAATAGTGATGTTAGTGATAGTGGTGAGCAAAGTTTGTAGGAAGTAAGTTCTACATTAAATCAATGGACACAGTAAAGAAAAAAAAAAATTCCCTATCATATCAATAAATTTAATGAAAACACGGACACTAAACACTGCCTATTATGGCACTATGATATTTTTGCTCTGGAAATTTATCAGCTCCTAACACTGATATTCTGAGGCATTAATGCCATGGTACTTCATGGAACCACTTCCAATATTTTTCCAATATTTTCCTAGGCCTGGGAGGAGCTTTTTGTGTATCAGTTCCTGTAATGTACTGACTTATATTGAGGTACACAGAAATCTTCTGGTGGTAGGGTCAGACCAGCTTAGACTTTCAGATTGATTGCTTGGTGCATGAAGACTTGCACTGAGGATAATTTATCTTTATTACTGGTGAGATTTGAAGGCAAGTTTAGGTTCAAGAACATGGTGCCTTGAAGACAGAAAAGCTTTCTTTCAGTCCCAGCATGAACGATATTGTCGTATAACAAGAGTAAATGGCCTCAAATTGCACCAGAGGAGGTTTAGGTTGGATATTAGGAAAAAATTCTGCACTAAAAGGGTTGTCAAGCCCTGGAAAAAGCTGCCCAGTGAAGTGTTGGAGTCACCATCCCTGGCAGGATTTAAAACCTGTAAATGGGACATGGCTTAGTGGTGGCCTTGGCAGTGCTGGGTTAATGGTTGGACTTGATGGTCTTAGAGGTCTTTCTCAACCCAAATGATTCTGTGATTCTTTTTCTACTACCCCTTGCAAGTACCTTTGTTTTCTTTATTTGATGTTTGCTTTTGTTTGAGGATGTTCAGAAGATCCTTCATGGCTGATGTTGAAATCTTTTGTAAAGCATTTTATCTTTATTAGAATTTTCATCTATATATTTTTTTTGCACCTATATAGAGGGTAGTGAGGAGAAATTCTTAAATTATTTGGACCAGAGTCTCATCAGAGTACACTGGAGTTAAGCCAGACTAAATGCTTTTTTTGGCTCTGGTCCTTTTAGGATTCTGCAAAGTTTGACCTGGTTGTTGTTGGCAAAAGGAGACAGTCTGTGGGGGACTCCAGTGTTTTTTGGGAACAGAGATGGAGCTGGTTCAAGAATTAAGACATTCTGCCCTGAAAGAGAAACTGATGATGTACAGACCTGATAAGTGAGGTTGGTCAAAGGCTGGATGAACTGATGGGCTCAAAATGCTGAGATTGGCAGCACAGTGAGCCACAATATTTCATTTCCAATCCTTCAAAGTAGTCCCATTCATAAAATAAAATAATCTAACTAATCAACACAGCTCAGCAGGAAGGTTTTCTTCGAGCACTGCATAGCTTTAATGTGGTCAAATCATTCTCTCTCTGCTCTGCTCCCTTTCAGTGTTTCTGGGTTTGAATTGCTGGAGGAGTTAAGTTCTCTCTGAATCTGCCTGTGTGGGGCTTTTAAGCATCTCAAGGTGGTTTCTGGAAAAGTGTAAGCATTTGTTTTGCTACATTGGGTGAATTCTGATTTGGGAAATGTGGTCTCTGGTGTTTCAGGTGCACACACCAGTTATTACCTGCTTTAAATTGCTGGCTGGCTTTGCTGTGTAGAACTCAAACAGCTGCCAGAGGTAGGTGGCTTCATTCCAGAGCTGGTAAAAAGATAATCCTCTTTATAGTGAATTTGTAAATCACGTTGGAGGTTTGCTGCCTTGAAAGGCGTGCTAGAAATGTAAGCCATTATCATGTGTTATTACAAATGATGTCTCAGCCATTGGAAAAACAAGTGTATTAGGGGAATATTAGGATTGCTAATTCAAGCATTCAGAAGGTGGAAAATGCAGCAATTAAATCTGTGTGCACAGGCTCAACATCAGCCCCTGTCAGCTTTTAGGCAAGCCAACACAGAAAGCATTGTGCTGCCATCCTCCTCCTGATAGATGTGGCAGATAGTGAAAATTATCTCAAATTTTGAACTGGTCAAGAGTGTACATGAATGAGGGTTTTAGAGATGTCATGTCTTTCCTAAACTGAGGCAAAATTCCCCAAAACAGTAAAATTAACACCCTCATCAAAGGGACAATCCCCTCTCTCCCTATTCTTCCTTACACAGGACAGGGGAAAATGGTTTCAAGTTGCACCAGGGGTGGTTCAGGTTGGATATCAGGGAAAATTTCTTCACTGAAAGAGTGGTCAAGAATTGGAACAGGCTGCCCAGGGACAGGGTGGATTCAACATCCGTGTAAGTGTTCAAAAAACAAATAGATGGGGCACTCCTTCATATGCTTTAGTGGGCAAGGTGGTGATCGGCCAAAGGTTGGCTTGATGACCATTGGAGGTCTTTTCCAACTTTAATGATTCTGTGATTTTCCCCCAAAGCAGGGAGTGACTAGAGGAAATTATCTTTTTCAGGATGTGATACTTGGAAAATTTTAAATTGTGTTCTCCTTTGATTTGGCTGGCAATTTTCATTCAAAAGAAATAGCTTGGGCTGGATTCCATGCATGGAAAATCCAATCTTGGATCGTTGTCCCTGGCTAGCTAAGTGGCAGAAAACACAGTCTTGCAGTAGGACATGCTGAGGAATCATGCCTGTAGATGGCACTTGGCTTCACCTGGGATGTATCATAGAAACATGTGGAATCATGGAATACTTTGGGTTGGAAAGGACCTTAAAAATCATCCAGTTCATCCCCTCAGCCATGGGCAGGGACACTTTCCACTAGACCAAGTTGCTGAGGGCCCCATCCCACCTGTGCTTGAACACTTCCAGAGATGTATGCAAAGAAAATTGATTAATGAGAAGGGGACTTCATTAATGAATGAAGAGACTTATGGGGAATGGGAAAACTGCACAGAATTAGTGGAAAGCAGCAAATACATAGACACAGCATCATAAAGGGAAGCGTGGAATCAGTCCAAATGACATGGAAGTGAAGGCCCAAAAACAATATGCCAAAGCCAAGTGATCTATTTCCTTGCTGCTGTGGGCTGGCCTTTCCCTGTTGCTCTCATATCTTCTGGGTTTTATTCATATGTAACTTGTCTACTTTGTTCTAATTTAAAAACACTGTAAGTGCTTAATAATACTCCTGGCCTTTTCTAGCCTGCCTGCAGAAGCAGTGATATTTGATAGCAAATTCATTGTAGCTCTATAAGGAAGCCATACCATAAAGGTCACCAAATTTGGTCAGTGCATTTTAATTTGTACACAAGTTAAAGGTCACGTTCCTCCCTTCCACTGCAGTAACACTGAGTGTTTACTCTCTCATCAGAACTGATTGTGTGTGGCCTAGCTAAGGGATCTGATCAATGCAAATGGAATATGAAATTAGAATAATAATAATAATAATAATAATACTGCTGCAAGAGTAAGGGGATTTTTTTCCCCTATGTATGTTTACATAATTCTTGGAGGTAACCACACATCTACAATGTCTGGCTTTCTGCTGTGTTTCTCCACTATTTTCTTTTCCTCTCCCATGAGAACTCCCCAGCCTGCAGCAGAGTTTCTGCTTTTGTCCACTGGAATGACAGCAGTTTCAGATTCATAGTATCATCTCTGTATAAACACGTCCAAACGTAATTAAGAACCTGGGCTCTCAAGCCAGCAGACCTCAAATTAGCTTTCAAAATGCATATTAAGAGCACAGACAAATGCTTTCATGAAATTCCAAATGACCTCTGAGGTCAGGGTGAACAAAATTGTATGAACCTCTTTAATGTCACAAAACTCTCTACAGAGATTTGCATATAAAATGAACCATTTTATGTCAAACAGATTTGTTAATCTTACAATAAAGGAAGCAGCACTTGAAAATTAATCAGGGTGGGTTTTCATTGCCCAACAGAGGCCCTTAAAAGGACCTGACCTGATAACTGGAAGCTGTTATTGTGTGGTTGCTAAATTTAATAATTTTTGGTTTTTATCTGCTGAATGGGTTTGCAGAAAATAAATTTCTAGAGCAGATTAGTCTGCAATGGTTTCTTTGCTGGAGTAGTGGAATTGTACTTTCAGAAGTTCTTGCAGTCCTGGCACTGCTCAAAAACACTTCATGATTTGTTCTTTATTTTAAAATTGTGTTTGAAATATGGGTAAACATTTCTGTAAGTAAAATGGATTGTCTCATTGAGTCTGGTGGCATTGAGCACATGGGTAGATTTTTTGCTTGCTTACCACAATAACCTAAAAACTGATAATGGAAAAAGGGTCCTTGTTCACTAGGAGACAGATTCTTGCCCATACAACCAAACTGAAAAGCTCAGGGTATTTCCAGACCTGTTCCTAGTCCCCACTCCCAAACTCTGGAAGCATTGGAAGAGGCTGCCCAGGGAAGTGATGTAGTGAGTGTTCCTGCAAGTGTTTAAATGCCTGTGGATATGAAACTGGAGGACATGGTTTAATGGTGAGCATGGTGGTGCTTGCTGGGTTGAAGGTTGGACTTGGTGATCTTAGAGGTCTTTTCCAACCTTGACAATCCCATTTTGCTATGAGTGTTTATATTATTTAACATTGCAAGAGGGAGAGGCAGAGGCAGGTGGCCTTGGGTTAACCCTCTTGGTTACTGTCCTCATTCTTATCCCAGTGCTGAGACCTGGGAGTGATGGAATAAAGGTGGAGAGATTAATCTAATTAATCTCTAATGAAAGCAACCTGCCCCATTTTGTCCTGCAGAGGACATAAAAAAACTCCCCAGCCTTGAAGTTGTAGGGTGTAGCTCTGCTCTGAAGTGGTGTCATATGCTCTGATGTTCCCAGAATAGAGCAGCTGTTCTAGTACAAATCCCTGCCTAAACTAAAATTCCTGTTTCTAGGGATTTTCACCTCCTTTGTGGAGGCAGTTGAGAAATCTCAACCTCCCTGCCTTACAGTCCATAATGTAATCAATCCACAAAGGATCGAGAAGCTCAGTGCTGCTTTTCTATTTGTGAAACAAGTGCTTTTTTGTTTGGTTGGTTGGTTGTTTTTTTCCATTCAATATAAACACAGGAAAAACAGTTTCCTTTAGCCTCTTCTATTATTAATGCTTGGCCTCAGATAGTTTTTGAATCTTTAGCAAGAAAGTATTTTTTTTTTCCTCCTTGTAAATATGTTTTCTTAGGAATTTCCAAGATGAAACTTACTTTTCTGGGCCTGGGGCTATAATGGGCTTTAATGGGTTTTAATTACTTAACTATCTGTTGTGACATAATTAAAATATCTTTCAACATTTCAGCCCCAAGAAATAAATATCTTCTAGGCTGTAAAATATGACTTGCAGCTTAATTTTCTTAAACAAAGAGGGAAAGGTTTCTTCCAGGCTCAGTCACATCCAGTTTGCCTGTCAATATAAAGTGCTTCTCAACTGTGTCCCTAAATACCCTTGCTCATTCCTTCCCTTGCTTTTCACTCCTATTTCACATGTGTGTTTAAAGAGCCTCTGTCAGGATTAAAATATATCTACTTATTTTACTAAAAAACCCTGAGAGCCCAGAAAAAATAACTGCAAAAAAGCCATTACATCTTGCTACAGGATTAGAATTTTTTTGGTCCCATGTTGCGTTCTTTTCGTCTTGGGAAAATGTGTACAATGAAAATAGATTAGCTGCAATTTAATCAACAAATTCGAGGTGCTGTGGGAAATGGACTTACAACAGGTTGGGACAGAGCTGTAAAACCAGAGCAGTGCTGCAGCATAGCATTCAAGGTTTAGAATAAGCTAAGATAATTAAAATGAAATCAGATAGTGGGCTTATAATTATTTCTCATACATTTTCCAGCAGAAGATAATCTTGTCGCTTTGAACTTTTCCCAAATTCAGCCTGAAATTGTTTGTTGCGTTGATTTCTCTATCTCTATTTACATACTCGTTTTAACAGACAGTTAAAGGGAGTCAGTGCTTTCCAAGGTGGGGTTCCAGGGTATGTTTCCCTGGGAGATACATGGTTTTTGGGAGGTTTTGTTAAATTCAAGCAGCTCCTGTATGTGGACAGTTTTGCAATTTAACAGGAAAAAATGGAGAAAGCACCCACAGATTTTGTGACCTCCAGAAGTGTTTGGCAAAACCTCCAGGTCTCTGGGAAAAAAAAAAAACAAACAGGCAAAACAGTTGTTCCCTCATGTTTTCTGGATACTTCTTGAAGTTCAGGTGAAGACCCTCCAAATTTAGTTTGCACTAAAAATGCCCTTCAGCTGTTGATCCATCCGCTGTGCCAATGATCTTGGGCACGTCTTGTCTGCAAACATCTAACTCCAAGTGCAGGTGGAATGTTCTGGGCAAAATGGTCTTAAAATTGCTCCTGTGAGCAATCAGGGGTGTAGTTGCAGGAACTGAGAGGAGGTCACGTTGCCTCAGAGCTCCCAGGAAAGCCAAGGAAGTCAGGGAATAGGAATAATGCACACTGTGAGAGAAGAATCCTCAGGAGCTGAGGGGAGAAAGAGCTGGGAAAAGATGAGTGAAATCCACTGTGTATTAGCTGGATGTGTGGGAAATGCTGCAAAAATGCAAAGCTCCCTGAAGGATTATGCTGTAACATAAATGATTCATTTTACAGGTGGTTTGGCTTTTTGTGGGTTGTTTTGATTGGCTTTTTTTCTTTAATTTTTCCTTAACTTTTCTGTGGCTGTGATTCTGTTATTCTGAGACTGCTAAAATTATGGCAGAAACCTCGTAGTGTCTGTCTCAGAGCAGTAAGGAACTTGTCCCCCTGAGAAATCCTGTTGCAGGTTTGCAAACAATTTTCCATTTCCATGTAAGTGTAGATTAAGTTCGATGCAAGGGGGGGCATCATGAATCACATTTGATTTTTATTCATTTTTTTTTTTATTCCTTGGGAAAACTGGAACTCTCTTGAGATCAGCTGTACTTTCACCCAGGGAATGTGCCTCTACTTTCTCCACTTAAAATGGATATAACCCAATCATTGCATTGATGTTTGGGATGGAAAACATTAATTATATGATTCTGCTGTCATGGAAACCCCATGAAAAAAATTAGAATCTTTACATTAAGTGAGAGCTTTGCGTGGTCTCATGTGAACATGACTTTGGATAGATGTCCTAAGGAAATTTGAGTAGATAAGTAAAATTTCTAAATATGTATGATGAACGCAGCATAATAATTATTCCGTTACTGAATGAGGCAGAAATCCAACTTTAGAGGGAGGGCAAAGGTTGATCCCTATAAATGCATCCATGGAAAACACAAACTCTGGATTTTCTTTGCTGCTCAGTGCTTACATTTCTGAGGTTTCTGTGCTTCCAGTGTGCAATGTTACCTCAGGGTTTTTAAAAAGACTCTTTGAAAAACTCATTAAAAGGGATGTGTTTATTTTTGTCTCTCGATTTCCTTCAAGAATGGCAGTGGGGCATTAAGACACCATTTGTAATCTCACTTTGGCAATCAGACTCTGTAAACCTAAACCAGGGATAATGAGCAGAGTTAGTTGGTTGTAATATTATTATTTATGTTGTTAATTAGTGTATATTTATGTAATATTCAAGTGAGGGTGCCCATACCGCAGTCTGCAGATCCTGTCTGGAGAAGAGAATCTGTTCAACACATTCTGTGCCTGCATCTCTCTCCTCTGATAAAGGCAGGGAAAGGGCCCCAGGAGCTCACAGAAATTCAGGCTGCTCCTCTCCACAGGACAGGCTTGGTGAGCTCCATGGGGTGTCATAAAATCATAGAATATTAAGGTTGGAAAAGACCTCCAAGTCCATCAAGTTCAATCTTTGTGCCAAGTCTCATTGAGGGGATTCTTTCAAGGCCCTTCCTGAAGCAGGGTGTGCCCTTGTCCAGTGAAGGGACTGCTGCTTTTGCAGACATGTATCAGCATTTTTCTAACTGAGTGACAAACTCCTGTGCTGCTGGGATCCTGCCACTCTTCCTCAGGATCTGTAGGGAAGATGGTGTGTCCAAGAAGGAATCAGAAGCTGCTTTTACTGCTCCACCAGCATGTACAGATCTATGGCTGGAGACTAAAGCAACTCAAAGAATTTAACACTTTCCTTATTGAAATGTAAAACAAACAAGCAAACAAAAATAAAAAACCCAAAACAAAAAACCCAAACAACAACAACAACAACACCAAAAAATCAAAAACAAAAACAAACCAATGTTTTAGGTAGGAATAGACAGGAGAATCCTGCCGTGGGTTTTACGGCTGTGAAGTACAGTTACACTAAATATGCTAGAAGATATTTTAAAGTGCAGGAATCATTACCCAGACTTGCCAGCCAGGACAAACTCATAAAATGTGAACCAAATCCCAGGATTCAGGCTGGGCTGCATCCCTCCTGATCAGTCTCAGTCTGTTTATGGTTTAGTTGGTTAAAAGCAAGGAAAAAGGGACGGAGGAAGAGGCTATGCAAATGCAAAATAAGAGTGACTTGGACTTTGTAATGCTGGAAAGAGGAAAAGAAGGGAATCTCTCTGCGAAGGGAATGATGGAAAAGCCAAGTGAAGTGATAACCGTGCAGTCTTTGAAGCTCTTAATGGGACTATTTGAGAATTCTGCTTTAAGCTAAATGACCCATTAGCATCCTCTGCTGACCAAACACAGGCTCTGACGTTTTAGAAGTGGACAAGGACCTCCAAGTGCCTTTGAAAATCTGCAGTTTGAAGCAGTGGTTTCCTGGTTTGACTTGGAATTAATGTAGGTGAAAATTAAAGGGGAAGCAGTAGCAAGTCTATTGTCTCACGGGCTGAGCTTACAGGATGCACTGCAGTTACTCCTGAGGAAATTAAAGTGTTGGGTGAGGATGCACTATGAAGAAACATCCTTTTGTGTGTGAAAAAAACCCAAAACAAATAAAATAACAAAAGTTAAAGAGAATCAGAGAATCATAGAATGTTTTAGGTTGGAAGAGACCTTAATGATCATCTCATTCCACCCCCTGCCATGGGCAGGGACACCTTCTACTATCCCAGGTTGCTCCAAGTCCCATCCAACCTGGCCTTGGACACTTCCAGGGATGGGGCAGACACAGCTTCTCTGGGCAGCCTGTTCCAGGGCCTCACCACCCTCACAATAATTTCTGTGAGCCTTTATTCACTCGTATTCTACCCCACAGAGTCACAGTGAACTGATGGAAAAGCATGAACAAATCTGTGCTCCAAAGTAGGGATTTTGGGAAGAGGAATAGTGTCTTCTCACACACTCCCTCCTTGCATGCCTGACAAGAAGATCCCTCCTCACAAATGCACATGGAATGATTTATTTAAAACACTTTTTTTTTTCTCTTCCAAATCAAAGAAAACCTATCCATTTGAGTGATTGAAAAGCTGATGGAGAGCCATGATGATTCACTGATTATCTGCTAGGGAGGCAGGACAGTACAACATTTTAAGGTGAAAAAATAATAATCTAGAAATCCACACTTAGATCAAACCACCAGTTTGATTGGTGGTTGATTCTGGAAGAGAGGACAGGTCATGCATCACTGTTCCCTGCTGGAAGTGCTTCTCCAGCTTGTTCAGGCACTGAGAGGGAATGAATGACAGGATTTGGAGTACCAATGGAAGAGATGAGTCTCCTGTCCTTTGCAGTGTAAGAGACCAAAACGTCCACAGAACAGAACAGCAGGGGAACAATGGCTCTGTGGGAAATACTGTGCAGAGGGATGTAAAGCAGTTAGAGAGGGATCCAAGACAGACTGATTGCAGCAGAAGGAAAGGAAAGGAAAGGAAAGGAAAGGAAAGGAAAGGAAAGGAAAGGAAAGGAAAGGAAAGGAAAGGAAAGGAAAGGAAAGGAAAGGATAACAGCAGTAATATTAACATCATCTCTCCTTTGAGAGTGTTGCTTCAGTTGTAAGGAAGGCAAAGGAGTCTGAAATAAAGCAACTGGTTTGTCACATCAAGATGATGTTATCAACTCTGGTGGCTGGAGGACTGGTTGATCTGGTCTCAAGGAAAATGTCCAAGTTAAGAATTTCACTGAAGTCCCTTTTCTGTGTGTGTATTACTTACATGGTGGGATCATGGAAACACCCTTCTTCTAATCCATCTAAAAAGGAGGAAGGGGATTGAATTATCTGCAGAGATTTGAAATAGGAAGAAACGACATCACGTCCATGGAGGTCACTAGGAAGAGTGATGGGTTGAAGTAGAAACAGATATCAAAATTAAAACTCCGTAGAATCTCTTTTACCATATCTGAAAGTGAATGAGATCAGGGTGGTTAACACTGGAAGCACATTTGCCTGCCCTGTGAACAGCCCATGTCAGTGCTTGTCTCAATTCCATTGCACAGCAGAGTGGAGAGGGAACTCTTTCTCTTTAAGGGGACAGTTTTCTCCTGGCAGCCAGATGCAGCTCCAACACCCCCAGACCAAAACCAAAATGAGTGGCCTTACCCAAGTCCAGCCCTCCAAGCAGAGCCTGGAAATTTAGTGTGACACAGTGATTTAAGCAGGAAGAAAGTTGTGTAAGAAAAGGGGATTATATCCAGGAGGAAGAATCTGGATTATCCAGAAGGATAAATCAGTCCAAAAAAGTAGAGAAATTCTTTACATTGCTCCAGCTTGTTCCAAACCATTATTTCTACAGAAAAAATAACATTTCTTTACAGATTTAATCTCCATGAATTAATTTCTTTGTCTTTCTCCTCCCAGCTACGAGCCAGGAAGATGAAGTGCTGCCTCCTCTCCATCGCTTTGGCCGTCCTGCTGCTCATCGTCATAATCATCGCGGTCTCTGTCAAGCGCTGACCTGGCTGAGGTTTGCACAGGTAAAACCCTTTAGCCAAGTCTTCCATCATAATCTGTAAGGTGCCTGAAAGACAGTTGAGGAAGCTGATCATGGTAAGAAAAAAAATATCTTCACCTGCAGAGTCAGGTCTGGCATACTAAAAGATTTTCTTTTAAACGGTATTAGAAATATTGTTAGTGGGTCCTTAAAATTAAGCCAAGGTGATATTGCAACAAAACAACATATGACCCTTTCCTGTGCTGTTTGTGTCATGTTTGATTTTACATTAATCTCATAGCAATGCCAACTAATGGATCCTAATTATTAGGACTGGGAATTAAAGATGCTGTGTTTGTTTTAAAGACTCAAGGCTGGAGCACAGCCAGGGGCAATCCAACAGCCCAGAGGTGTTCCCAAGTGCTTTTATCTTCTGAGATGTTACAGAGACCCTCCTGAGGAGCAGG
Organism: Illadopsis cleaveri; assembly: GCA_013399915.1. NCBI lineage: Eukaryota > Metazoa > Chordata > Aves > Passeriformes > Timaliidae > Illadopsis > Illadopsis cleaveri. Next base: position 44,227 of record VXBB01015267.1, read on the forward strand.
AAGACAAAGAACTGGAGATTTCAGTAGGGATGAAAAATAAAAAATGGATTTTTGGTGATCTTTGCTCTGGATCTATACCTAGAGGGAATATTGGTCTCTAGTAGGAGGATTGGGCTGTTATATTGGGAATATATAGGTGAGATATCAAAGCAACTTCATCCTATTAGTGAAGTTTCACCTATAGCAGGTTTGCTTTGTGAAACAAAATGTTCTTTAAATGTTAGGTATAAGACACAACTTTTTTAAAATTTATTTTCTTTTCTTTTCCTTCATTGCCCTGGGAGAATGTGTCATCAATTATTTCTGATATTCTGTTTCTGATGCAAAGCATGTCTGGGTTTCTTCCTCTTTAGAAGGTTGCCAGGCCATTCTTTAAGGAGAGAATATCAGATTTACAGATTTTCTGCCCCCCAAAGGGGGGCTGTGTGGCTGCTGCCAGGGCAGGGGTCCCATCTGGTAAAGCCAGGACCAAAAAGCAGCAGTGGGATTTTTCCTGCAGACAGCAAATCTTCTGTGAAACTACCCTTGGGACAGCACAAAGGATTGAGAGATTTTGTTAATTCCTTTGTTTAACAAAGGTTCAGTGTTACATGAAATGCTCTCCTTTCCACAGGAGGATGAGGCTTATAAAGTGCCTTCTTTCCACTGGGAACTAAAAGAGGTTGGTTCAAAACCATCATAAAAAGATTATTCTGCACACATCTTAAGCTTTGGCACTTCTGCCATGACACTGTGGCAGTCAAAATTTGGGTACGAGAAGGAATTGTACAAATCAAAAACAGAAAAAAAACCCAAAAACAAAACTGTTGAAGGAGGTCCAGAACCATCTCACTGGTTTGGACGAGGATGATCACAAGCCCTACATCATTGCTAGGAGAAATGGACAGGAAATATTTTGCTACACTTGAATCTTTACTTAGGTGTTTGGCCAGCCCTGAAGTGAGGATGATATTAGTGAAATGGACCTTTAATTGACTGAACATCAAGGTTCTTACAGCATATCTATCATCTATCTATCTATCTATCTATCTATCTATCTATCTATCTATCTATCTATAATTTCTATGTATTTTTTATTCCATTTTTATAGAAGAGACACTGCTTATAGGTGCAAACAGGGATCTGTCCTGATAATTTAAATCTAGAGCAACTACAATAATTTTAATTGCACTACTCTGCTTTTGCTCTGCATTACTTTGGAAATGTGTTCCATCAGGATAATCTGTAATAGAACACAATTTCTTTTGGTATAGTTAAATATTCCTATCTACTGGAAATTACAAATCTTACCATCAGTTAACTACATCTAGACACATTTTAATCAAAATCCCTTTAGTGGAGAAAGTCAGAGAACAAAATATTCTTACAACAAAGCTCCATTGGAAAACTAAAATTAATCTCCTGTTATGAGATCCATGTCTTGAGGGAAGTGAACCTAGAGATACTAATGAAAGCCCCAGGAAAAATATCATGCTCTACTTTTCATCATCAGTTGTGAAACTAATTATTGAGCTTCTGAAACAAGAGTTACTCTGCAGCAGTAGAACTGGAGGCAGGACCTGCATTGAGTTGTACAGGAATAATGATGATTTCTGATCTTTATATAAATGATTCTTAATCTGAGTTACCCCTAGTAGTGTGCAGCAGATTTCATATTTATGCTTTGAGGATTTCTAAACCAGGATGTTTTCAGGGTTTCTGTGTCCACAGTGATAGATGAAATTCTATTCTGAATTTTAATGCAAACAGATTTTTTAAAAATCCGTGGTTTTTAAAATATCAGTGGATACAAAGACTACCTCAAGAAACAGGTTCATATAAAGTTCTTTTACACACTTTAGGAAGATAGGGAACAGCTGGGGTCTAATGTGTAACAACTCTGCATGACTTCAGACAAAATAAAGGGAGGAAAGCAAGTGAGGGAACTAATTACTAATACTCTGGTTGGCCCAGGCCATATCATTGAATAAAATCCCAAGTTTTGTAATGATTGGCAAGAATTTCCACTTAACATCTCCTCAGAATGTTTGTTCCATGCTGGATTAGTAAAGAGCCAAAAGAAAAACCCCCAGCCACTCCACTCCAGTGGTTTAAATCTCATTTGCAGGATATTAAAGTTAGGCTTCTTTAGCTTTCATGGCTGTTGATAAGAAATATGAAGGTCACTATTCAGTGTATTAAAGAAATTATACTATTAATATCTATGATTGGTTAATTAATAATATGATCAGTATTTATTGTTTTGATCATTAGCATATTAAGGTTTTTTGTTTGTTTTGGTTTGTTTTTTGTTTTTTGTTTTTTGTTTTTTTAATTGGTTGATGTTTCTGCTTTTGCAATAATGACACTGAATCAACAGTTCTTCTCAAAAGAAGAATTTTTTTCCCACATCATGAACCAGACACAGCTTGGACAGACAAGCCCATTCCTTCCATAGGGGAGATCACCTGATGAACCTTGCAGAGTGAAAAGCAGTTTTCCCTGTGAGTTTCCCAAGCAGTTGTGCCATCGTTGGCTGCTGGCTCAGTGCGTGCAGAGGGAGAGAGCAGCTGTTCAGGAGAGTTCCCAGCCCTGACTTCTGCCTGTTGAGGGCCCTGCCATAAGTGTGTCACTGCTCCCTTGGGGCAGTTTTGTCTGGCAGAGAGAGAGAGAAAAGCGTCCACAGCGAATGTAGAGAAACTCCTGAGGACTTGTGTCTGTACATTTGTTTGCTGACACCTTAGGAAAATAGCCCAGGAACTTTTGGGTCACACTGTGCACATCTTGGAGCAACACTGCAGCTGCTCTTTTTGCTGTTCCATCAACATCAGTGACTATTTTAAAAGACAGTATGGCAGGAGCAGTCAGAAAAAAGCTTTTTTGTTAACAACAGCTTTGGATAGTGTCAATATTTCAGCTAGACAGACCTTCTGTGCCCTTCTTTTGACTCATTTGCATGAGTGCACACTTATCCCAAGTGACAATCAAGACTGTTGGAATCCCAAGTTTTAAGCTTTTTTTATAGGAAAATAGAGGTGACAAACTTTGATAAGGATGCTGCATGTATGTGACAGCTGGAAATTATGGTTTCCAATGACAACTTTGTCATCTCAATCCCATTAGCCCAAGAAAGAGAGAATGGATGATGACTTGACTGAGCCCTGTTCTTGGAAGAAGTCATTGCAGCAGAGAGTGCCTTCACCATTACCAAGACACATTTCTGCCAGCCAGAGGTTACTGGACTGAGCACACAGACTTTGCCATACAGATCCCTTAAATCTTTTGGGCTGTGACTCCTCAGATTTTCCCAGCATTCAGCAGCTTGAACCTCAAAGCCTTCCTGATACAGGAGACAAGTTATTAAATCTTTAATGGACATTGATTCATTCATTTTTTGATCATTTGACCACTTGGATTTTGAACCATCATCAACTTCTAAAATATTAACAATCCTGAGTGAGGAGTTGCACTCCGATTACAGTCTGCATGTAGTCTGGAATGTACAGACATAAAATCCTTAGAATCATAGAATAGTCTGTGTTTAGATGGCACCTTAAAAATCATCCAATCCCACACCCCCTGCCATGGGCAGGGACACCTTCCACTGACCGAGGTTGCTCCAAACCCCATCTAGCCTGGCCTTGGACACTTCTAGGGATGGGGCAGCCACAGCTTCTCTGAGAAACCTGTGCCAGGGCCTCACCATCCTCACAGTAAAGATTTTCTTTCTAATATTTCACTTAACATCTTGGACAGTGCCTCCTTAATTGGGCTGTAGTCCATGTAAAAAAGTTATAATCAGGCTCCAAGTATGTGTTTTCTGAATATGCAACTGTCTTGTTTTGGATTTAAATTGAATTATCATAGAAAAGTAGAAAATATTGGTTTAGTTTGGATAATTTTTCCCCTCCCTCACAGTTACAGCTTTCCTTGCATAATTCATTTATGGGTTTCTAATGTGGTTAAAGTGTTTTATGTTACCTGATCAATGAGGATGAGGTTCAGACAGCTGATTTTACACAGCCCATCCTTGGTGCTCGTTTTTCCTTCAGACCTTATGCTTTTTCTTTCAGACCTTATGCTTTTTGAGTTGTCTGGATTATTTTAGTACCTCGTGCACTGCACTGTCCCTGTGTGCTGTTGCTCTTGCTGCCAACAAATGCAGTCACAGCCCCTGCGTGTCAGGGTCGTGAGGGTCGGGGTGGCAGAGAGGGAAAGAATGACAAGAGCCTTTGTCATTTGGCATTTGCAGGTCTGTTGTTCCTTCCAAGCAGGAAACAAGTCTGAGCACCCTCTTCTGACACACACAGCAGAAATTCTGACATTTGCCTGGTGCATCTCTCCCTGGCTGTGTCAGGTTGCTAAAGCACAGTAGTTCCTACTCAGCATTGAACAGAGAAATAATTTAACCTTAGGACCTTTGTAAATAAAGGCAAAGCACAGAGAGTTTTGTTTCATGGTATTGATTTTGCTTTTTAAATTGTTGTCACGGTTTTTCTTGGTGTCTCTGTTTTCACCACACATCTGTATGTGGCTTTATATGTGAATGGCTGAGTTTTAAACCTCGTTTCAATCTTTCAAGCTCCTTAAGGGTCATAATATTTTTGGCAGCTGTCATTGAAATCCTAAAATAATTCACCCCTCTGGCCTGGCTGTGGTATTGCTGCTGTGTTTGCTGTGCAGCACAATCAGGAATCAATAGCTCTGTAATTTTTTTTTTAATTTTTTTCCCCTGTATCCTATTACTTTGAAAAAGTTCCTACATTTAGAGTCAGGTATCAATTCTTGTCATTTCAGTTCTTGTCTTTTGGCCTATAATTCATTGCTCGGATCCTGGCATCCCTGCTCAATTGTTGCTCTGACAAGAAGACTGAGGTACATCCTGATTCTGCAGTAACTTTTTTGCTTCAAATTTAAGTGAGTCAAAAATGAGACCTGAATTTTCACTGAATAGTATATAATGGGCCTGGGTTTATGGTTTGGCCCAATTTCTTAAATTAGGCTAACATTTGTATTCTTTAAGACTTTCTTGATTCCAATGGCCACATATCCACTTCTCTCTGCTAAATTATTTCCCTGAGAGTGCAATAAAAATGTGCTGCCACAAATGTGCAGAAGAGAGAAATGATTACTAGTAGAAAAAGAAATTTTAAGAGACAAGAGTCTGCTTTGTACAAAAAAAGATATCCCTCAAAATAACCAGGCATGAAAGGCAGAAGTGCCAGGAAATAGGCAGATTCCTTTCTAAGAATTTCTCTGAGTTTTTACTATTGAGACAAACCTTCAAACAGATTAATGTTTTGATGGGACATCACACAATCAGGTTACTAAGTTTTAATGTATTTCAGATTGTGATTGTCGTCCATCTTATGGTCCTTGACCTTTATCAGTATCACATAATGCCAGGTCATTAACTCTGTGAGAGAGTGAAGGGAGGATGTATCACATTGCCTTTGCTTAAGAGCCGATGTGCAGACAGTTCCTGCAGCTCAATTAACTCGAGTCCATTGATTCGATCCCAAAGTCAGTAGGACTTTGTAACAGCCAGCAGCTTTCTTCATCCCATCTCAGGTTTCCTTGTCATCAGTAGGAAAATGGGATACTCCCACTGAATGCACAATGCTGACCCTTCTGATGGATGCCAAGTCTCTGAGCTGAACTTCCCAAAGCTCTCTGAATTCAGACACTAATTATTTATGCTTTGTAACTCCTTTAAACTTAAACCATCCTGACACACCTCTAAGGACCTGGCAGAAGAGAGTGATTTTTCAGCACTTTCAGTTTGAACTGTGAAACAGCACACAAATGGATGCACTGATTCAGACCAATGGCTTTTCTTTCACTTACTATCCCATTCACAGATGTTTAAGGAAATAACATGTGAGAAGCTGATATTTTAGCTAGAATTGTGGACAACACCAGCCCAAGTGTGGCTTTAGATTACTAAAATTTCAGTTTCAACTTGGAAAAGATTGTTATAAATCTAGAATATTTGAATGAGTCAGTGCCAAGTGACCTCTTCCCTATGGATAATCTCAGTTCCTCAGGAGCAATGATGTCTGAGGGAGCAGTTGGTGCTCAGTTCAGGGAGCAGTTGCAGTGATTAATGGCTCAGGAGGGTTCTCTGAGGCATAAATCAGTAGCCCCAGGAGGAGGGAGGATTAAACTCTTTATAGGAGCAACACAGAGTCAGAAACTGCTCTCACATCACTGCACCACTATCAGCTGATGTTTTCAGTTGGGATTATCTGTCTCATCGAGCCCCAAAACCGCAGTGAGCTTGTGCTGTGGTGAGGGACAAGAGCAAAGAGCAGCACAAGGGAGTCCCTCATTAACCCTGGTGCCCATGGACTGTGGAGTGAGTGGACTTGCAGTGAAGTCAGCTTGGTAAGGTGTGTGGTTCTTTTTTAGAAAGCTCAAGCAGTGAGCTCCTCTGTAGAGACCAGTTCCTCTTGGCCTGGGAGTGATGGGGACATGGGTGAGGGTGCTGCCACTGGGTGCAGAGCTTGGTGTTTGGGGAACAGAGGTGGCCAGTTCTGTAGTGATCCAACAAATGCCACAAATTCTATATATTTTATCATCATTCCAGTTATCTCAACTGGCTGGACATTGCCTGTAGATGGAAAGTAGAGAATAAATCACTATAAATCTCTTGTTTTCCTTTGCTTCCATGTGCAGCCTTCACTTTTGCCTCGTTAAACTGCCTTTACATTGACCAAATTTTTTTTTGTTCCATCTAATATTCTCCACCCCCACTGCTGCAATCCTGCTGGGGATGATAGAGCAGCTTGGTGATCAGCTGGTGTCCAGCCAAGGTCAACCCAACACAGATTCTCAGAGGTTTTCCTGGTAACAGGGCAGCACAAAGTTCATCAGAGCCATTCCCTACATGATAGGGTCTGATCCTCACTGGTATCCAAGCTGCTTGAAAGTGTTACTTTGAATGTCATCCTTGGTGGTGGTGTCAATCAAGGTAATTTTGGATCAGTGATGTCTGGAAGAAAACCTGATAATGAGCACAGGATGATTTTCTTTGGTAAAAGTCTGCTAAAGAGTAAATATTTTGTGACTTTACCTGGAAAATCTCATGTCCCAGCAGGGCAGACTCTTAGAAAGGCAATATATCCATGATTATCTTTTCATGAAGAATGATTTTGGAGGGGACAGTGTGTCTGGTGTGCCTCTCAGAGTCAGGTAGATAGGAAGATTTTTCTTCCATCTTTTTTTCTTTTTTTTCTTCAGTGCCAAAATTTGAGTGCTGTTTCAGGGATGTTCAACAGGTTGGAAAGTGTTTCAGTGTCAGAGGGAAATCACTGCAAGTGATTAAATGTACTCTTTGAATTGCTGTGCTTTGTCCCAGCCATTTCCTCTGAAGCCCTGGTGGTGGTCAACTATTTTTTTGGGATATGACCTTATCCCATGATGTGCTGGAGGTTGTTAAATTCTCCTTTGCAGCCAAGTGACTCTTTCCAAACAACCACAATGATGTGGGAGTTATCCTTCAAAGGTGAGAGTGAAATCAGGGCTTCTTCAAGGCTGTTTCCCTGGCCTCCTTTTCTTCCTAGGAAATAAAAAAATACAAAGTTATAAAAATGATAAAAAATATAAAAATAAGATAAAAATCCTAAAACTCCCACTTTACTACATTCTTTCTAACGTAGTAGTAACCATGTCTTTGTTAGCTCTCCATCTCCTCAAGTAGAACTAGAAATGTCCACATTTTGGTAATATATCTTTGATAATATGTAGTCTGTTCAACAGGTACATAGTAACCTCCTAATTGTAATCATCTCTCTGATGTGAGATTCTCAAACCAACTTTAAAAAGAGAATTATAATTCCATCCTACTCAGTGAATTTTCTGAAATATTCCTTGTAGCTTCATTAAGCTTTAAAAGGAGTTGGAATCTGCTTCACAACAACCACTCATTTACAGAATGTTCTTCAGCTCTCAAAATAGGCTTTTAAGGTGTTTCTGGAAAAGGAGACTTTTGATTTCAGCAGTCAGTAGTCTTTGTTTCCTAAAAAACTGCTGGAAAAGTGGCTTTTTTTTTACTTTTGAGTTTGGTATGGAAGTTGCTTGAGCTTTGACAGATTCTTAATTTCTCAACAGCCACATTTTGACACTGAAATGGGATTTTTTTTTTTTTTTTTTCACATTGCAGTGTTGCTGTATAGTCCATAAACCATTTGATTCCTTTCACAAGTAGGTCACCAGAAATTACTGCATTTGTGGGGCTTGTACAAAGAGCCACCACCAGTGCACCTCACATGGATCTCATCACCCCAGCCCAGAAGGTGGGAGAAGCTTCTTGTCACTGGAACAACCACTGAGGTGGAGTGGAGGGAGATCACCTCAATTTGCACCTTACTGAGGTTGATTGAATTTCCTCCTGTTAGCTGAACAGCCCTGGCTGCCCATGCACAGCCTGCTGAGAGTGAGGAGCAAAATGCATTTAGTCCTGATGTCACGCCATCAAAACTTGCCAAGAATAACATCCCAGCCATTACTGCCTCTCAGCTGACAAGCAGTAACTCGTTAAACAGCAATCATTTGATCCCTTTTCATTGTCTGCCTGCTCTCCAGATATTTAAAGAAAAAAAAAAAAAAAAGCTGTATTGTCAGTGGAATATTTTCAAGGCATCTGCTTTTTCATACAATCCTATCCAATGAACAGGAGTTTCTTTCTTAAGCCCAAAATGGAATTTCCTCCGTTTCAATTCCTGCAAGGCTTGGTGTTTTTTTTGTTTTTTGTTTTGGGTTTTTTTTTTGATCTATAGTACTGCGCCTTATAAGGGTTTGCTCTATGAAGAGGCATTCTCGTTGATTATTTGGAATAAAATTGTTCTCAGTTTTACAACTGCCATTTGTATTATGTTTACAACATGTAATTAAGGACTCCTATTAGATGTTTTTACAAGATCCCAATGACCAATGTTTATTTACATTTTTTCCAGAGCACAGTATTGAAAAGACAATAGAGAAGAAATGTAATGCAAGAGAGGAGCTATAAAACCTCCATTTCAGCTTGTTGAACAAATTTGGGTATTCATTGGCCTAGGAAATCTTCTATTCTGACACTCAAATATTTCTGTGGAGTGAGAAGCACAAAAATTTCCTGGAATCCCTTTAATTTGTAGCAACCTCTCCTTTACTGAATTACATATTTCAAAGAGTATCTTGTTAATGACCAGTATATGGCAAATATATTTTCCAAGCTTATTAGTACAGAAATAATTGCAAGTGGCTGCTATAGTTCATTAAGGCTTATTTATTTTATAGTTCATTAAGGCTAATTTTATCAGTACAAAATATATTTTAATAGCCAGTTTTGCTTTTTTTTTTTTCTTTTAATGTTTCTCTGCCATCTACTGCTAGCAATAGTTTCTGATTTTCTTGTTTGGTTCTGGATAATTTTCCACTGTATTTACTGTGAATTACCAAGTGGTGGCTTTTAATCAACAGTTTTTCTGGGCAGTAGCAGATGCTCATCTTGAGTTGGACATATATTAATTTACGTCTGTTTCTCCTGGGTCAAAAAGGGCTGGTTTAGTTTATTGTTTAATGTAAACAAAGCATATCACAGTAGCTTGACATGCAGTTAAACTAACCAGTTTTCCAGAGATAATTGGAGAGCCAATTTTCCAGGCTGGATTTGAGTTAAATATTTATTATTTTGTTGTTTGTAACGAGATGTTATAGGGAAAACTGGGTTTCCTCATGCCCTTTGCTCAGTGTCTGGCTGAGCCACCCCCTCCATGGCACTGCTGGGTTTGATATCTGCCAGAGAGAGGCAGATTTTTCATGGCTCAGGTTCTCCAACAGATCACCAGGGAACATTCTCCATCTCTAACAAATTCTTGATTTTGATCTGAAGAGAAACTAAAGAGCAGCTTTACCTTAAATCTAATAAAATTATCTCAGACACAGAACGATGCTCAGTTTGGTAAAGGGAACTGACATCAGCTCAGACATGAGGAGGAATTGATTTCTTTTCCTTACATTTTTTCCACTTTCAATGAACACTTCAATATTTATTGATGAAAATACCAGAATTTGAGTACACTGTCTCTCCTTCCTGTAGCAGGATGCCACACAGAAGGAACGAGGCAGGCAGCAGCAGGTGAAGGGAAAGCTAATCATACTTTATTCTATAATCTTCTTCTATATTCTCTTCTTTCTCATCCGACTCCATCTTATATACAGTTTGTACAAAGGCAAGAGATTGGTCATTTAGGTCATTTCACCACCTCTTCAATCTGGATGGTGAACACCACCATCAATCAATTCTCCTCTCAGAAGAGAAATATGAAAAACAATCTAAAAATATACATTGTTTATGTTGAGCTGCATGAGAAAACAGGACTGCAATGTCCAAACATTCATGAGCTAGAAAAGTGAGGACAACACCTTCCTGTCTTTGCTATCAAGCAATGGGACTGTGCCTGTTTAATGTCTCTCTCATCAGTCATTCACACTTTTGGGACAGTGAAGCAACTATAAAACAGATTAAATGGTGACCTCTCCTGCATGTGTCATACCCTCCTGGTTTATGGCAGGAATCCAGTTCACATCCTTACTCAGGGTTTAAAGCAAGGTCTAGGTTTGAGTTCTCATTTAACCATTTAAATCTAAAGCCAGAAGGAATTTTGTGTGGAGCACTAAACTTTTCTCCCTCACTCTTGTGGGATTAAAGGAACCGACATGACAGCATTCAGGAGTCCCCAAAGGCAGAGCCATTTCTTTCCTTCATTCTCACAGGGTTAAAGCAACACTTGAGTCTCATGCAACTGTTGAAAAATGTAGGTGAGGAAAGGCCATCACCTTAAAATTTATTTTCTAAAATTGTGGATGTACTGAATTTTAGAACCTGCTGACATTTTGGTGAGGCAGTTTCAATTCAGTTTCTGTTGCGGGTGTCTTTTTTTTAGGTGAACTCAACATTCATTTTTTTGCTAGAGCACCCAGAGGCATGTATGCACACACACATACTCCTGGAATCTGGGGTAATCAGCAACACTAAAAGAAATCCTGAACTTGGAGTGTGGAAAAAACTCGCAGAGATTATTACAGGGATAAAACTAAAGATTGCTCCAGCTATGAGGAGGAATGAAAGTGCAAGAGGTTAACACACAGCCAGCCTTCCCTTCCGCTTTCTTGGAGCTGGAGGGCAAAGTACTAACAGGATTATGTATTAGTGCATGAATCTATGTGTGTATGTGTGTTTTCCTGTTCATATCTGTGTCAGACAGGATGAGAGAGAGAGCTGGGGTTGCTCAGCCTGGAGAAGAGAAGGCTCTGGGAAAATCTTAGAGAACCTTCCAGTTCCTTAAGGGAGCTGATAAAAAGGGAGAAGGACTGTTTTTGTACAGTGACAGGACAAGGGAGGGTGGTTTTAAACCGACAGAGAGCAAGTTTAAATGAGATGTTCAGAAGAAATTCTTTACTCAGAGGATAGTTAAGCACTGGAACAGGTTGCCCAGACAAATTGTGGCTGCCCTATCCCTGGAAGTGTTCAAAGCCAGGTTGGATGGGGCTCTGAGCAAACCTCATGGTGTCACCAATGAGTGACATCCTTGCCCATGGCAGGGGCTTGGAGTGAGATGATCTCAAAGGTCCCTTCCAACCCATGCCATTCTGATGGTACGATCACTTTCTTTGCTAAAACCAGTTCAGTTTCACCGTGACATATTGTGCAAATCGGATACTGTTGGTTTCAGTTGTTTCAGTACAAAACCAAGGGCTTTAAGATTATTTTGCATTTCTGTGAACAAGCACTGAATGCTTTCCCTTTGAAACGTTTTCCTAAGTCAAAAAGGTGGCCATTCTTTCTTTTGTGTTGTTTATAATGCACGGTCATGAGAGCTGTTTTTGTCTAAACACCCGGGAAGTTAATGAGCTTACTTCCATGGGAACAGAAAATCCCGCTGTGAGTCCATGTAATGCCTTTTTCCCGGCAAGATCTTGGGGCACACGGGCACAGTGGAGAAAAGCTGCTCAGTAGCCAGGGAAGCAGATTTTCATCTTCCAGGGCACTGCACTATTTTTCTTCTCTCATCCGCTGTGAAAATTAAATTGAAGGGACCTTTGAGACCATCTCGTTCCAACCTCCCCCATGAGCAGGGACACCTTCCCCCAGACCAGGCTGCTCAAAGCCCCATCCAGCCTGGCCTTGAACACTCCCAGCAAAGCTTCAGTGCCTCACCATCCTCACAGTAAAGAATTTCTTCCTAGTATTCAATCAAAACCTGCTCTCTGGCAGTCTGAAGCCAGACTCGTCCTGTCCCTCTCTGCCTTTGTAAAAGATCCACTCCAGCTCTCTTGGAGCCTCTTTGGGCACTGGAAGGGGCTCTCAGGTCTCTGCAGCTCCATGTAGGGACACACTCTGGTTTTGTAAGACTCTCCTGTTCATGAGAGTTCTTCCTCCTGCCAGCTTAAGTACAAGTCCTTCATCCAACCCCCACCAAAAAATAATCCCCAGCCAAAGCTTTACACTCGATGCTGCAGCTCAGAGAACCAAATCCCTTGCTGAAACGTTGGATTCACTAACTGGGAAAGTGGGAAAGTTCAGGCCTGCCAGAAATATTTTGTCAGCCTGTCTCAGGCTTTCCAGTGAAAGGCAAGGTTTTGCTCTCTGTCAGATTTTTATTTTTATTCCTAATCTCCTTTTGATGAGCTTCTTATTGGGTTTTTTAGCTACTTACAGTACAAAGTTAATTTTTTAATTGTGGTTTCCAACAAAAAAAAACCCAAAAAACCTCATCACTTCAGAGTCCTTCTTGCTTTCATTTATTCCTGCTGTTGCTTTTACTCTTGACATTCAGCCTCCTCAACAAGTCCTGATATGACACTCCATAAAATCTTTATCCTGTCAAAGCCCTGCTGTGAGCATTGCCCAGTGCTTCCAGAATTTGCATTTAGCATCCATTCATATGACTCTATTGGTGGGGCTCTCTTATCGCTGAGTAGCCCTCCAGCTTTATATGAAAGGGCACAAAGTTAATGAAAACAGCATTAAAACTCGATTAGCATTTAGTGAGATCACTAAGACTTGTTCTGAACTTAATATTAGTTTCATCACTTTTTTTTTCTTCTTAAACTCACAGTATCCAGAACCAGAGACAGCAGAAACAGTCCCATCAAAGAGCCTGTTTTTCAGGTGAGGATGTTATGTCAGAAGGAAGGGGTGGCTTTGATTTTTAAGGGTGTTGTTTCAGGGTTAGGGAAAATTTTATGTGTTATTTCATCCTTTTGTCTTTTGATGGAAGAGCCACTCACTGGAAGTGATATTTCTTTTCTGCACATTTTGACTTAAATTCCTGGAGAAATGAATCCTAGAGGGAGGAAGATCTCTTGAAAATGTCACAATATACTCAACTTATTTCGGAGTGTTAATGAGGATTTTTCTCCAGACACAAACTTTGCTTGCTGTTGCTTTTCTTGGGGGAGAAGAAGAGTTGAAAACTCAGTGTAATGGTGGTACAGACAGGGAAATTGCCTGCCATGCAAGTGAAAAGCAGACTAAAGGAAGCTTGAGTATAAACATTTATGTATTCTCCGTCCATAGCCCTTGCTCTAGCTCAGTCCAGACCTCCAGGTGCCTCAGGTGTATCACTGATTTTAAAAATACCAAGAACATTTCTCTGGCCTCAGGGCTAAATTACACATCTTGTTGCTTAAGCAACTCCTGCAGTTCCATACTGTAGGGTAGCACCCTATAATCCTTACCTCTGAGTCTTCTCTGGATCCTGTGTGGTTCTTTTGTGGTCCTAAGACATTTTTATACATTTTTGGCTGTGTTTCTGTCTCTGGAAATACCCACACTGTTACACTCTGCTGAGGAAGATGAGCTCTTGAGCTAAGAAGTGCCACAGAATTTGCTGCAACAGGTGTAGAGATTTTTTTAGCTCCAGTTGGGAAGCCTTTTGGAATAGCTTTGGTAGATTATGCTTAAAACTTCTGTGTTTGAATCATTTCCAGAGAGACAGCAAGGAGAGGTGCATTTGTGGTAAGATTTCTCAAAGGTGTGGTGCTGTTCAACAAAGGGAGAGGAAAGAATAATTGGAATGGAATGGAATGGAATGGAATGGAATGGAATGGAATGGAATGGAATGGAATGGAATAGGTTGAGGGATCCATCCCTAGGAAGACTCTTGGGTCAAAAGAAAGTGGTGTGTTCTGCCTGAGAATGTCAGTTCTACCACAGAGAAAACTTCAGGTACCACAGATTTTCAATATTTGACTGCTCTGATTTGGTGGGGACCAGAGTGAGACAAAGACATTGACAAAAGTGAAAATACTTTGCAAGAAAAACAACTCCAGCTGAGGGACTTTTGCCTTTCTCTTTTTACACAAGAAAACCCCAAGAAACAATCAAGCAATTAGGTTCCAGAACGCACAAAACCTGTATTTCATTTTAATTCTCTGTACTGAAGGACCAATTTGATGACTGATAAGGAACTGGATGGAAAAGTGACAATCCCACCTTAAATCTCAATTTTGACATGTCTCTTTCCATGAGAAAACATCCCATTTTTGTGTTCATTTCTCTTCCCCAGATTTGGACCGTGGCATTTGGACCAATTGTTTCGATTATTTGGGTCGTTTGGGTCAGTTCTTCTAAAAGTGGGTGTAAATCTCTGACCCTAAGGTGTGTTTTTATGTCAAATTCACTGAGTGCTTCCACCCTCATAGATAATACAGGAACATTAAGAGAGGTCATATAAGGACTTAGGCTGATAAAAGGACCTAAGGAGAAGAGCTGGACAGAATAATCTGTCATGTGTTGAGTCAGCTAATAAAAAAGGTAGTTACTTAAAATGTCTACAGGCACCAAAGCGTGACGGAAGTCTTAGACAAAGGAAAATAATTGAAATTACTATGGACATAATGAGAAATGCACTATCAGGTTTTGCAAAGGCTGAGACCAAGGGTTTGATTCTTGAGCAGCAGCAGAATTGCATGTAGCCAAGTGTAAAAAATAATAAATTAAAAATGGATTTATTAAAGGGTATTGCGGAGGCTGGCATTAAGTGAACCCAGGCTGTCAGTTCTGAAGCTCTGCGAGAATCCAGGCACTCTCTTTGTCAGAATGAACAGAAATTGAAGCATTTAGTGCTGAACAGTGTCGTTTGCCTCACATTCCTTTAATAATGGACTGTAAACCTGTGTGCTGAACTGAAGATGCTGTAACACAGATGTAAATAAAAGCCCTGCATGCCTTTCATCCAGCAGGTCTCAGCTTACACTCTGTGCACCCCTCTGAGGGGCAGAACTTTCAATATTCTTGTTTTAAAGGCAGCAAAACTAAGATATAAAGAGATTAAATCACTTGCTGGAGGCTGTTGGAGAAGCAAAATTGTGTCTGTTCCTCCCAAGCTCTCGCCATTCAAGCTCAAAGAGATTTTATTTGCACCACGCTCTTTTCAAAGTACATGTTTAGATAAATGAAGGGAAAGTATCTGTGGCACAAATCTGACGATTTCAGCAGAAGTGCTTTGGGGATTAATTTGATCTGCTCATTTCTGGGTAGATACCAGGAACTCTGCTGTGTGTATTTAAAGCACACTGGTCCCACCTATTGGGGCTGTTGGGGAATTGATTGCATTGGGTTGCAGTAGGTCATTTGTCTTCATGCTGATAATTTTGTTTGGGTTTAGTAGTGTTCCATTATTTTCCACTCCAGGGTATTTTTCACCATCTAAGGGATTTCAGGTGTAAAGGTATTCCCACAACCTTTGCTGAGAATTTCACTGCTGTGGTTGGGTCAAATATTGATTGTGACCCCTGCATGAGGAAGGTGTTGATATTTAACATAAAGTTTTCTTTCTTATACCTCATTTCATGCAAAAAATCCACATGTGAACCAGCTGTAAGGATTCCTAAGGAAAGGCAGACTGAAGTCAATTGGAGAAAGTCAGATTCATCATCATGAACTCGTCCATCTAAAAGTATCTAAAAGTTAGAACTCTCTGAAAAGTTAGAGTTCTCTGAACCCCCCTTTGGACAGCCAAAATTGTAGCTATAAATAGAGGCTGAGCAGTCCTGCCACTCTTAATATTATCTCATATAATGAAACAGCTTTGGGAGCTGCCTGCTCCTTCCTGATGGCTTTGCACACACCTGGGTAAAATGTCCTTTGGAAAATTAAGGGGAGGGAAGGGAAGGGAGGAGAGAAGAGAAAGAGAAAGAGAAAGAGAAAGAGAAAGAGAAAGAGAAAGAGAAAGAGAAAGAGAAAGAGAAAGAGAAGAATTAAAGACAGAAGTCCATCCAGTCAACAACCATGATTTTTGATGGGACTATTTAGGGATGCTGAAGAAAATAGATGAGAAAAAAAAAAAGAACAAGAAGCATTTAAAGAAGCCAGTAGGAGCATTGTGAAGTTTTAAAAAAGATCCACTGTGGAGTTTAACTCAACTTTTTGTGCTCACTGCCTCTAATTCACCCAACTAGACAGTGAGGATGGTGAAGTGCACAGAGCTTTATCACGTGTTTGGGAAGAGCCCACGGCTAAAACTGAGGACAAAATACAGAGTAGGACAAACTGGTCATGGGTGTAGGCAAGGGGACAGTCAGATACCAAATAACAAAATAGACTATCTAGTTTATTGTTATTTCCAAATTATTGGTCATTTCCTTCAGCCCTGGTGTTTTAGTCAGGACATCAGGTGAACAAAAATCATGAATTACTTTAAAAAAGCCCTGAAAAACTTGCAATGTGCCAGTGTGGAGTTCAGATTTCTGGCCTGCTTTATTCCAACTGTTTCAGCACTTTGTGTTCGTTTCTTTTTGGCTCTGCTAAGAAGCCAGAGAGTAGGAACAGCATTTTAGTATCTTCCAAAATAACTTAATCTTTACTGAATGCCTAAACATTTTACAGAATCCAGCTCCATATTCAGGGAGTCTGTACCTGGAACTAGGACTGCTGCCTTTTTTTTTACTGTAATGTGATTCACAGCCACAAAAAATCTGCTCAATAAAATGGACAGGACTCCACAAGAAGAACATGGTGCTTCTGCAGAAAAAACAGTTTTATTTTCTCCTTCATATTTGAAAGATAAAAAGAAGGCAAATATTAGAATAAGGTGTCTAAAATTAAATTCTTGTTTATGCTTCAGACCTCTTTCTTTGAAAATTACCTTGAAAATGTAGCTCAAATGGCATCATACATAATTTGCCTTCAGCTACCGGAAGCAGGGTGTTGTGTCTTCTGATAATTCTTTCTTTTTTTTTTAATAATCTAAAATTCAAAATAATTCTTATATTCAGGTGAGATACTAGTTATGCTCTTATTTTATGCCTTGAATGATTCCAGAAATACCTGTTTTTCTTTCTAAATGATACTGGAAACTACAGAAGAGGAAACAACCCCGGTTTAGTCCTTCTTTTCCCAATAATAATAATAATAATAATAATAATAATAATAATAAAAAGCAGAAGCATTCTGTCAGCTGTGCAGCACAACTTCTCATCTGGAGGCCTCCAAACGCTTTTGGAAGCACATGATATTAACTGTGCTTTAGTGACTGAGGAAACAGCAGCACACAGTTTATCAGTTTTCCCAGTATCACACTGAAAGTCCACAGTAAAGAACTTTAAAGCACAGGACCATGACTCCTCCTGTTTTATTGCCACATGATTACTTCAACTGCAACATCTTCTCCATCCTCTTTCAGCTGAATTTCCTACATCCAGCTGCACTTAGTTAGATGGGATTTAATGATATATCCATCTTTTAATTGCTCCTCTGATGACAGGAGAGAAGGGATCTCTTCCTTTTCAAACTTGTCATCATTAGGATGCAGTTTGGTCACTGAGGGAAGGAGTAGCTTGAGACTCAGAGATGAGGCTAATTATTTGTTTGTTT